>OY723393.1:1036420-1148920 GCA_963210295.1 Ophion ellenae
CGTTGAAAGAGAAGAATCCGCGTTGAAAGAGCGTTGAAAGAGAAACTTTAAACCGCGTTTTTTCTCAAAATGGCATTTCTGAAGTCGGTGACCAAGATTACTCGAATACTAATGAACCGATCTTCTTGAAATTTTGCAGGCTTATTTAATACATAAAAATGTAGTCTTTAATCTTTCGATTTTTTTTTCGAAAAAAATGGCCGTTTGATGGCCAAAAAAACGGCCGTTTTTTTTTTCGTTAAAATCGAACCATTAACTTTGACTGTCCGCCATTTTGTGAAAAATGAATATTTTTTAAAATCCTTCGATTAAAGACTAGTTTATACTTATATTTGACCAAATCCATCCGCATTTTTTTTTTCAGATGATCCACTTCGCCGCAATGTTGGTCACCGCAAACCGTTTATATAAAAACATTATTTCATTGACGGCCATTTGCCACTAAACAATGTAATATTTTTCAATAAAAAAACTACTGAAAGTTCTTTAAGATGGTATATTGATCGATTAAAAAAGTTTTGTAGTTTTCTTTAAAAAAAAATCATGAAAAAGGCCTTTTTTGCGCTACAAGTGGGGGTAAGGCCTTAAATCTCTCGTCTTGAAATATTGCTTTGGTTGAGCGACGGTTTAACATTCGCGTTGAGTTCAATGGAAAAGCGAGAATCCCCAGGTTGAGTGTCGCTGCATCGTGTCACCGTTAGAGCCCCCCTCTCTCTCTCTCACACACACACACACACACGCAAACTCTTTATCCGAACCCCCTGCTCCCCACGGCGATACACAGGCGCGTTCGCTGGCACAGCGCCTGGCACCATCTCCACACACGGTCCTTCTTCTTCTTCTTCTCCTTCTTACTCGCGTCGCGCACACAGAGGCGAGCGGGCGCACCACAGCGTACCCGTTTCCCTTCGCGCACAACACACGCGGCGAAGGAGAAAAAAAAATTCGTCTCTTTCGTGTCCGCCCGTCTCTCGCTTCCACGCCAATATTATAACGTCCCTCGGTTGTATGCCCACGTACGCGGTGTGGGTTCGCGCTCACGAATATCCTCCGCCAAGTCCGTTAGAACGAAAAAAAAGAGAAACGGCGGGGGGGGGGGGGGGGCGAGGAGGAGGAATAAGAACGCGACGGGGGCCGAAGACGCGGAGCGTAAAAGAAAGGGAGGAAAACACGATTTTTGTATTTGCGACGACGACGACGACGACGACGACGACGCGCGGAAAAATTCGAACGTCTCTTTCGACACTCGAAGGTAACGGGAGAAAAAAAAAGAGAAGAAAGGAAAGGAAAATAACAATTTGAATATTTCCGAATTACGAGTACGGAGAATACAGGAAGAGAATAGAATGAGAAAACGAATATTCTGCTCGTTGCCATCAATATTAATTATCTGAATTTCGAATAAATTAATTTCAAGACAGCGATAACTATAGGGAGTGGAAAAAAATTATGGCGAACGTGCGAACATTAAAAATAACTGGAATATAGGGGGCTGTATTTTCAACGACTGGAGGACATTCGGAATAACTCGGCAATTGAGAAAATAACTAGAAAGTCAAAGTACGGGGAAAAAATTACGAGAAATAGGGAAAAATATATTTTTTAGATGCCGAAAGCAATATTATAGAACTCAAATACAGTTATAAATGCGGAGCCTTTTTTCATACGAATTATTATAAGAAATTATAACAAAAATTTAAAAGTAACCACAATATGATTGGTAATAGAAATATGATATACAAAAAATACGGGGCAGTAAAAAAACAGAAAATACAGGGTAAAATATTTTTTAAATACCTAAAGAAGTATTGGAGAAATAAAAGACCGTAACCGTCTTCCCTAATTTGAGTCCCCGAAAAGACAATAACCGTTTTTCCATTCTCCAATACATCTGTAGGCATTCAAAAAATATTTTACTCTGTGTTTGCTAGTTTTTTGCGAGTGCCCTGTATTTTTTGGTCATTTGTTACTACCCTATATTTTTTGGTCATTTGTTACTACCCTATATTTTTGATTATTCTTCCATTGACCTTCATAGTCCAATCACTTTTTAATTTTCAAAATAATTTCCCATTATTTCATTCCCTAATACTTCTTGATGTATTTAAAAAATATTTCACTCCGTATTTTCTAGTTCTTCCTTGAATACCCTGTATTTTCTGGTTATTTCTTAATTGTCCGTTACAGTATAGTAACTTTGAAAAAAAAGTAATTTCTAATCATCCGTAAGGCGCGGAGAATTTTTTCCCCATATTTGGAAATTATAGAAAAATTAAAAAATAACTATAATATGGTGATAAGTGAAAGTAATCATATAGCAATATAATACGTAATTAAAAAAAGCCAATAATACACGACATTAATAAATAACCAGGAAGTATATACCTTTAAAACAGATACCCAAAAATTAGCCAGTAACATTAAAAGCGACACCAAAAAAATAACGCAATTTAAAAATCAACTAACAACAATTCAATGATGAAAAAAAACCGAGAAAGCCGAGCATTGATGGGTACGAATGCTTGGGGTTCGACGTTTCGCTACGCTACAGCAACAACACAAAATCGCCATTTCTATTTCCCCGAAAACGAAGCTTCCCCGTGATGAAGGAAGAGAAGAAAGAAGTAAACAACAACAAAACGAACGAAAGAAAATCTCTTGGGGAACACGCGATTTCGCACGGTCGAGGAATTTCGAGGGATATCTTCTCGTCGTTGTCGTCGTCGATACGATGATCCTCGAGTTGAGAGTCACCGAGCGGAACAATAAACTCGGCGTATACGAGAGAGAGACAGAGAGAGAGACAGAGAGAGAGATAGAGAAAGAGAGAGAAGCGGTAGGGCCTCCTCTGCTCTCTTCTCAAGATGGCGCTCGCTCGCCCGACGTCTATTATTACATCGCGAAGCACGAGTGAGGGGGGGGGGGGGTCTACAAGTGCAAACGAGATTGGAGACTCGTGACATCTATGACGAATTTACCTCGCTCTCGTTGATCGATAAGACACCACCGATCGTACGAAAATTAACTATGTTCTGCGTCTAAAAACGAAAAAACCTCTTTCTCTCCACATTGATGTTTTGCCTGTTACTTATCGTGTTCGAGCAAATGCTTGGGAAATTGCCGAAACGAGGACGAAAAGATCGTCGTTGCGTATGCGCCACAGACAAAGAGGCAGAGACAGAGAGAGAGAGACAGAGAGACAGAGAGAGAGAGAGAGAGAGAGAGAGAGAGAGAGAGAGAGAGAGAGAAAGAAAGGACAAGCCAAGCGAGTGAAAAAGCAACTGATCCCCAAGTTGAGACGCACTGTCGAACAATAACTCCGTCCCGCGCCGTGAGCTCTCAAAATGGCTGTCCTCCGCCTATTATTACTTCGAAAGAAAAAAACAAACGTGGCCGAGTAGAGAGCGCGGGGAGGGCCGCAGAGGGCTTGGGTGAGGTGGAAGCGGGGGCCACGAGCACAAGAGGGGAAAGAGATAGAAAAGGAGGGAGAGAGAGAGAGAGAGAGAGAGAGAGAAACCAACCGCCCCAAGGCCCCTCTCTCCTTTGGTCTACGCACACTTGTGTATGTTGTGTGCCTTTAGCCCGGCGGATATATAGTTCTCTCTCGGATGCGTTCTCGTTCGAAAACATTTGTGGCACGCACACGGCTTGGATCCTCGCACCCACGTTTTCACCGGACTCTCCCGCACCCGTCAACAGACGCTGCTGTTCTCTTCCATCATCCAACGAATAAATACAACGCGGTGTATCCCATTATATATATATATATATATATATATATATATATATATATATATATATATGACTGGCCCAAAAGAAATATTTTTTTATATTATATATATTTATTTTATATATTACATTTTTTTAAATATTTCTTTTGGGCCAGTCTAATATATATATATATATATATATATATATATATATATATATATATATATATATATATATATATATATATATATATTAGACTGGCCCAAAAGAAATGTTTTTTTTTAATTGTAATTTTCGTTGAAAATGTTGAGAAAGACAAAAAATGAGTGCTGACCAAATTTTAGCCTTCTATATCAATATTTAGAGGCCCCTCATCGCGATTTACTATTTCCCATTCATTTAACATGGTAAAAGTTTTGTTTGCCGCTTCGCATGTCAGCTTTATAACTCGCCTACGGGTAAGCACACGGAAATTCCCAAAATATTGTTTTATAGGAAATTTAATGCTCTACAAAAAAGGTCCTTGGCCGTCATACGATAAATTCACGCGAATTTTATTCAACGTCAATTTTCGTTCGTATTTAATTTCATGATTTTGTGAGTTTTCTGGACTTTTACAACGAAATTATCGTTATTTTTGTTTATTTTTCTGATTCATCTTTAAAAGTATTGTATCCTTTTGATCTAGGGAATCATGATTGGTTCCCTAGATAGTTTCTAAAATTCCTAATGAATAAATTTAAATTTATTGTTATTTAAAAGTAGATTAGTAGTACGGTCGTGCTGCCGCTGAAAAACCCCGTAATTGGAAAAATTAGAAGGCCAGTTTTTTGACAGGTGATTGTGTGTAGGTGGCGCGGGTGCTAAATCCAAGTTTGCCTAAAAATCGGGCTGCAGGGTTCTTTTTAGGGAATGAAGGGGGATGGGGGTGGATTGATGGCAAACTGCAACTTCTACGAGGTCGGCGCCGTGAGGCAAAATGTTTAGAAAAATCCGGGCTTTAGTTTTGTTCACAGCGCCGAAGTCGTGGTAGTTCATTTTGGGGGTGAAAAAGTGGGATGAAATTTTGAAATATCAGTCTTAATTCAATAACTTCTTAGGATAAATTCGTACAATATTTGTTCAAATGAGAATGTTGTAGCCCTTGAAAAAACGCTTCGATCGAGTATTTCATCATTACTCTCCAATAATGTCTTCAAACCCAAAAAAATGGTTGAAATACAAAAAAAAAGTTGTGTATTGAATAATTAAAAAACAATCGATTTTTCGGGTATGGTTTAAATGTACGAAATGTAGGGAATAATTCTCTCTATATTTTCGTTTCTATGGGCCACCCTTCAATTTGTCTTTTTCCAACCCCTCTCGAGGGTTGAAAATAAAAAATGAAATTCTGGGTAAACTATTGACCGCAACAATTCGCCGCCGTGGAACAATTTTTACCTTGAACCATCAGATACATTTTTATCCACAGCGCCAAACTCGTATCTTTTTATTTTTTGTCAATGTCAATGAATTTTCAACTCCTGAGAGGAGTTGGAAAGCAAAATTCAAGGGTGGTCCATAGGACCGAAAATATAGAGAAAATTATTCTCTACATTTCGTACATTAAAACTATCCCCGAGAAATCGATTGTTTTTGAGTTATCCAATGAACAATCTTTTTTTATATTTCAACAATTTTTTTGGGGGTGAAGATATTATCGGCGAGGGATGATCAAATACTCGATCGACGCGTCTTTTTAAAGGCTACACTGTTCCCATTTGAACAAAAATTGTACGAATTTTTCTTAAAAAGTTATCGAATTAAAACTGAGTTTTCAAAATTTCACCCCACCTTTTCACCCCCAAAATGAACTTCCATGACTTCGGAACTGTGGACAAAAATAAAGCCCGGATTTGTCTGAACATTTTGTCTCGCGGCGCTGACCTCGTGGGGTTGTACTTTGGCATTAATCCACCCCCATCCCCCTTCATCTCATTAAAAAAAACCCTACACCCCGATTTTTAGGCAAACTTGGATTTAGCACCCGCGGCACCTACAAAATCACATGTCAAAAAACTAGCCTTCTTCTAATTTGTTCCGATTTCAATGTACAGCACGACTGTACTATAGTACAAAAATCTATTCTCAAACCGAATTCAATTCCCGTAGCATGATAAATAAATATCTAGGAAATAATTTAAAAAGGATACAATACTTTTCACGATGAATCACAAAAAAAATCAATAATTTTGTCACAAAAGTCCACAAATCTCACAAAATCATCAAATTTATCATCAATTCAACTTTGATGTTGAATAAAATTTAAACAAGTGAATTTATCGTATGGAGGCTGAGAACCTTTTTTGTAGAGCGTTACATTTTCTGTAAACAATATTTTTAGGCGTTTCCGTGTGTTTACCCGCAGGCGATTTATAAAGCTCGGAAGCGGCAAACAAAACTTTTACCATGTTAAATGAATGGGAAATAGAAAATCGCGATGCGGGACCTCTAAATATTAATGTAAAGGGCTGAAATTTTGTCAGCACTCATTTTTTGTCATTTTTAACATTGTCAGCAAAAATTTGAAAAAATAAAATTTCAATTTGTTTGGGCCAGTTGATATAAATGTGTGTGTGTGTGCGCGCGCACATTTTTTTCCGTGTCACACATTTTTTGATAAAAAGAATATTGATTCTTGCGAAAAAAGAAAATCTTCAATTTAAATAAATGAGTAAAAGGTGAAAAATGTATCCTTTTATTCGTTTTTCGCAAATTGAAAATTTCAATCGTTTGGATCACAGTAAAAGAAAAACCCCAGCGTTTTGAATACTTGAGGGCTTCTTTAGGATACTTCGAGATTACAAAAAACTCAAGTTTAGTGAAACTCCGTGAAAACGCGATTTTTTACCAGTTTTTCATTCAAGGTTTTTATTTTGAAAAAAAATTGTTTATTGAAAAACACTAATCACACCTTTCAAAGGATACTTTGAAGTATTCAAAACCCTCCGTATAGTTTTTGTACGATCATTAGTTCCCGAGTAATCAATGATCAAAGCCAAAAAGTTCTTTTTCGCTTCGAACGACGATGACTCCACGAAAAATCATCGTACTAAGCTCAGAAACCTCTCAAATTAAAGCGGAAGAATTCAACTAAACGAGCATCATAGTTACATTGCTGGAAAAACTTTACCCAAGCCTGTGCACCTCTTCAAAAACGGGCAAACATTTAAAAAAAAATTCGTCTGCGATCTCTCTGAGTTAACTCAGAAACGTTCACGGACAAAAATATTTGACCTACAAATCTCGAAACTAGAGACTTCCAGCTTCAATTTGCTTTTTTTTTTATTACTCTACTACCATTTTTTGCCGAGTTGTAGCCTTCTGAAAATCACCTAAAAACATCGAGATTTTTTTCTGATCTTTTCAGAAAAAAATCTAAATCACCTAAAAACATCGAGATTTTTTTCTGATCTTTTCAGAAAAAAATCTCGATGTTTTTAGGTGATTTTCAGAAGGCTACAACTCGGCAATATATATATATATATATATATATATATATATATATATATATATATATATATATATATATATATATATATATATATATATATATATATATAACGGTAATAAGTGCGTCGTTCGGATCAATAAAATATACAGTAATAATAATCTATGAATAATGTAATATTGCATACGTCAACAGTATTTTTCTTTTACTATTATTATTATGACTTGTATGAAGGGTTGACAATAATAATAGTAATAGACCGACGCTGGTGGATAGGCGGTCGGGGTTCGGCTTCGGCGGTGCATCGAATTACGCAGTGCTAACTCGATAATGCATGGCCAATAGTCGGGGCGGTGACCGGCTGGCGCATCAACCAGTCAGCGGAAGGCCAATACTTCTGAGACCTTGGTGTAGATACGTTGAGTTAAACGACTGTGCACCGGTGAATCAGAAGAATATGGGGCCGTCTATACCGGTGCGGGTTTTCCACAGTTTCCCCGTACCCTCGGCAACAGCGGTATAGTGTAGCTTAAGGGGGAATTTACGTTTGTAACTTTTTTTTCTTTTCATTTTTTCCCCACACCTTCCAGAAGAGAAGAAGAGCAAGAAAATGTTGAATTAGGAGGACAATTGTATGGGCTAGGCATCGCTGATTGAAGGTAAACACGAAATTTCCATGATTTTACAGGACTTAAAACTTTAAACGCGTTTTTCTCGAAACTATGTTTTTGGAGACGGGCGTATGCGTAGCGCCTCGAGTTTTCAATCGATTGACTTGAAATTTTAACTGTAGCTTCTTGACGACATTTTCTAGTCCCGTACGTACGATTTTTTCTATAAGTTGACATTTAAAAATTTCATGATCGATATTCGACGGATTTTTTCCCCCATATTAACGCCATTTTTTTTAATCAATATTTTGAAAAACCCCTACGTACTAGACTAGTTTTTATAGCTACTTTCAAAATATTTTGCGTTTTTTGTTCTAGCTTGAAAATTATGACCTGTGCGAATACGCCCGTAGAGGACTATGAAAAAAGGGAGTTTTCTTTTATCGACTACTGCGCCGCCATTTTGTTTCAAAATAATTTGAAAAAAAAAAAATGTTTCTTTTACTTCAAGACTTGTACTAACATGTATTAAAAAACCGAATTTAAAAATATTGTTTTGTTTTTCTTGAATAAATTGTTGTGAATAAAATGACCCTTGATTTTGCCCTCACAAAGGTATATTCCCCCTTAAGACGGACGTGGACGCAACGGAACGTTAGATTAGGTTAGATTGGCGAAGTGCGAGTAGGGAGTGATAGAAAGGGGTTCAATTGGAAAAAGTAATACGTAAAAACTGGCAAGGGTTTAACGTTGGAACTCAGAGAGACAAAAATCATAGAAATAATATGATTGAGGTATACAGTATAAAATTATTCATAGATTATTATTCTTGTGGTTATTGACATCATTATCATCGTTATTATTTCTATCGTCATCATGATGATTTACTATTTTTGAGAATAATAATAATAATAGTAATGGAAAAAATATAGTTGAGGCATGTAATATTACATTATTCATAGATTTATATACGCCATGCAACAATATATTGTCGCAAAATATTACAAATATGAAAATGCAATTATATATATATATATAATCGCACAGTATATTATACTGTAACGTATCCAAATATATAAATACTGCAACATACCAAATAAAACACAAATACAGTATTGAGTACGAGTAGTGTGCGGCCGTGTTGACGAATACGTATTGTTGAGGAATCGGCTTCGATTCAAATCGAAGCCGATTCCTCAACAACACGCAAATACAGTATACAATGTAGCATTGTTTTTCTTTTTTTGAACCCTCACTTGTCACACTACTGTAGAATACACATCATCAATGTATTTGCACATAAGAAAAAAAAGTGGTGGGGTTGTTTCGAACCCCAAGTAAGGGTTAAATCAAATATATTGTACATTGTATTTTATATTTTATACGGTAAATTGCAGTGTTCGTATATCTATATACAATGATGCTGAAGTTTGCATCGTTGGAACGGGATGAATTTTTTAGAACCCGAATATATTTTGCGGCGGATTTTGCGCTTCAAAATTCACTCAAACGTTTTTCAGGATGCTTGTTAAAAATCTCCACGGTAAATTGGAGTAAAAACATTTTCGATAATAATGTAATTGACGAAATGAAGAAAAGACTTTTCGTTGTGGCCAAACGATGCGAATTTCAACACCTTTACCTACGTTGTAGAATAATACATTATACCATACATACCAACGGATTAATTTAATTTGTTTTGTTGGACATGAATTAATTAAAATAAAATATATAATTAATGTGTTTGTGTGTGTGTGCGTGTTTTTTGAAGTAATATGAATACTAGTTTATACTACACCGAATATCAAAACGATATATATGGGATTATTTGATGTTTATATAATTCATGTATTGTATACTGTATTGAAATATTCACCCATTTTTTAAAAATATTTTTCACAATAATATGTGTATAAATATATAAATACAGTATATATTTACAATACAATATATAAATCCACCATCTCGACACTATTTCAATTTATATACACTGGTGGAATTAATTCCGGACACTTTTCAGAGAAATTACCTTTTTTTTAATACTTGCGCACAAAATTCATATTCCGCTACGCCGAAATCATACTGTCATGTTTTTATTTTAATATATTATTTTTCCACTTGATATTTGCCTTAAGGCCGGAGCCTTAATTAGGAGGTCCCAAAATTCGTTTTTTTTATTGCTTAAATCGATAGATCAACTATGGAGAAGCGATTGATATTTGATATTTCCTCCTATTGGAAACTTTGAAGCGCGTTTTCTCCAGTTTTCATTTTCACGATTTTTCCAAATTGGCGGGCGTGATAGCGAAAAAACTAAACGACCTATTGAATCAAACCGAAGTTTATTTCCTCCAATATAAAAATCTCTTCTAAGTAAATAAAAAATAGTCGTTGTAAAAGTATTTTAAAATAATTTTTATAGCACGTTAAAGTGTTTTTTTAAACACATTTTTTTTCAACCCGAGAACAGTTATAATTTCACGATTTTTTCAGTTTTTTCCTAATTCACCCACAGAGAAAATATATGACAATTGAAGATTTTATTGGTTTTTTGTTTCAGTTTCAAGAATTACGAGGTGCATATTTCCCGCTGATTGGGGACTGCAGTGGCAAGATGCACATGAAATAGGCTGATAAATTTGCATATTTTTTGCAAATTGAAGTCGTAAAGTTCTGAGAAGAATACGTAGAAACGTTTGAACGATTTTTAACAGTCTCAATTGGCCAATAAAAATTGAGTAATTAGAGATAATTAATTTCCATTACATTCCAACGATGCAAACTTCAACGTCATGAATTGATTCCTCTAGTATGTGTGTGTGCGTGCCTGGTCACCCCATATATAATGCGGTTTTTGTATACTTTTAGTTTTTAAAATTAAGACAAACAAAATTCTTTTTCGACCGAAAATATACTCCTCTGTATTTTCTACAATGCTCTTCCATCTTTCTGGTAGACTTTCAGGCCATTCTTCCAAAATTCACTTGACCATGACGGGAAAGGCAATTGAAAAAACCGGATTATTTATGGCACGACCGAATATGACGAATATATATGCGTCTTGTTTTTTGCACAATCGCTACGATCGTGTATACCAATTTGTTTTCGTGCTGCTCGCGAGTTCACATTTTTCGCGTTGAATAATTATGCCCACCCGCTTGCAATTTTCTCGAGCAATATCGATCGCGCATTTCATCATTCCCCTAATCTGCTTTGACAATCGTCAACGTATCATGGTTACGTGTATATCTGTACGGGTGATCAACTTTGCCCAAAAACACGAATCCGTAGAAAAACACGCTTCGATCACGCTCCCGATCATTGCCCCCACCCCGAGTCATTTTTTTACGAATCATGGTGATAAAAAAAAAAAGATTTTTTTTTCTGCTTGCATTATTCTTCCACCGGAGGCAACGTTCCGTCATAGAAGTGGAATTTACAGTCGATGGTTTTAAGACAAAAAAACGCATGTCAAAAGTAGCCGAAAATAGAAAATTCCCTAGTCTTTTTTTCGACAAGCAACAAATTGAGGAAAAACAAAATGCGGCGACTGCGAGCCAATCTCTAGAAGAAAGGAGAATAATAATAATGAAGTTGAAGGGACCGGGCAAATTACTTCTTGCGCTGAAAAAAATGGGGGAAACTTAAAAACCCGCATAACACGGGAATTAAAGTAACTAGAAAATCTGAGGGTATTAAAGCACGAGCAGGAATACGGGAATAAAAACTACAAAAATCAGGTTTCGTTTGCCAAAAGTCTTGGGGGATTAAAGTAGACGCTCAATGTAGGGGGGAAAAATGACTAGACAAATACGAAAAACATTCACAAAATAACCGGGAGATATAGGGAAATGCCGAAAGAAAAATAACTAGGTGTAAGAAATTACGTATCGGTGGTGGGGGTATTCGTAAATCTAGGGGAACGGCGAATAGCCGGAAAACTAGGGAAACGGCGTAGAGTCTGAAATCTAGGGAAATGACGAAGACTGAAATCCAGGGAAATGCCGAATAGTCCGAAGTCTAGGAAAATTGCGAATAGTCTGAAATCTAGGGAAATTACGAATTCCCTTTAATCTAGGGAAATGATGAAAAGTCGGAAATCTACGGAAATGGCGAATAGTCGTAAATCTGGGGGAATGCGGAATATACGGAAATCTAGGGAAATTGCGAATATCCTGAAATCCAGGGGAATATCGAATAACCGGAAATCTAGGGGTATTGCAAACCAACGGGTCTCTATGGAGACTCGCTGGATAAGAGAATCTAGGGAAAAGCGGCGAAATAAAACTAGGAAAAATGGGGAATCGTGACAGGCTGAAAAAAGAAGCAGAATACGCGACTATTCAAAGGTCTAAAAAGACCCGGTGATTTTTCTTTGAAAAGCTGATCGCCTGGTAAAATTCGCGAAGAAAAAAGTTAATGTAAAACTACGGCGTTAAAGAAAATGCATTTTTCATATAGAGTGAAGAGTGGGAAGGAAGAACGGAGAAAAACGAGCACTCACCGTTTGAAATGCTCTCTGATGCGATCCTCGCGGATGTTTTCCGGCAGATTTCCAACCCACAGGTGACGTGTCTCTCTAACCATTTTGCTCCGAACTCTTCATTTGGGATCGGATGTTGTGTTATCGTTTTGCGGGGCACTTTACACAACACGACACACAACACTCGCGAGGGGGTGGGGGGGTAGCGGCGACGTGGGCGGTTTCGCCAACTGATCGTTGTTCGGCAACAACAACAACACCAACAACAACAATTACGATTCGGCAATGACCCCCGAGCGGGGGGAAGGCGAACTTTCCGTGCGTTCGATCGATCTTTTTTCCTTCATCCGAAATTATTACGACCGAGCCATAACACCACGCTGGGGATATTGGAAAGCACTGCCACATTCACAAAACACCCGAAAATTCACGATTTCGCCGCCTTTTTTTCTCGTTTTGTAACGATTTTTTTCTTTCTCTCTCTATTTTTTTTCGCTTTTTTTTATCCTCCTTGAGCCGCGGCGACACCAGAGAGAGAGCACAATTTATATCGTGCACACAACACACACACACACACACGCGCGCGCGCGGGCACGGAGAGAGAGAGAATGTACACGCGCACAAAATGGTGAAGAAACCACTGTGTATATAACGCGGCAACGGTGTGGTGGTAGAGCAGCAAGCAGCAGCAGAGGTGCGCTTTCTCTCTCGCTCCCCTCACACACGCTCCGTCTCGCTCTTACTCGCGGGCGGGTACGGCGCCCCGGCCGCTACTCCTCTCTCTCTCTCTCTCCCTCTTGCCCCTTTCGTAAGCACGCGCGCGCGCAACAGCACACACGCCCCTCACTGTCGCTCTATCCCCCCTCTCGCCGTATTCCGCGCACGCACGCACGCACACTACTTTTTCATCGCTCGATCTCTCTCTCCCTCTCGCTCGCTCGACTGCGAGATCGCGGCTGCCGAGGGAGTAACGAAATTTACGATAAACAATTCCGCCGTTTTTTTTACTCGGGGATACACGCACACCCACATATATGTACGTAAGCGTGTATATGCGTGTGTGTTTTGGGTGTACGCGCGAAGAGCAAAAACTTTTATATCCAGCACTGTGTGTGTACACGCCTCGGCCGACTCTCTTTTTTTTATCCTCCTCCCTTCCGTCACTCTCCTTTATTCTCCTCGCACACGAAAATTCGATCACCGGGGAGAACTCAACGGGCGCCCGCGCGCGAGAGAGAGAGAGAGAGAGAGAGAGAGGGCAAAACACTTCCGACGGTCGGCGCGTAGTAGGGGGGGTGGCTTCGCGAATGCGAAAAAGGAGTGGGGAACACTTTTTTTTTTCTCGGAACACTGTTAACGAGCGGAGCTTCGCACTGCTCTAACGAAGCTCGAGACGCTGCGAAATATAGCCGGTGCGAAGAGTACGCGCGGTAGCCGCCTAGGTACGCGAAAAGCCTCGCGACGACCACGGAAGAACAACGCACCGTGGTAGGATGACGACGAGGCAGCAGCGGCGTCGTGCACACGCTTCGCGTAGCTTCTCTTCCTCAACAATCTGCCGCTTGACGATACGATACGATCTTTTATTGTTGCCGAACGCCACATGGTACGAAGCGAGAATAATAAGCGAGAAACAAAAACGGAACGAGCCGAAATGTAAACTTTTGAGAAACGGGCTGAAAAAAAAAGCACTCTGTGATTTTTATTTTCCCCTTTATTTACGTGGGTTCTGGCGCAACACAGCACAGCACTGCCGAGCACGGAACGACGACGAGCGGTCCCATTCCATTGCCAACTTCGTAACCCGAAACACACGCGCGCGCGCGCACCTCGAATTCTCGGGGAACGAAAAAAAGTGGTTATAGAAGAAAAAAAAACTGCTGCCACCTATTGTACGGCTCTCACTCTTCGCGGAAACACTCGCGAACCCTCGATTATTACTTTTCCTTCTCTTGAATTAACCGTTAATCCTGGCACGATAACCAACTTCCTTCAAAAATGAAAACTCAATTTTTCCTGCATTACTGACGTTTTTTTCGCCGATTTACACTCGCGGATAGAGCGCGTAGCACGCACAATAAACCATGGGTCGTGTAGTCCGTGAAAGAGAGAGAGAGAGAGCGCGCGAGAAGAGGGGAAGTGGTGGGGGAAGGGTGCCGCGACAGGGAGCAGAGGGGAGGGGATTGACCAGAGAGCAGGATCGAGGCGCCTAGATGGCGGGCAACGTTTCGTACAACGCTCTCTGTCTCACTCGCGCTCGCTTGTTATCTCTAGCTCGCTCGCTCCGTTACTCACTCGAGAGCCTCGAGGATGGTTACGACTCCTCCAGAAGCTACACGACTACACCCGACGTTTATTCCACGCGTCAATTATCCGTAGACGCGGGACTCGCGCGACGTTATACCCACTCTCGTTTCGACCGAACGGAAGCCCACTATTCTCGGGACTCAATCGACAACGACGACGACGGGTTGTTCGCGCACTGCCGCTCTATCTTGTTATCTGTCTCGAGCAGCTCTCTTGGCCGTTTTTCTCACTTTTTCATCGACTGTGTGCACGCGAGCGTGTGTATATACGCACACGTATAAATTGCAATTGCGTGTCACACCGGGCGGGCCTTTGACCCACACACACACTTATTCTTTGCGAGAAGGGCTCTCGCGTTTCACACTATCGGAAATTTGTACGCGCTTTTGTTCCCGCACGTACGAATCGACGGGCCACGGCGAGGCCCACAATTTCCCGAAAAAGGAATGGAAAAAAAAAACGTAAATCTCGTTCGACACTTTCGGGGATACGTACACCGGACGGAGCAGGCTTCGCTCCTTCTCACTGCACTACACTACTCGAAGTGACGTCACCGTGGCGGGAGCGTAGCGCGGCTCGCTGGCGAGACGCGGCGCCAGTGTGGTGGGGATACGAAGGGGAACGAAGCGAAACGGCTGCCGCGCCAACCTTTTGCCTCTCTCTCTCTCTCTCGCTCGTCCACGGTCGTACGATCGGTGTTTACCGTGGTAGGAATCGCCGTGGCGGAGTGGGGGTAATAGACGCGCACGGAGCAACGGTTTGCCTTGACTAACGCGCGCATGCGTCGATACCCTCGATTCTCGCATGCCTCGTTGTAAGGGCGTATCTCGCGCTACGTCACAGCCAAAGCGCGCCACGTTCACTCGCCGTGTTGCGTTACAAGAGATAACGCCGTCTACCACACGTAATACCTGCTACGATCGAAAGGCCTCTGCTCGGCCGAACTTTACGAGCTGAAACTCGCCAAGTTAGGCCTCTACGTATATCAACGAGGATCGTACGCGAATATACATATACGTGGTGCATACACGCGAAACTCGCGGGGATTCTCCCCTCTCGTGCTTTGCGATTGAAAGGATGGCCAGGTGGGGGTCGCGGGGTATTCCGGGGGGAGAAGGGATAACGGGTCGAACGAGCTAACCCGAACCCCCGAGGCAAAGATATCCCCGTCCCGCGCGATCCCGTCGCGTACTTTCAGCCGCGGGAATATCTCTCTCGCACTCGCCAGCTTCTACGGCCCCTCTACGAAACACTATCTCCGTCTTCGTTCCACCTTTCATCCCAACGAACGTTTCCCGCCTCCGTACCTCTACTCGTCTCACTCCAAGCGACGATTATATCGCGCTCGTTCTCCAGCCTTCACCCTCCCGCCGCCCGACAATCTCGCTCCTTCTCTTTCTAATTCTATCTCGCGCTTTTGATCCTTCCAACCTCTTCTTTGCTAAGCCCTCGTTGGGGGGGACGCGTTTTGTGCTTTAGATCTCGTCGGCATCGAGCGGGATTGACGCAGCCGCGCGCGCGATGCAAGCTGGGTCGGAGCCTCGTTCGAGCCACACTATACTACGATCTATCGAGAGAGTTTCATCGTTCGTTCGGTTTTCTTCGTTATACCATGTATACATGTTTTTTTGTTCCCATTTTTTTTGCGTGAGCTCGTTTCTTTTCCTCTCGTTTTTTTCCGCATCCCCGCGCGTATACGGCTGTGCGAAGTCGCGTACACGTCAACCGCATGCATTCTCAAATACGGAAAAATGCGCTGATCCGGACAACGACAATTTTCCTCCTAAAAGCGACCCCGTGGTCTCGTCGACGCTTTTATTCGTCGTTTATCTCGATCGCAAAATGGCTAGTTGTTAGCGGACGTAGAGAGGGAGAGAGGGATTTAAAAAAACGAACGTAACGATGACTCGCAATCTACGCAGCGATCATGACGCCATTTTCTTTCTGCGCGTCTTCGACGAAACTGCACCCCCTTGTCCTCCTCGCCAGTCCATCCCGCAATCAGTCGTGCCACGATGAAAAAAAAAAAAACAAAATTAATCGTCTTCTAGGAGAATCGTTGGGTGCGATCGTACTCTCCGAGGCTATTTCCGCCGAAGTTTGCGGAGATGGACGTTTCAGGGTAGGTGGCGCCATCTCGCGGCCGCGGACCCTAATGCTGAAAAATCGAGGAATATGGCCGACATGGCAATAGCCCTGTCACGTGCTGCCATCGTTGCCGGGCCTCACCGGAAACGACGATTATCGTGCCATTCAAATTCAAACGCTCGGTCGTGACTGACCCGAATTTCCGCGTCGTTAAAGTCGAATCAGCACTGTACAAACTGCGGTTGTTGGAATTGAACGTAACGACTTGATACGTACGTTAGTTTGGTGGAACTTGAGGGAATTGTAAAGGCGCCGCAATTGACGGAGTCGTTCAATTGACAAAAATGGAGGTTAGGTTGCCACAAAGCCGTCCCACGGACTCCTTCGCACCATGATATCATTCGTGACAATAAAGACGAGGATAAAAACGCTACGAATAGTTGTCAAAAAAATGTACACGATGAGAACTGCCTTTTTTCCTCGACCTGCCCGTTTCGTTGATTTCCGCTGCAACCCGTTGCCCACGGCGACCCGTGGGCGGATTTTTTTGTTTGGAACGAAACAACCTCCGAGATCCGCGTGGCTGCCGATCATCGTTGCGCTGTAGCGATAATCGAGGATGGAAATCGAGGAATTCGACACGCCGGACGAACCGTCCGTCAACTCGAGCGATCCTGCGGAACGGAAATTGGCACGAAGGCTCAGAATTCAAAGACGACTCGAAGTTCTTAAAAAGTAAGCGCTTCTCGTACTTTCGGCCATATAATAATACTGGCATTTTAGTTCGAATAATTGAACGGAGTATTCTTCCTTGAAAGTGCAAGGGTTTGCTCGTTGCCGGTTTACTATCGTTATCGGCAAATTTACGCCGTGACATTTCAAAATGTTATTTTCGTTAAAAAATGGTTAAATTACAATTCGAAACCGAATTTCGTCATGTGCAATTAATTCGTAATTCAATTTTGAATTGCCCAATTTTTTCTTACCGTTTTCTTCACCGATTCCTCCAAATCCCCCAAACTCGCTTTCCATTTCATAAGCGCACAGCAAAAAGTGTTTTCCTCCAGGCAGGAAGGAGCCGACGATGCAGGGCCTAGCGTCGAGAAGACGCAGACGGAGAAGCAGATCGAGACGAGTGCCGAAGTTCTGGAAAAGTTAATCGCCGAGGGTAACGAAGTGGTTCGCAATGTCAAAGTCGCCAACGAAGCACGTGCGCACGACAGGCGCGCTGAGGACCTCGCGGTGCGCAAAAGCCTGTTGAAGAAGCTTCGCGACGAAGCTGACGAGTGCTCCGAAGAGTATCGAAGCGTCAGTGCCGAGTGGCCTGTGTTTCTGGCCTCCAAGGATCCTTTGGACATCCACGCGGGTATCGCGTCCCAGAGCGCCAGGTGCTCGAAGATACTGGAGCGCAAGGATGCCCTCATCGACGAGCTGAAGGAAGAGTTGGACCGTGCCGATGAGAAGTTCATAGAGGATCGAAAGAAGCAAAGCGAAGATGTCAATTTGTTGATCGAAAGGATCGAGAACCAGGCAAGTTTGCCATTCTCAAAAGTTACCTCGATCCGAAAACAGCCGACTATTAAATTCTCCGTGTCTCTTCCAAGCGCAGGTGAATAGCGTAGCCAAGGCTTATCGCAAGGAGCTAAAACTGATCGAGGAAGCTCTCAGCGCGGAGAGGACAAGTCTGCTGGAGAGTGTGACGCGGAGATGGGACGTTCTGTACAGGAAGCGTCACGAGGAGGAGATGCGAGGCGTTGAGTCGCGGAAGGCAACGATGCTGGAGTACGAGGCCGAGATGAGACGCGTCATGACGGAGCATCAGGAGAAATATCGATCGCGGAAGATCGAGCTTGAGACCGAGTGTCAAAATCTCGAGCTCGAGGTCCAACGCGTCAAAGCCATTTGCGCCATCAACATCGAGAAGCTGGATTATGGCTACGCTGTGCTGAAACTTCGAGAGGACGAAAACACCATCGTGAAGAATCAACAGAGACGCAGAATAAACAAGTTTGGCTCGACAGTCCGAAAAAGAAATGAAAAGATAAGAATACAAAAAGGAACCGACCTTGCGAGTGATAATAACCGAGACGATCTTGCAGACTTCAAGACGTGTTGAACGGCCTGAAAAAGGATTACCACGATCTGGAGGTGACGACCAGATCGGAGATTGAAAAATTGAGCGAACAGGTGAGGAGGGCCCGCACGAGCATCGTCGAGCTGGAGGCAAAGTCACGGCACTTTGAGCGGATCAACGAGAAACAGTACTTCGATATTTGGGACATGAACTCGAGCAGGGCGAGCGAACTCGTGGAAAAAGTACGAAAGAATTTGCGCTACCTTTGAGATACCTTCAGGCGAGGACAAAATTACGGATTTTCATGATGTTTTTTAAGGGGAAAGATTTCTTTAGCATTTTTAAGACTTCGGGTATCTTTTATTACTACTTTCGGCTGTTACATGGTATTAAATTTTATCAATCTTCAAAAATAGTGAAGCTATGGCACGGTCGTCTAAACGGGTTGCGTAGGGTCGGAGGTATTAATCTGAAAAAAAAAACCAACGAAGATTTTGCTTCCATTAACACTCATACGCAGAATATGAACCAAGAACAAGTGAGAAATGTTGAAAATCGATGAAATGGTACGCTTTGAAACAAAACGATTAAATTTTCCAAAAAAAATTTCTACATTTTGCAATAAAAAAAACATTCTCTTTTATTTTAAAACACATTTAGGGTCATGTTCTAGACAATAAGGTTAATAAGATTTATATGAAATTTCATCAGATTCCATCGATGAGTCTTTTAGCTATACGGTACGCCAGTTTCGAAAATGCAGTTAAGAAGACCGTGCCGTGTCTCCGCCATTTTTTAAAATCAATTCAATAAAATACCATTTAACAACCAAAAGTAGTAACAAAACATACCCTAAGTCTAAAACACAGTGAAGAAATCTTTCCTCAAAAAAGAATAATAAAAATCAGTTAAAAAAATATCCCTCGCCTAAAGGTGTCTTCTCCCTTGAACAGCCAATTAAATTCCGGTGGATTCGCTTTCAGATTTTGTCAGCGGACCGAATAATCCACGAGCAAACGTTGGGCCTCGATTGGAGCCCGCCCGTGTTGCCATCGTTCAAGCGGCAGGATCTTCCGTCGTATCGCGCGGCCCTCAAACAAGTGGAACAAAGTACTGCGCTGCCTATACGTTTCTTTGAAATCGTCTGCTACTTCTGAACGAGGACGCGCACACTAACTGCGAATTTCGCCCCCCGTCAGGAAGAGCCGATACCACGAAGACCACCAAGCGATTGGACGTTGGCAAGCAGAGATCGAGGAACCCGGAGATTTTGAATTTGGAGCGACGTTTGTTGAATCACATACTTGGACAAATCGCCGACCATACTGGCTTTCTCGTCGAGGATAAGCTGCGAGAACTCCTCGCACCTCATAGTTACGAGGAGAACGTTATCATTCGACTCGACAATGTTTTTCAAGTAATCATCATTATCATCATTGTTACTTTCAATATAAATATATATGGCGAATCGGGCGGTTTAATGGTATGACGGAACTTCCGCCTCTCCATCTTTGGGTATTTTAACCTGTGCGGTGCGCAATGATGTTGACGGTAATAACAAGAATGGTAATATTATATAATGTATTATATTATTATTGTTATCATCTTAGCTATAATATTATCATTATTAGTATCGTTTTTTAATTTTGTTGATAATATAAGAAGAATCATGATGGATTTGGACACTGGGGGTCATTTTCGTGATGGTGATAATAATAATAATGATTATTTATTATTACTATTACTATTATAATAATAAAAAAATTATATATCATATTATTGACATTATTGTTATCAGTATTATATGAATACTATTATCTTTAATAATATAATAATGACGATGATGATATAATATTTTATGTATTAATATTACCGATGACATTAATAAAGTTATTGGTATTATACGAAGATGATTATTTTTTATAAGAAAATAATAATAATAATAATAGGGCAATTACAGACTGGGGATCATTTCCGTGATGATGACAATAATAACCCGAATTGCAGGCATTGGGGATCGAATCCGTGGAACAGATCGATCTGCTACTCGACTTCTTCTTGCCCTACGCGTACTGCGTGAGCTGCGCGAACGAAAGTGACCATGTCTCGGTCCCGACTGGATCCGGGAGAGGAGAATCGTCGAGCGAGACGACCCCGGCGAGGTACTCATCTTCTATACAGCTGGCAAATTTGGCAATCAATGATATAATATTAATTCATTATATATATATATTATATTCATTTACATTGATATTTTATTTTTATATTTAATCAGCTAATTAATATTAATTATGACGAAATTTGCATCGTCGAATTGCAACGGAATGTAATTTTTTCCTCAATTGCCCGCATTCTTTGGCTGATTTAGGCTACACAAATTACTCAAACGTTTTCTTGTATCCTTATCCTCAATCTTAAATATTAATTTACCAAAAAAATTGAATAGAAATAGAGAAATACGAAATGGTTGCATTTCAACGATGCAAACTTCAACGCCATCAATATTATATTATTATCAATAGTTAATTAAATTATCCTTCGCACGACTTTGCGGGATTGAGCGATTCTATTTGTTTTTACCCTTCAAGGGGAAGCTCGATCACTCGACTGCTTCCGGTTATAGTCGGTGTAGCTGACGCCATTACGTTCCTACAGGAACACGGAGGAGGAGCCGACAAATTTGCACGACCGCGACGAAGAGCCGGACGGACGCGAAGAAACCGGAAGTGACGATCGTACGAGCGATCGCAGCATTTCGGAAATCGAAAAAATCGAGAGCGTTGGTACGGGGGTGGACGGATCGTCCGAGAGCGTTGCCTCGACCAGGAACTTGACCTGCCCAAGGGGACATCTCCTGGAAATTCGCTCGGCCCACGTGACCAAAGCGCTGCGACAGTTCGCGGAGAACAGCCGCCGGATCAACGAGGCGGTACCGACTGCCAAGGAGAAATTTAGGCCGAGCCTGTCGCGCAAACTGACCAACGAGGATGTTACGAACTTTTGGAACGGTTGGCGAAACATTTTCCCGGCGGAGAGGGAGAGACTGTGGGACGCTCTCCTCGTTGGGCTTGAGAAGTATCACGATGTACTGCAGAAACGACACAGCCTGAACGAGCAGACACAATCCCTCAAACGACAAAATTGCGAATTGAAGAAACTGCTGGAAACTTACGCGATCAAGGTGAGAAAAATTGTCACGGAGATTGATTAAAATTACAAGAATCGTTTTTTTGTTGTCCAACAGCCGGCGAACGACAGCGCAACGTCACTCGGGCCAAGAATTTCGAAATCGACACCCTAACGACATCCGCTTTATTCGAATCTCAAACTCCAGCGTTGTACATTCGAGTGAGAAAAAAGCTTTGTTTTTTAATCTTTTTTATTCGGAATGCTCCGGCTCTGTCTTATCGATCAAACCTGCTCGTTACACCGTTTTCGTGCGCACGAAAGAAAAACCGAGGAAGAACCTGAAAATTCAGACGTACACTGGTGTCCATAAAGATGGCGATGAGCGAGAGTTCGCTCAAACGTCGTCTCCCTTTCCTCGAAGATATATCGATAATAGTATTATTACCTATTATTACTTATTATATATTATTAGGTCTCTAAGTGCTGTATCCGCCGGAAACAAAGTTGTTCGCCAGGGACGGTATCGGTATCTGGGAATCGTCGCATTCCTGAACTTTCGATTTCTTCCAGTATGGGAAGAAGCGCTTCTTCCTGAGATTCTTCGCGGCGCCACCGTTCAATTTGTCCGAGTGCTTCTTGGAGCCGATGTGCTGTGAAGGCGGAAGAGAGAAAATGGCTAAAACGGCACGGCGAGCGTTTCTTTTGGTTTTTTTTTTTTTCAAGATTCCGACACTTTACCACGTCGTACTGGGCCTTGGAGTTGAAGAATTTGTTGCAAACGTCGCACGAGAAGGAGACGCCCTTGTTGGGGTTCGGGGGCTTGGCGGTGTTGTTGGGCGGATTTTTAGCCACGGTCAATTTGGGCACCGGTGCGCTCGTCGCGACGGCGGCGGACGCGAGCGGCGAGCCCTGCGTCACCTCGTTGCCGCTCCATCCACCTAAGCATCAATGTGCAATCAACACTATCTATCTATCACAGCCGCGTACGCGAGTCTCTTGCGCGGCCATTGTGATAATAAATCAGCTTGAGCACTACACATTCATGCTACACGAGGAAAAAGAGAATGTCCGCTTCGATGAGTGGGGAGGCCAGTGCTGTGCCACCGCGCGCGATAGGCGTGCCATGTTTTTTAACTCCCCCCGCGTTCAATTCCGGGACTGCAATTTTCGGCCGTATCGTCGCAACGTTTGTCCTTTAGGGTCTATGGACACCGGGCCGCGACATTGACGACCCGGTGGGCACACGGCCCTCGTCTCTTTCACGGACAAGTCGATGGTACGTTTTTTTTTCTCATTTTTTTTTCAATCCAAATCAGAATTTCTCCCCTTTTTGCTTTCCAGTTTTTCGGTTTCTCGACTGTTGAGGTAATCCTTTCACGGAGGGCCGTATTTTTCGGATGCATGAGTAGGTTTTTGAAGCATTAGTGAATTGCAGTGGCGCTTAATAAAAGTAAGTTACGATAAATTATTATACCCGAAGATAAACAAGAATGAAAAATTTCGCGTTAATTTTGTACATTTTTTTCTGAGAAGACGCGGTTAGATTTGTCATCAATATTTTTAAACATTCGGTTGAGCCCTTGTTTTTATCATCGTTACGGAAAATTTTGAAATTTTTCCTCACACAGAGTAGTTTATATCAGGCATCTAGAGTTATCTGGTACATAAATTATTCGGCAGAAATGTGGCGAGTGTGTCATCTCCATAAAGTGCCGTCCAAATTAGACGATTTGTAAAAGGCATGATTTTTAGGTAAAAGTTCGATAAATTGACTCGAAATTTTATCATACCGGGATGTTTTTTTCCTTCATTGTACACTATAATCGGTTACTCGTTAAGTATCTGTATTCGTGAACGGAATACCTTAATGTAGAATTTTATTGTCAAGCTATTGCGAAATTTTCGGTTTTAGCGAATTCTCGTAGGAATTTCTCTTAATTTTCGTAGGAATTGCTCTTAAACCTCTCAGCTCTATTGACTCGTGGCCAAAACACTGCGACAATCCTGATCTTTTTTCCCCCACTGATGAATGCGTTTTTCCCTCTTGTTAAGAAGGAACACCGGGTGCGGCGTCGCAAGATCCAAAGGCGGCCAAGAGTGCAAGAGAGGAGAGTGCGCCAGAGGGCCAGGAAAAGCATGCGAAAGGACAGAAGCGAGAAAAGAGTTTATGCCGAAGGATCTTTATTAGACGGCAAAGCGGAAGGAAAAAGTAATTATCGACACAAGCAAAAAAATAAATAAACGACGAACCAGCGTACGCAAAATTTGAGAATAAATAACAATAACAATTAAAGAAGAAAAGAAGAAGAGGAAGCGAGAGAGTCGAGCGAGGAGCTACAGCGGAGGAAAAAAAAAGCGGACTTTTCCAGCGCGTTGTATCCTCTGGGTCTTTGGTTTGGCGTAGCGCGTCACAGAACGTAAAGATGAAAGACAAAAGTGAGCAGCAGCGTTAGGCATGCAAATGCGAAGAGTATCAAACAGAAGACCAGTACCATGGCGTTCTTCTGGACGCACTTGTCCAGATAGACGCCTCTTCTACATCTAAGCGCGTAAGGTACGCTATTCTTTACGTTTGGCTTATTACCTTTCATGGCTTTCTTCTTGTGACGATTGCCTGCGGAACAAACAATGCAATGAGGAAAATCAAGAGTTGGAAAAATTCACTTACGGCCGTACAAGTCGTTGCAGGTGGGCTAAAAATGTTGTACCGTTGAGATGCGTCTGTAGCTGTTGTATGGAATTGAGGCAAACGTTGCAGACGTTGCACTTGAGGCCGTTGGCCTCCTGATCCTTGCTGAACGCCACTTTCGTTTCCTCCAGCGACGCCATTATGGTCTTTGATCTGATCTGCAATTCGTCCGATCATATTAACCGATGAAAATTACGTCAATATTTACGCGACGCTAAGACAAAAAGAGAGAGAGAGAGGGAGGGTGATACCTGTTTGGCGTGACGGGATCCCTGAAGATGACACTCGAGAACCGTTTGGCTGGTGAAGCAGAGATCGCACTCGACGCAACGTACCGGCGGCTTCTTGGTTGGCAAATTTCCCATAATGTTGTCAACGACGGCCTTGGTGACCGGATCGTTCACGGGAGCGTCCATGACTCTCGCGTTGTTGGCCATTTGTCTTTCTAGCGGGGAGGACGCGCACGAAGTCCCGACTCTCGCTATTCCGGATCCTCGACGCGTTGACTTTACGCTCGAATTAATTTGACGCGCGTTCCTATCGACAAATCAACGTACCCTCTTCTTTCCTTCCTATATCTATATATCTATAATATATATACGTATGTTTGTACGTGTAGATATTGCATCCGAGTTTTGTGATTTTAATTCACGTACATTCTACTCATTCATGCCCCGTACAGCACTGGCCGAGGGTAAAATAATTCTTGCGAATATATCGAAAAAGGGAGAGAGAGATGGAGAGAGCCCTCTCGCGTTTGCCGCCGTTTTTATAGTGCCCTTGACTCGCCCCCACTCGCTCTCTTTCTCTCTCTCTCTATCTTTCTCCATTGGCGGACATAGTCCCCGACGTGTTTGTTATTAGGGTTCTAGCACGAAGCGCGCGCGGCATAGTCGGCGCGGGTGCCGAGAGAGCGCGCGCGGTGCGACAGCGGCGTCCTCTCGACGAGTGGGGAAAAAAAAGAAGCTTGCCGCTCCCCACCACCACGCGGAGTGATAAGCGTTCCATATATAGCCGTAAGCGGCAGTACACAGTGGCGCGTCGTCGCGAGTCGTCTCGGAGACATGCGGTCCCGTGATCATCCGGACACACAGTTTTCGTGATCAGACAGACAGAGAGAGAGAGAGAGAGAGAAAGATACAAGGAAGAAAGCTTGCGAGGAGCGTCTCTCGCGATTGGCGACGCTAGGAGAAAAAGTGAGAGGGGGGAAGAGCCGGGTGGCCACGTTTCTCACAATTCGTCGCGATTAGCAGCGCGTACGCGAGCGTCGCATTCGCGCGATACGAATCGGCATGGTCGCGATTAGATAAGCGATCGGGATATATACGGGGCGGGGGGTGGGGGGGCGCAACGTTCGCGAAGAGAGAGAAAAAAGAGCAAGGAAGGGAACGCAGAAAACGCCTCGTCGCGACGCTCGCGCTACAAACGCCGTCTTCGTATGTGCACCGTATAATCCCGGTTCGTTTTTTTCTTCTTCTCTCCCCCCCCTCTCTCTTGCGTTTGGTCACTGGTGCGCGCCGCGGCGAAAAATTAGTTCGACCAATAGTGACCGCGCGTTTGGCGTCGCTCCGTTGCGAGAGGGGCCTTTAGGCCGCCCAAGCTCGCTCGGCCAATTACGAGCGTTCGTCCATATCGTCAATCAGTAAGCGCCCCGCTTTATACCTATGTATATGCGTGGGGCTGCTTTCGTGAAATATAGTAGCAGCCATCTTATATTTTGTGTTGAAGAAAAACATTGTTTAAACAAATGTGTCCTACTGTTCCGTGACAATAACGTAACGACGCTCGTGTGCTCGATGAGGCGTAACTTTTTCAACACTAGACTGGACCACTACATTAGCAAAGGTTAGTAATGGCAACGGAGACGTTGATACGGCGTTACGAGCACCCTCCGAAAAGCCTCCTGCCCCTCCCCCTCGCTCCCGCCGTCTCGTCCCCCGCCGCGAGTTTTACATTTTATACCCGACGAAGCCCGCTACGCTGCGATCCGCGAGAGAGAGACGGAGCGAGGTCCCTACGGAGTTGGCGAAATAAAAAAGTGCGTGCGACGGAGACATCGCGACAGTGCGACTCCCCCCTCTCTCCTCTACGCCCCCGCGGCGCACCAACACGGGACAATCCGGTTTTTCGCGTAAAATCGCGTTCATCCCTTCATATCGCAATTTTCGCGAATTTCACCCACCCCCTGCATGCCCCTGGGGCCATTAGCGCGGCGTTTTTTTTTGTTCGAGCGCGTAAAAAAAAAAGGCGCGCGCGACGCGTTCGATCTCTCGGCGGGGGGAAAGGAAACGCGAGAGAGCGAGAGAGAGGTGCAACTGCCTTGGCCATCGTCGAGAATATAGGCGCGCGCGCGCGCTCTCGTTCTGCCGCTTCTAAAAAAAACGTTATGCAATCAGCTGATCGTGTGTATTTGCGCTCGTGTCACTTGTCAAAAATGAATGTCAATGCGTGTCGTTTCCATCGGCGTCGCGGAGGGAAGAAGATTACGCGAGGGTCGCGTGTCTCGGTTGTTCGCGCCTATCTCTGACCGTGGTCGTGCCATGGGAAGGGGGGGGGGGCTTTGAAACCGCGGGAACGTTGTCGCTAGCCAGAGTGTTGGGCGGGGGGGGGGGGGGGGGTGTTAAGGACGCGGGTTTAGCTTGTAAGGGTTACCGAGAGTGTAGGACGTATAAAAACGAAAGGTATTTTTGTTGTATGTGTGACGCAGGTGGATTGGTACGCAGGATATGAGCAGTTTGTCAAGCGCAACCTGACTCTGCTCCCACCACCCCATCAGCAAGCGGCTGCGGCGGCGGTATCGCACCAGCATCATCAGCAGCTGGCGGCGCCGCATCCTCGTCAGGTGGACATTATGACATCTATGTTTGAACAACAAATCAAAAGTGAGCCGATGGGATTCTACTCGATTGCTTCTAGTCGATCTGACGGTACGAACTCTATGGTGAATCTGTCGGACGCGCGAGAGGGTCTTACGCGGGAAGGTCGGATGCAGCAGTCCCAGCAACGAACGATGCAGGCGCATCAGCAGCAGCAGCCCCAGCAGCAGCAGCAGCAGCAGAATGTCCAGCAGAGCGTCCAACAGCAGCAGCAGCAGCAGCAGCAGCAACAGCAAGCGCAACAGCAGCAGCAGCAGCAGCAGGTTACGGCGCCGGCGCGTCAGTCGACGGGTCAACAGACGGTAAAGGAGGGGACGCGCTCCAAGCCGCAGCCTTGCAAAGTTTGCGGTAAGGTTTTGTCGTCGGCCTCGTCGTACTACGTCCACATGAAGCTACACTCGGGCAACAAGCCCTATCATTGCACGGTGTGCGAGGCGAGCTTCTGTCGCAAGCCTTATCTCGAGGTACACATGAGAACGCACACGGGCGAGAGGCCCTTCCAGTGCGAGCTATGCCTGAAACGTTTTACCCAAAAGAGCAGCCTGAATACGCACAAACGCGTTCACACGGGCGAACGACCCTACGCCTGCGACATATGCCAAAAGCGTTTCGCCGTAAAGTCTTACGTAACGGCGCATCGCTGGAGCCACGTTGCCGAAAAACCGCTCGTATGCGACCGTTGCTCGTTAACGTTCACGTCAAAGAGCCAATTCGCAATACACATTCGTACACACACGGCGAGCACGACATACGAGTGCAACATATGCGGTCGTACATTCGTACGCGACAGCTATCTGATAAGACACCAGAATCGCGTACATCGCGACATGAGCAACAATCAGAGCACCGGCAATCACAATCCACCGACGCCCCAGAGCACCGGCGGTGGCACCACTTCCGGCGGCTTCGAATCACCCGTTTGCGATTTACGCTACAACGACGGGCCGTCCTCCCTCGAATCGTTGGGCGGTAGCAAAGGCGGCATCGCCGCCGAAATAGCCAGTTTAGCGAAGCAAAACAATCTTCAGCTTCCACTACCGTTGCTACATCCGCAGACGACCAACTAGTGCTTGGATCGCAGTAGCAGCACAAGCAGCAGCAGCATCAGCAACAATACAAACACCAACGATAGCAACACCACCGCCACCGCCGCCGCCGCCGCCGCCGCCGCCGCGTCCGATAATAATACGTTGCCATCAACAACCGAGCAACGGCAATCGGTCTGCACATCCGACAACGCCTCGGGACAATCCTCCGCGCCCTACACGACAAACTCTACCGATAACAACACCTCGACGACGACAACCAAAACGACCGGTGCCTATCGTAACAATTCGAGCCTCGATCCAACCGAAGAAAATTCACAGCTCTATCATTCTCTCTCGAACGTTAATGACCCAGATCGCAACGACTCGTCGTCTCATCATCATCATCATCATCATCAACAACAACTTCATCATCAGCAACAACAACAACACTCTAATAATCAACTTCATCATCTTCATCATCAACAACAACAACCACAGCAACAACATCACCATCAGCATCATCTTCACGGACATCTGCATCATCATCATCGCGTTTTACCCTCGGCGCATCCGATCCCAGCACCCCCGACGGCCTCTCTGCCGCCGCCACCGCCTGGCTTACATCCGGCCATCTTTCTATGCGCCCAATACGCCCCCGCTAATCCACCCATCATTTATCCAGAATACATACAGCGTAACAATTGATACGCGGGTGACATACGAAGAGGAAACAAACTACGACCGTGCCACGAACAAAAAAAACCACACACACACACACACATGTATATCTATATATCGTGTTGTATGTGCTTGGCGTCGTATACGAGCGCGCGCGACGTAGACTTGCCGGACGCCTCCTCCCCGCCCTCCCCCCAAAAAAGCCCCAAACTTTTTTTTTAGCAAAGCTTCGACGAATCTTACTTTTTTCACTCTCTCTCTCTCTCTCTCTCTCTCTCTCTCTCTCTCTCTCTCTCTCTCTCTCTCTCTCTCTCTCTCTCTCTCTCTCTCTCACTCTGCAAAAGAAAAAAAATTATACTCGCTGACGCATCGGGCGTACGCGAAGACATTTTCATTTTTAAAACTTTTTATCCCAAACGAGAATACGTGTATGTATGTGTTGTGAAAATAACGTGAAAAAAAAAATAACGAACGAGAATCGGTCAAATAGCACGCTCTCCTCGAGGCGATATTTCGCAGACGCGATAATACATTCGGCGCTTTTTTCATTTATAAAGACACACACACACACATACAGGATTTAATTTGCGCACGATGATCCTCGAGGAGGTGTTGTTACGAAGGACCCTCGCGAAACTACACGCTGCTGGCACTAAAACGTTGAACGATCCACCGCCTGCGATACTCGAAAGAGACGATAAAACGAGAAAAACAAAAAAAAGAGTCAAAGTAGCGGACGATTTACACGTAAAAAAGAAAAAGTTAGAAAGATAGGAAGAAAGTGAGAAACGGAAGAAATAGAAAATTAAATAAATACAAATCTCTACACGTTTCCATTGTATCGGCACTCTTTGGTTTATTCACTGCTATTGTCATTATTATTATTGCTTTTGCTAAATTCTTTTTTTTTTCCTTTGCTAGCATCAAACGTATGCGAGCAGATGTGTGATTGCGCGATCGCCACAAGCATTACATATTTATATTATATATGTACATATGTATGTATATGCATACGTATATGTGTATATGTATACATATATTGAAGGAGTTTAGTCACTTGGGTCTGTGATATAGATAGTAATTATTGTCAGCAAGGGGAGCGTTTTCTTTTCTTTTTTTTTTCTTCTAATATCGGACTTGGCATTTCGCGAGACTGCTATCGGACTTGGTGAGAAATAACGACAGACATAGAGAGTGAGAGAGAGAGAGACACACACACAAAGAAAAAAAAACGAATCCGAGGTGAAAGGGACGCGAACAAACCGGAAATAAAAAAAAACAAAGAGAATTTTTGAAGAAAGAGAAAAACAAAATGCGCAATGTCACGACGCAGAGCTGATATTTCGAAGAGCAAACGAAAATCGAAGAATTTTTTGTCTCTGGATTTGGTTTCGTTTGTGCCGTTTTTTTCGACACGGAAACGTTGAAATAAGATCGCAGTCGACAGTGCGACAAAAACAGAAGGAAATCAGCGAAAAGCACCGATACTGATATTTTTATCGCAAAATTACACAAAATTCCATCATTGCTGCAAAAAAAAAACAGAACAAGCCACAACGAGAACAACCGAGAGAACCAAAGTCTATGCGGAAAAAAAGAGGAATAAGGATAGGAAAGGAAAGGAAAAAAAAGCGATAACAACAAAACTAACAACTCCCACGATCATCGTTATCGACATCTCGAGCATTATTAGTCCTATATGCTACCTTGTAACTTACTACCTACTACTACTACTGCTATCGCTAGTTACTAATACAGCTAACTACTACTACTCCTACCGCAATTCACTAATATTCTATTACTAGAGGGAGGAAACAAGGAGAAAAATAAGATAGAAAAAAGGAAACTAAGTACTATCGCTTACTATTCTAATGTTATTGGACACACGCGTGTATAAACGACAAACACACACACACACACATTGTTTTTATTTTGATGGACGCGTTTTATCCGTTTGTGTATATCGTTAAAGATTTCTCGAGAGCTTGTAAAAACTTTTTCCCATATACGCCTAGATATGGATATGTATATACTAGACTGAACGAAATAAAGTACGCACCTTGTCGTTTATTCTACACTGTTCCGTGCGTACTTGATTTTTTCCAGTACCGTATGTATGTACATATGTTACAGTTTAAACCCATTTTCAGTTCAAACGCGTTTTACCCAGTAAAAACGAGTTCCGACTTGACGCCTTCGTTAGAACTAGCTTTCTCCTAACGCAAATTCGAATTTACGTTTATAAAACCCAAGAAGCGCAAACTTTGACCTCATTGGAAAAAAAGTTTCGACCGTGTCATTCCGATAGAACTCGTTTTTCCTAGTTCAGACGAGATAGATTGGCTTTGTTAGATGACGAGTTGCAATTAACATTCAAACTTATTTATCAGTAAATCCTGGCTTTTACCCGGAAAAAACTAGTAACTAAGGCATTCAGTGAAAACTAGTTTTTCCTAGTGAAAACTAAATTTGTGCTTATAAAACCAAACAAACCCAAACTTTGATCTGATGCGGTTCGTTTGAACTAGTTTGTTCCTATTGAAGACTTCTTTGATTGGGTTTGTTAGCCCATGAGTTTTCAACTAACGTTCAAATTTATTTATCAGCCAATTTCAGTTTTCACTGCGAAAAACTAGTTGGAACGAAGACGTCCAGTAACAACTCTGAAGTTTGTACCGCGGAAACCGCTATAACACATATACACATATACTTGAGCTCCTTATTCTGGACATCCAGCGTTCGGAAATTTTCTTTCGTTGTATTTGGTTTTCTGTCTTTTTTCTTTTTGTCTCTCCCTCTCGCTCTCGGATTCTTCCTTTCTTATGCATGCGTACAATTTACTTCAGATCGCCGGACGATAGGGATATTGGGATCGAAGTTTCGCTGTGCTTTATACATACACACAAACACACACACACACACACATATATATATATATATATAAACATGCACACGTATATATCTGTATATACCTATATCGCATCTATGTATATACAACGTGATACACGTATATACATATATTTGCTTTGGTGTTCAGCCCAAACAAATAACCCAACACATGCACACGCGCCCGTGTACATTCTTGTGTGCGTGTGTGTGTGTGTCCACTATATAGCTGTACTTTGTTTGTTTTCTCGTCTTCTTTTTTTCCCCTCTCATTTCTATTTTTTATTTCCGCTTGACACAACCGAGATTCGATACAACGCGGAACGCGATGAGTGAGAGCGAGCTCGATCGAAATAAAGCGAGCGTGAGATAAATTTGTAAATATCGAACGAGAGAATGAGTACAAATGTGCAAAAAAAAAACACACACTGACGAAGCAAAAGCGAGAAAAGAAGAAACGAGATGACGGACAGATGCCATCACGCGGATGTAAAAAGATATTGGAAAAAAAAACGTGGAAAGGGCGCGAGAGCGGGGCCGCTTCGCGAACACACAAACATACATACACACACACAGACACAACTATAACATAGGATTTATATAGTTTCTAAAATTTAGCGCGACAAGCTCAGACTCTCCGGGGAATGGTGCACCGAGCCGGAGGGGGTAGGGGGTCTGTCAAAAGAATTTTAGAATGAAATTGTTCAACAAGAACGAAGAAAAATAATAATGATCGGAAATAAAAAGTGAGGAGGTGCGCGTCACGTGGCGCATGAAAGAAGCGGTGAAGTCCTGACCACCGCAATATATATAGAAGCCCATATATCATATCTACATACATTACCTATGTAAATGCTTTTTTAGCACCGCCGCGGTTAAACCGGCTCGTTAGTCGAGAGTGCACCATATGCCCCCCTGCCCCTGACCCACACCCCCTTACTGTTTGTACGATTTGAATTATTGGTTTCTTTTTTTTCCCTGTTTTTTGACTGTACGAGACGAAATCGTAGGAGAAGTAAAGGATGAAAATGATTTCTAGAAAACAAAAATATGGTTTTGTCATTAAAGTCGAAATGAAACGTCTCGTCATAATAGTTATATCAAATTTGTGCTTATTATATATATATATATATATATATATATATATATATATATATATATATATATATATATATATATAATGCTTATAATTATTATTATATGTATATAATTATGATAATTATATATATGCGGTATTTTTGTTTCGAGTGTACGCGCTGTATATTTATTTGGAAGAAAAATTGGAAAAGAAAATGCGCGCGTAGTAGTATGCCCGGGGCTTTCGAATATTATATGACGATAGGCGTGTACCGGGTTCCACATCCGGTAAGACTGATTATCCTATAAAGAGGGAGTTCGAAGGAGGAAGGGGCTGAAGGGAGACCGAAACGATCGCAGCAAGGTGGCGGAGAATCGAAAATTGTTTATGCTCGTCCAAAAGGGAGAATGCCTGACGGGAAAGACTTAAAAGAAAGAAATAACAATAATAATAATAAAGGGCGAAAAGAGAAGAAGAAAAGAAAGATCTTCGATATCGGCTAGTCATTGTGTGCAGCTCTACGAGATACGTCGCGTGTAGTTATTACTGTTATAAGCTGTGATTATAATGTGCGCTAATCCTGCGAGCATACGCCTGCGCGCACAGCTCTTCCAACAACAATTTTCTTTATCTCCGAAAAGTGTCTATGATCGTCGGGAAAAAATCGTGCGTAGCTGCTTTCCCAGGAGAGTGGGGAAAATGGATAGTTCAGGTTGAGATCGTTTTCCTTATAATTATCATCCATCTGGATTTTTCTTTTTTTCCGTTTACTTTCGTTTCCTACTGAATTTTCGCGCGCTTCCGGTTTTTCGTCCCTTTGTGGGTCGCATAACGCGCATCCTTATGTCTGCACACACCTAAACACACACATGGACGCGTTGATAAGGCTTCTAGGAATTATTTTGTCCATTTATCGATTATATATATATATATATATATATATATATATATATATATAAAAAGGGATAAGGGTATATCGGAAGAAATCTAACTCTCTCTCTTTCGATCAGTAGTATTCGAAAAATGCATGTGCTGCTGCCGATTTTTTTTTTAATAGCTCCTATTTCCGTGAAAATAATATCAAACAGCAAAAAAAAACGGAAATTTTTAAAACTGCCATGTTCCTCCAATTTATTTACTTATTAACTACAATTTATGGTTTAAACGCATCAAAATTAATTTATTTATTAATTACAATTTACAGTAAATTTATTCACAAAGCTCGTCCTTTTATCGATTCATTTGTACGGAACATTTGCTGTTTACGTGTAAATAAATTGTGGCAGAAAATCAGAAGCCCTACCACTTGAGCTTGGGAGCTCACATTCGGCGTGTATTTTTTTAATATCGAGTACCATTGTTCGAAGGACTAAGGATTGATTTTTTGCCGTACCCCTTGTACATAAGTACATGTCGCATTAAATTTTAGCGGAAATAAAAAAAAACATCCCCCCTGGATTGAAGGTAGCTCAGTATTGCGATCAAGGACTTTTTTTCTTTCCTTCTGATTATTTTTTCGTTTATTGTTTTCAATCAGGTACAAGGTTTCCTCGGCGCCGAGAACGTATTTAATTTTAGGCCGAATTTTCGATTCTGCCATTCATTCAGTAGCTTCAATTTTGGAATTGAATCTGGAGCAGTTTGAATTCTGGAATTGATACTGAAATGAATTGTCGAAAAAGTGCGTTTTTTTTTGTCACCATCGTGTATTTTTCCTTTTGAATTCTTTGTATTTTTTGTTTTTGCAAACTTCCGTTTCCGTCCCCTTTAAAACGGATCGATGTGCGAGCGCCTCGCTAGAAGAGGACGGAGCGTCATCTCCTCCCCTGCTCCCCCGCCCCGCCCCTCGCCGCGTGTGAGTCTCTCGCTTCTCGTCGTCGACCATGTGCGCGCGCGCGCGCGCTCGGAGGCCAATTGTGCAATTGAAGGAGGCACAGACTCGTCGCGCGGGTAACGAAATAATTATCGCAATAAGAGAAAGAAAAAAAGAAACAGCAACAACAACAAGATCTTCGTACATTGTGCTCGTCGGGAGTTTTCTCGGGGAGGATCCATCCAAAAAACGCAGGAAAGCGCGTCGTGAAAAGAGCAAAGGAAGAGAAAGAAAAAAAAAACAAAATTCGAAGGTGAAACAAACGCGAAAATAATGACGGGGAGCGCGAGAGAGAAAGGAGAGAAGGAAAAAAGAAACCTAAAATAATGACAATGTCCGCGGCTCGCTCGACATTGCGCCTGTACCATTTTGCTTCTTTAGCAGAGTACGCGATGCCATTTATTTTTGTAATACGTTTTACGTAGGAATAGTTCTTATTTTTATATAGAGGTTTATCGTGCTACCGTAAACAAAAACGAGACAACAAAAAAAATTAGATATATCGGCGTGAAAAAAAAAAAAATATCGTAAAAAAAGGCTTTTTAGAGGTCTGCCGTAGTTGGGTAGTGATTTTTAGAGGAACCGAATACGAAGCGCGCCTTGGCAGTGTTCGAGGAACAAAATTTAACGAATTGACGGAAATAAACGAGAACAAAAGTCGATAAAACGGAACAAGAAGAAAAGAACACACTTTATAATAATAATAATATAACAATGAAGTGACGGAAGAAAGTGGAGAGTCGAGAGAACGATGAAGTTTAAGACGGATCGTGTATGCGCGTGTGTGTGTGTGTGTGAGGAGAGAAACTCGATCGCTTCCGCAGCGTCCTTGCGTATATGCACATATATAATTTCCTCATCGAACATTATACCGGTCGAGGCACACGAAATTAGACACTCGGAGATTCGTTTTGAAAAATTCGGGCTGTAAGCCGGTTGGTGTCTCTACTGGGCAGAAAAATATCGCTATCGAAATATAGGTTTGGGGCCGTCCATATATTACGTCATCGATTTTGGCTGATTTTTAACCGCCCCCCCCCCCCGAAATAATCCTATCCTTCCTATCGTCATAATCCAATTATCGTTACCGTCATCCAACGATCAGACCCCCCCGCCCCCTATTTTAAAATTACGTAATTTATGGACGGCCCCTTTTGAGAAAATGTTGAATTTTTCTTCCTGGCTTTTTTTTTTTATGAAATCAATATTGATAAGTTTTTTCGAGTGCAATTTCTGACAGCTCGACCGATATATATATATATATATATATATATATATATATATATACACGCTGCCATTTCCGAATTTTTGTACTCTCGGCGAGAAGTTTTCGTTTGCCTCTTGTTCTCCCCGTTTCTTTGGCCTTTTCTCGACTCTATTCCCAGCGCACTGTATACTTGCGGTCTAGTCTGTGTACGTTAAAATTATCGTCTTATCGAACGAAATGGTAGCGAGAGAATTGTCGGCGAAAAAAAACCGGAAGAAGAAAATGTGATGAGTTTGTTCTTTGTCGTCGTTATTGTTGTTGTTGTTGATGATGGTGTTTCCTCGTCGGAGGAACGCGTCGATGGGTAGCTGTACCTCGGTGCGCTGCGGAATGCGAGTATGCGAATATGCGGAATATATATATATATATATATAACATCTCGAGCGATGTACGGCGGAATTATTATACGAACACAACACCACGTCATTCACGTTGACGAAAAAGAGCGCGGATTTTTTACGACGATGGACAGTTTTGCCATTAGGGTTGTAAACGAAACAAACAAACAAAAAAATTGAATGAAAATGAAAAAGCTTAAAATAATACGAACGAATGAAAAAAAAAAAAAGAAAACAGAACAAAGGGGGGCGAGGAAAAAGTGAGAAACGAGCGGGACGCGTGCCTCTCCGCGTCCAGGGCGATGAAGCGCTCGGATTTTATAGCCGGACGAGCGAGTATACATATATACATAACTATATATTTAACGGGCCGAGAGAATGAAATTAGCGAGAAATATGCGAATAAAAAAAATAATAATAAAAAATAATAAACGAAAATAAAGTGGATAGAAAAGAAACGAAGTAAGAAAGTCGAACGAAGATATGCGATATTGTGGACTTTCGTGTCGCGCAGAGTATCGCACTATACGCAAAACAAGAAAAATATACTTAAACGATTTGTAAACATTAACGAGGACATGATGACGAGAAAAACGAAACGGATGCTTATTGATGTAGCACATGGATATGAAATATTCGAGAGAAAATGAAAGAAGAATCCACACGACTAGACCCTTTACCACGAAGGTATATTTTCGTTTCTATATACAGAAACGAAAATACGGAAAAGACAGAGAGGAAAAAAGAACACGTGATACGGTCGACGAGACAGGAAGTAACAAACAAATAATAAATTAATTAATGAAGGAAAAACAAAATACCACGTAGATAGGCATATTTAGGTTCAGATGTACACGCGATTGAGAAACAAAACGGGAGAGAAGAAAAGCAAAAATGAAAAAAAGAACTAGAGAAAATGAATTCAGGAGCGCGATCGAACGCGAATATATATACACACACTCACACACACACTTTTCTAATAGACAGTTTGGACATACAATTTTTGAAGCAAGAAACAAAAACGAGGAACAATTTCGCAAGATCGAGAGAAAAAAGGAGAAGATAAATATTGCGATTCAAAATGAAAAACTAGAGAAATCGTATAGCTTTTGACTTATATATATATATATATATATATATATATATATATATATATAGTTCTCACCGACATATCCTGGCTAATAACACAAACATCCTCTTACGTATACATACCGCATACCTATAGTGTTAATATTACGTGTTATACATAGGCTATTTTATGTGTAAACGATAATTATTAAAGAACAAGAAGACAAAAAGCAACATCAAGTATATACATATAGGAGATAATAGAAACGTACTATATCTATAGATGAACCAATGGCACAGCTAAAGGCAAGTATGTACTGTACATATAAATATCACTTATTCCTATACGCCCAATAATACAACCGGTACACAAACATACACCCATACACACACACATACACACACACACACACACATATACATAATACGAGAAAAAGAGCCCGCCATCCTAGCCCCTTGTATTACGAGACACTGTTGTAATAATAACGAAGGATTAGTTATTATCATTGGTATTATTATTGTTGTCGACGTCGTGAATTGCTGCGAATTACCGTCGAGGCGAGCGAGGAAAAGAAAGTGGCAACAACGCCAACAACCGGAATAAGAAAAACAACAGTACACGAATAATTTTAATTGTGGCCCAACCTCATCGTTATACCGTGAGCTAAATTTTTACTGAAAATGTATCAATTTCGATCTCAAAATTAAAGATCTCAATTGAAGAGTTAATGTTGCTTTTTTTAAATTGGGAAATCTTGCATTTTTATCAAATCAAGGAAATGTTCAATTTTTCGGAAAAAATGTCGATTTTTTCAAGGTAAAAGCAAAGGAATGGATAAAAGGCACAGAAGAGAACTGAAGGGAATTGGTTTCTAGCTCAAGCTCGCCGTTGAAGAACTGCGAAGAGGATTCAATGGCCAAAATAAAACGAAGAGAGTGTGAGGGGGTGGACATATTCAGAATTCGGAGTAGTTAGAATTTTCACGGCGACGAGCGGGACGGATATTCTGAATTCACCCCAGCAGTGACATTGGCCCCGCTTCAAAACGAGAAAAAAAGAACAGAAAACGGAGAGAGAGAGAGATAGAGAGAAGCTAATCTGTCAATTAAGAGAACAATAAGAGAAAAATCTTTTAGAAATGCAAAAAAAAGTAACTTTCGTTGCCGATTTTTTTCTCGTTTTAGTGTTAGGTTTGTGATTTTTTTTCTCGTGCGGCTAGCACATTGCAACACGTACCAAGGGGAAAGCATCCGCACGGAGAGAATCCAGGGGGTCTTGCACTATTTTTGGAACGTGCTGCCGCACACGCCTATAACCCCCTCCCCCGGATCTGTCTCTCTTTCTCTTCTGCGTTATACACGAAAAGAAACGTGTACCCCCTTGGAGTCTCGTTCTCTCCTTGCGACTTCGTGAAACGGCAAGACTAATTTTTGCCACTTTTATACTTTCGCCTCGCCCCGAGGATGCAGAGAGAGAGAGAGAGAGAGAGAGAGTGAACAAAATTGCAAACGCAAGGGGGATCGCACTTTCGCCGCGAATCTTATCTTCCTTTTTGTTCCTTTCTGCTCCGTGGCTCTTTTTCCTTCCTTTTTTCTGGCGTATCGGAGCGGCAACTCGAATTGGCTGTCTCGTCGATGCGCAGAGAAAAACATAAAGCAAGAAAAGACTGGCCAAACAGCCGCGTTTACTTTCCATCTCCAGTCTTAATTATTCCTCAACAATGATATACCAAAACGTTCGAAAGAATCTCCCAGGATTCCAGACCAAAATACGTTGCCAGGTTCAATTTTCAGGATTAAATGCTCGAAACGAATTGCGCGTATTTTCTCTCGTTATTATTTTTCAAGCAGCACCAGTGAGATTTATTGGCAATTTTGGCACGTGACATTTCGACGAAAAAGAAAGGAAAAAAAAAACAAACGCACAAAAGCTCTTCCCTTACAATTCGTCGATTTTCTCACTCGATTTCAACATCGACGATCGCGTCTTCGAGGACAATTTGCTCCGAGGCAACGGGTATTTGCAGTATCGGCGGGGGATCGGGCGATCTCGCGTAGCAATTGCTCGCCGTGTGTTCTTTCAGGTACTCACCCCCGTATTCCTCGTAATCCCGCCTCGTTACCAAATAATCGGCCAAATTACCGCTCAGTCCGAAATCCCGTGCCCCGTACCAAGCGTCGAGATTCGCATTTTTCGCTCTCGTCACACGATATGTGCTATCGAACGGTCGTATCTCGCGCAATTCGCGCCTCAAACGCTCGAGGAGGCCTGGCAACGAGGCACCGCCACCGGTGAGAAAAACATTGTCGACCAGGCGCGTTTGCAACTCGGCGGGATAAAGTTTCAGTACGAAGTCGATGGTCTCGGCGATACCGGCCTCCATCGAGCCTATCATCGAGGGCTGAAAAAGCAATTCGGGGGTTCTGAGACGCTCGACACCCACGTGCAATTGATGGGTCTCGCCCGGTATGACGGGCAACGTCGCCGCAACCGGATCGAATTCCGGATCGTGGTGGCGCAACACGTCCTCGAGCTCGGACAATCTCTCTTGCTCCAAATCCGAATCCGAATCGCCACCCTCGCGATTTATCACTTTGTACACGTCCCAATCCTCGTCACGCATACCGAAGTCGTCGTCCCGTTTCTCCTTTCGGGCCAATTGACTTATTATGCGCATACGCTCTTGGGCTGCAGCTGTTCGGCGCTTCGCCATGTCCTGACGACGTTGACGCTTCGCCGTACGCTTGTCCAGTATGTCTTGACTTTTTTTTTAACCAATTGCGAAAAAAGACTGATTAATATATTGTATACGCTACAGGCGAAAAACTCGACACACTGCACGGTTCCCAAGCATTTGTGAAGAAAAAAATTTCTTCCGTAACTTTAATCTGCTTTATTTATTCGCAAACTAATTTTTGTCCACCCACAATATTTTATCTCATGCATCATAGTTCTTGTTCTTTTTTTACTAACTTTTTGCCTCACCGGAAAATTCGAAAAGTCTATTCATACTTTTTGCAAGTATGTATATATTGTATTTATTAGAGAGCCGTGTGTGAGAGAAAGAGAGAGAATGGTGTTACATTGCACATCGCTTAAAACCTTATCCACTATTTAAAGATGTTTAAATCCTTCTCCAAGATTTAAAAACGTTTAAATATTTCTCAGGTTTAAGAAACATTTAAATCCTTCTCTAGGATTTAAAAATGATTATCCCGCTCGAATTAAATCCTGCTCCAGTATTTAAAAATGATGAAATCCTTCTCCAGAATTTAAAACTTAAATCTTCATAAATACAAATTTCTTATAAATAAAAAATTGGAACAGTTGGAATGCAACGAACATTCTTTTGAAATGCTCAAGTTTTTTTTCGCCATTTCAGGCTGTGAACATGAGCGAAACGTTTCGGGGTATGCTTATTGAAGATTTGTGACCTCAATTGCCAACAAAAAGGCTTTGTACAATGATAGAAATGAAGAGAAAAAAAAAGTCGTTACATTCCACCGATGTTCAACGTTGCGAGAGCAAGAGATATCAACTAGTTTATTCACCGTTTCTTTCTGACACTCGCGATCCACTCGTCCGTGTCCTGTTGATCCTTCGGTTGCAGACTCGCTTTGATCTTTGGCTTTTGTTCCTCGATCACGATATTATCCTCCTGGGAATTGGCAGCGACGATTTTCTGCCTCGTGCGCTCGACTTTGGCCTGAAGATTGTTCACCATCTTGGCGAGATCGGTCTCGTTCGCGAGGGAATAGGATTTGAGGGCCTGCTCGAATTCTTCGGGCTCGCCCTCCTCGAGGAGATCCTGCACGGCCATCAACTGATTCAACTGTTCCTCGTCCTCGGCGAGCTGTCGGAGAGAAGAAGAAGAAGATAAAAGAAGAAAATTGCTAGAGCGTCGGTAAATGCAGAAATAAACGATTGCTATTATTTTCTACGATTTCTCACTCGCTCTTCACGCTTGCGCGCGTTGATCTCCATCAGTCGCCGTGCCAATTCGCGTTTGCGCTCTTTCTGCTGCTCAACGGTCAGTCCAGGCGTGCTCGCGGGTGCCACGTACGGCAACTGTACCCTGAGCACGTTCGCGTCGTAGTGGTCCGCCTCGGACCACTTCTTCACCTCGTTCTGGTAGTCGTTGGCGACGAATGAGTGCTCGTGTATGAGCTCCTGTGCAGACAAATCATTTCGTTGATACTCTGTTTTTCTTATTCACTAGTTCGTTAACTTTTTCATTCTCGAATAGTGAATAAACTTTGTTGCAAATATATAATTGTGGTAAACAAAGTGGTTGTTCAAGTGGCGGCGCGCTACCGAACAGTGATTGTTTTTTCCTCAAGATATACGCAGCGGAATTTTTTTCAATTTTTGACACTACTTGGAACGAAATACTGAAACGTTTGGCAGCGAACATGCAAAACAGGGAGAAAAAGTATCAAAAATATTTGCTAAATATTGCAGTTGTTTTGCAATTAGCATTTTTTCGACGAACTCAAGTGGAAATCTTTTTTTCAACTTATTATTTTTCGTTAACTTTGATTTGGAGACAGTAGAGAACATTGTTCCCCGGAGAAGAATTAACATTTTTTAATGTTAAATCTTCTCGAATAAAATCACCTTATAGAAAAAAGATGCATGTAAATAAAATTTAAATCCCTCTCCAGATTTTCAAATCCTAATGAAAGAATTGAAAATTCTTTGAATCCATCCCGAGTGTTTTGCATCCACACAATGAAACGTTTCAGCACTTTACTCAAGATTCGACTCCAAAACGAGATCTTCGTGTTGAGAAAAAACATTGACAAATCTTCTGGCCTCTGTTTCGCATCTACTCAAGAGTCGCGAATCGTGATTTTCCAGCGAAATTCGTTAAATTCGATGTGTCAATATTCGGCATCAAAGGATGACTGAGCAATTCACCTCGGCCCTGCTGGGCGTGACGGCGTTAACATGGACCGGATACTTGAGTTGCAAGAGCCGATGCATGTAAGAGACGACGTGGTAACCACCGACGTTTATTCTCCTGGCATTGCAGGGTTCTGCTCTGCCGTCGAGCACAGGCACTATGTGTGTCGCGTGGTAGCCGACGCTAACGATCAGGCCGTCCGGAGGGCAGTTATTGTGCTGATAGGAGAGCAAGAAGTCAACGCCGTACGCCATCGCCGGAATATTGTAACATTCGAACAGCAGCTCCGCCATTACTGCAAAAAAAAAACTGATGCAACATAGTTACGGACAACACGTTCACTCCGCCATCAGCTAGCCCCTCTTACGATTTCTCGAGTAATTCGGATTCAGGAAGGCCTCTGTCAGTATTACAGGATGATTGACAGAGTCCTCTGTGTCGATACCCATGTGCGTAAACGTATAATCAAATATCTGCTCCTGTGCCTCAAAGTGCGTCACCACGTTCCTGTCGAACTGCGTCTTCAGCTGAAAGCGCACCGCCTCGATGTTCGCTATGTCGTTGCCCACTTGCAACTCGCCGTCCTTCTTGCCTCTCTCTTTCCTAGGCTTGGCTATCAGATTCTTGAATATCAGCTGGGGCTCTTTGTCCGTTGCCCAGCCGACGCGACATTTGTAAGAGCCTGCGCAATATTTTTCCATTGAGACAAAACGAGCGCCATCTCCTCTCTAGTACAGCTTAATACGCATACCATTTTAACAGTATATTATAAAATATAACTCTATGAAGATATTTTTTTATTTAAATGCATAAAAATGCGATTTACATATTTTTCATCTTGAAGAAAAAAATGATAAAAGTATGTTTCCGTGGCAAATGTTGAAGCTCTATCGCGAGCTCGTATCGATTTTTATTATATATATGTGTGAATGTGTATGGCTAACGTTAAATGGGATAATTTATCGTGGAGGTTAAAGACGCATACCGTTGTCAATAACGAGAGGGATTGCTTCGTTTCTCACACGCTCGGGATACACGTGAACGATATCCGGCACGGCTCTTACGTCCTTCAATTCCAAAATCTCCATTGCGCGAAGCTGCACGATAATAACGCGGGGAAAAAAGCACCTACGCGGAACCGTATCGCAGCGGTACGTGTTTCATTTATATATATTAATGATTTATGAAACATATATGGCTGCAAATATATATGTGTATATATGACGGCCCGTTGTATCGTATATGTTATACATTTTTTTTCGTCACGAAGATACGCGTTCAAGTTCCGCTTGCGACACGCCAGGGTCGCCAGTGTCGCCAGGTCGTGTGTACATATTCGTGGTGGAGGCGAGACTTGTCATCGTACACGCAAATTGCGCGGCTTGACAGGCTTGAGGAAAATTCTCTCGAACGGATGAGAGTGCATTTCGCGGGAAATCCGAGAAATAATCAGCACAGTCCGATAGTATTGGGAAATGACGGCGGTGAGTATATCGAACGGGAATGCTTTCGCCAAGAACGAGAAAGTGAGGTTATGTTTGTATCGCTTTCGCAGGAACTGAAGAAATTTCTGTATCAACTTCTCAATAGCGTCGAAGGCTTGAACAGCATCTTAATAACGGATCGCGACGGTGTGCCGGTTGTCTCGGTCACCAATGACAAGGTGCCCGAATTGGCGACCAGAGCGAGTTTCCTCTCGACGTTCGCAATGGCCACCGATCAGGGCAGCAAACTAGGCCTCGGCAAGAATAAGACGATCATATGCATGTACAGCAGTTACCAGGTGCGTCGCTCGCTACCTCACATTCTTAAGATCGAGCGACCGAGGCGTCTAATCATTCTGGCCTTCCCTTGTCGCAGGTGGTGCAGATGAACAAATTGCCTCTGGTGGTAAGTTTCATTGCTTCGCACGCGTGCAACACCGGCCACGTACTCTCTCTCGAGAACAGGATCGATCCCATACTCGGCAACTTGAGAGATGCAGTCAAAGAGGCCTGATGGTGGCCGGTCGTTCACTACGGCTGATGAAAGACTCTAGCGGAGCAAACGAAACGAGAGGAAGAAAATACAGACAGCTGTGCTCGCCCGGTGTACATGGGCATGATGTTTTTACGACCGCAAACTGTGAAAGTTCTGCCCTTGCCCGTGTGGGCCTCCGAAACGGCGGGTAATCGTGTACGAGAGCCTTTTTTGTACCAAAAGAGTGGCGGACGGAGCGACTGAATATATTAAACGACTAATGTCGATCCAATACGAGCTACACACGTGCTGGAATATACCGCTATATATATATATCTATATATGCAAATATGCAAGTTTTACAAAATCATTCACACTGATACTCTAAACACATCCGGAAATATATGTACATACACACATATTGTATATGCAAGTACTATTACGAATTTTACAAAATGCATCGATGTATAAAAGTTTTTTTCCAGATTTGACGTACAGTATATGAATAAATAAACTGTGCGTATGCGTATACTGATTGAGTACTCGTATTCAAATGGTTGCGCCATTGTCGTGTCCGTTTGACCGAGACAGGGAGAGAGCGCCTCATCAGAGCGGATAAATCATGGGTTCACCGTCCAGGGCACGAATAATGTTGAGCGCCGCAACTCTCGACATCTCGTTCCGAGTTTTCACCGTCGCGCTGCCGATGTGTGGCACCACCACTGAGAAAAAAAGAAGAGAGACTTTTTTACAACGGATTGTTAAGGGTGTTGGGGGCCCAAACGAAAATGAACTGATTTAGCGAAAATCTGATGGAAAAAAGGACGCGAACAATTTGGTTGTTGGGTTTGAGCTTTTTGGTCAGATTATTCAGAATCCAAAAAGACCCAAATGAGAAATGTGGATTTGCTTGAAGTTTTCTACAAAGCCTAAAGGAGAAGTTTATTTTTTTTCTGATCTTTCGCGACGCTTCACAAATAAACCTAAACAATTTCTTGGCTTGTGCTCGAAGAAGATAAAGTGTAAAACATTCGTTTGGTTTTGGAGATCATCACTTGTCAATTCTCGGAAAAACTATATAATCGGAAAATTTCAAGTCGATCCGTTCAAACTTGAGGGAGTTATGGGCGTTTACAAGTAGGGTCCGCAAACCGACGAACTTTGAACGCGTTTTGCTCAAAGTGACTACCAAACTTGATGACCACGCGTCTCAAAAATCACCGCCCCCGATCAGCTTCACATTTCACAATCTTATGCATATCAAAATGCAGTGCTTGAACGAAGGCATTCTTTTTCGATGCATAGTTTTTCTTATGAACGAAAATGGAGTGTTACCTTTTCACCAAAAGTCGATACTTGCAACTTTGGACAGTAGACATTTTTTCAAAAATCGAAGTTTTATGAAATCCTTTGCAACTACTGGATCATTTCATGCAAAAACTAAATGCATTTGGTTCTTTTTCGGATAATTTGTTGCTTCCGAACAGCAGTGGTGACCGCAAAGTACGTTCTGCAAACGGCGTCCTGCACGCAGCATTGTCTTCACCACATTTAAAAAAATTTTAAATACAAAAATTGTAAAAGATATCTAAAACTATACTTTTTAATGTGAATAAAATGGTAAACCTGCGCACGTTTTCCCAAAAAAAAAAATTCACGAATATTCTTGAACCCTCCATTTTCTGGTCAAATCTCAAATAGCCGAAGTCTAGACTAATTTTGCTCCTCCGAAAGTAATGAAAATGCCAGGCATTTAAAAGGTAAACATTGCCAGAGCGATTTTCTTCTCTTCTGCTTCGTATTTTGTTTGTATCGTTAGATTCTGTAGGCCCGTAATGAATATCAGCTCAGCCGACGGCGAAGATAAATATTGGCGCGGGAGGACGAAAGAACGACGCGTTGTCTGGGGACTCACCGGCATTCGGTAGTTTCAAGAGCTCGTGATCGACGGGCAAAGGCTCGGGATCGGTGACGTCGAGGCCGGCGGCAAAGATGGTACCCTCCCGAAGGGCCTTGACGAGATGGTCGGTCTTGACGACCGCGCCGCGACCAATGTTGACGAATATCGCGTTCTTCTTCATCCGGGCGAAACGCGACTCGTCGAAGAGTCCACGGGTCTCGTTGTTGAGCGGCACCGCGACAACGACGAAGTCACTCCGCGCCAATAGCTCGTCGAGGGAGGCGACGAACGTCGCGCCCAATTCTTCCTTCTTGCGGGAATGTCCGGTGTAGAGGAAACTCTTCACCTCGAAGCCGCAGAGTCTCTTCACTATGCCGTGGCCGATGTTGCCGAAGCCGACTATACCGACCACCGAGTCGCGCAGCTCGTGGCCCAAAAGCCACTGGGGCCGACGCTCCGTCTTGCCGCTGATACACAAACATACAAAGAGCACGTTTGGGTCTCGAGACTACCCGCCATAAATACTCAAAATTGTCAAAATGGTCATTTACGCTTCGAGTTTAAGTCGTGCCTCGTGTGCGCGTTTCGCCGCGTCGAGCATGAGCATCACCGCGACCTCGGCCACCGCGGCGTTCAGTACGTTCGGTGTGTTGCCAACTTTGATTCCTCGTCGTTTGATTTCCGGCACGTCCAGGTGATCGTATCCGGCCGACATAGTCGACACCACCTTCAGACTTGGCCCTGCGCGACAACAAGAGAGCGAGCGAACAAGACAAAATTACGCACGATATCCTTGTCGTCGCACACGTCGCGAGATTACGCACCAGCGCGGTCGAGGAGTTCCGTATTTATGTCGAAGTGTACCGATATGAAGATCGCATCGTGGCCGGAAATCGCTCCAAGTATTTCCTCACGCGTTGGTATGGCCGTCGGCATAATTGTCAACTCGCATCTGCAATTCGAATGAGCGTGTTTGCCGCTTACAAATAGTTGTCATTTTTTTTTGCTTTAATACAAGTAGAGCAAACACTTTTTTTAAATAACAGCGATTATCTGAGTCTGTACTTTTCGCGAAGAAGATCCAAGCCGGATTGCGGAGTGTCGCTGCTCGTCACTAAAACCTTTGGCTTTCCCATTTCCCCTGTGGATTTTTACTTCTTTCCTTGCTGTGAAAACTCCGTACCTACGATCGTACACACACACACACACACATATATATATATATATATATATTAATATTAGGAAATGTCCGTATATCAATGTTTAATATTTTTGGATTCAATATGTGTGAGTGTGCGTGCGTGTGTGTGCTGTATGTTTCTACTGTGAGGTGCTACGTACGAGACCGTGTGGATATAGCGCTTGGAATCTTGTTCGCAACTGTCCCAATGACAACGATTGTGATTCTTATATGAGGGCAACAGATAAACTCGTGTAAATCACGCCACGCGACATATCCTGCAGACGGCTTCACACACACACACACACACACACACACACACACACACACACACACACACACACACACACACACACACACACACACACACACACACACACACACACAAACACATACATATATATATATATATATATATATATATATATATATTCCATACCGCATAAAAAATGAATCACGACTACATCATATAATAAACATAGCACTAGTGTGTTTTTTCCTCTTGTAACTGATAGTATGCCGCAGTATCCGCAGATAATCGGCGTATTCTGAGCGACTTTTTTCCATTGCAGACTTTAATCGATCATCGGCGACAAATACAAAAAAACCGGTACTTCGTTATATATATATATATATATATATATATATATATATATATATATATATATATATATATATATATATATATATGGTGTGTTTTTTGCCTTTATTTATAAATTTTTATTTTCTTTTTTTCTTACTTTTATTTGTTTATTTCCCCAAATGAAGGAATGAAATTCCTTATATACAAAAAATGTCCTTGTTTTGAATATGTCGCCACTAATCGATGCTCTGCAACGGAAAAGAAAGAATTAGACGAGAATTGTGTAGCGCGAGATAACAAAGAATATCTCGTACGAGATATGCCGCGGTAAATACTGACAATGTACACACTCGTCGATAAGACCGAATCACGAGATACTTAATTGCGAAAGAGGTATTAATATACAGGAGACATTGAGCGCGGCGGAAGGGACGGAGGAGCGGCTGGCGGTGAGGTTGGAGAAGACCTGCCGCAAGACCTCCTGTCTCGTTGTAGTCTCCTGTCACCCATAGACGTTACTTTTCTCCGAGTGACGGACAAGTTCATGTCCATTTGACCCATTCGCACACCGTGTGTGGCTCTCAATTGCTGATATGGCCCCTTATCGTTGAACATTCTACCTGCAAATCTAACGCTATCACAATGTGTATTCCGTTGATGGAACGTAGAAAAGATTTTTGTTTTCGTTGACGAAATAGACACGGGACTTTGCAATGAAAATGAAGGGGTAGCAGACGCATTTTTTCTGTAGACTCTTGAGAATGAATTTCTAATCGAATGTTACGAAAAAGAAACTTCACATCGGCTACCCTACTGTCTAATTATAAACGTTTCCTGAATCGAAATTGACGACATTCTCCGTTCCGCTGATCAGGAGCCCATGCGCCGCGAGGCGTCGATGGGGACTTTGCGAGTTTGTCGTTTTTTTTTCTTCATTCTTTTTTGTTTTCGGGCGGAGCTTTTACGTGTTACCACCTCCTCGCGGACGTACGTCCACGATACTCGCGGACTTTTTTTTCAGTATCGATAATGACGACCGATCGTTCGTGCGTACATTCTCTATTCTCGCAGTTAACGAGATTAATGTGTGTGTCGTATATTTATATATGTGCGCTTCTGCTATGCGTCTGCGAAAATTGTAACGCTCCAGAGACGTTCGTCGACGTCGAAGCTCAGGCTAGCAGGCGTCGTTAAGAGCATAGACCGAAGCTCTCCGTAGCAAGGCGATTATTAACGCAGGGCCTATACACGGCAAGGAAAACTCACGGCTCAGGTACAAAGTGAGGACGTCGCGATTTTTTTCATCAGGAGATTAGAACGAGGCAGCAACGAGGGCGAGAGGCCTATAGCGTAATGCGAAAAGCATAAGTAGGGCGCAAGCGAAAAAACTAATCTTGTTGTGTGCGGCGCGTCTGTGTGTATGTGTGCGATTGCTACACGTATGATGGGACTGTACTTTTTTATTCTCGCAATATTACTGTACATATCGTAGTTTATAATCGTTTTAGGGCAGAAAAATCGTTTTTAAACAATACGATAAAATTCTCTGTACGCTTGTTCATTAATTCGAGCACCGCGGAATTCATCTCGATGAGTTTTTTTTTTAACGAAAAAACAGCTCGCACTGCAACATTTAGGCATTTAGACAGCATTACGCTCCTTAGTTGATTGCGATTACAATGAGCAATCGGACAAACGAATAAACATCATATTTAAAGCACAAACAGCAGCGGGACGGTAGTCCAAAGTAATAAACAATTTAATTAAATAAACAACAATTCACTCATTTTCAGAAGTTCTGTAGAATTCTCAAAAAATTGTCTCTGTAAAATATTATTATTCATGTCAATAAGTGAAATATATGATAAATAAACGAAATTCAAACAAATACGATAAAATCTCGCTATTTGTTCCGGCTTCGACATATTTTCGAAGAAACCTAACCATCACCTTAATTTTAATTAAGCCGTGCAGAAGCCACATTGCGATCCAAAAAAATCTGAGTTTGCATCACGATGACAGCTGTATCAGCCTGATACAGCCTCCCCGATACCATCAGGGAGGTCGCGACACCGAAGGAATACCTCCTCGAGTCTCGTGTTATCCTGATACGTCGAGCGGAGCGCTGGCGCGGCCCTCGTGGCGGCAGCGCTCAAGCCAGCCATATTACGGCCGAGAAAAATATCATTTCGCATCAAGAGAGCAGAAGTACCGAGGAGGAGGTGGTGGGGGGGGGGGGGGGTAAACCTGAGACACCTTCTCGTTTGTGGCGTTCCCCTGATGCGAACCGAGTTTTCATGACGAAATTCCCGAACTCATGCAAAAGGCCTTAGTTCGGCCATATTACGGTTGAGGAAATATCAGGATGTATCAGGATCGCAGAAGTGCAAGGAGGTAGAGGCGCCGTTCGCGATCTACTTACCGGCCGTGTTGTAAGACACCATGGAGAGCCGCTAGATGGCGTTGGCTTCCGCGCCCGTGTGGCGGCTACGCATATCCGGCTCGGCGGTACGGTTACGTACGTGTGCAGAGGGGGGACAAGGATTTCGTTGCGATGCTTTTTCGTGCTACTTCCTTCGTTCTCGTGTGCTCCTGATACAACTCGCTCCTGGCGGACGCGGTCACCATAGGAAGACGCTAGATAGCGTTAGTTTGCGGTTCCCCACAGTCGTTTGTGCTACCTCCTTTGTTCTCATGTTGTCCCGATACTTACCGAGTTCCTGATGCCCAAATCCACGACGCGAACGAAAGATATCGATGTGTTTTTTCAATGTTAAGATGGGCTTTTTTGTTGTATGTATAGTAGAAGTGATAAAACAGTGAAATGTGTTTTGTAATTAATTGATTATTTGCTGAATTTCATTACAGATGGTTTATAATGAGTAGTGCAAGCAAGAATTGTATTGAACATACGTTTGTTCGTTCGATATCTCGCATTTTTTTATATTATCTTTACAGATTTGCATAGTACGGAATGTAATGTTTCAAGCGCGAACAATTAAAGAGATGAATAAATAAACGAATAAACAAACAATCATGTTTTGCATTTTCCGATATTGTCTTTGCAGATCGAAATAATATAGATAGTACAGAATGTGAAGTAAAAACTGAAAAGTCTTCACATTATAAAAGGAGATGAAAGAGAGAGGCAGAGAGCAGAGCAGAGAGAGGACTTGGTTTATTTTAATCTGTGCTCTGGAGTTTCAAAGTTAAGAGCAACGTGCAGAAAAATCAATATAAAGGATAGGAATAGTGCATTCACATGCAATATAAACTTTATCTCAAGACTATAACGAGTTATAAAATATCCACAGTAATATAACAAATATAAAAATTATATACAAAGAGTGTTCGCTCTCTCGTGCTGTCGCGCACGCCTCGCTCACTCCTGTCTCTCGATACTTCGCGCCCCATCGCTCGCTTGAAACATTTTTGACTCACACGTGCTCTTATGCTATGCGCAATTGCATTCTACACACACACACACACACACACAAACACACACACACACACACAAACACACACACACACACACACACACACACACACACACACACACACACACACACACACACACACACACACACATTGAAAAGAGGACTCTGAAAATAAAAAAATCGATGTTAGGTTTTAGTTTGTTTAAAAAAGGGCAATTCCAAACAACAAAGAGGCCCCTCAGTCAGGTAGTGCCCGACTTTTCAGCAGCGTCTTATGTCAGATGTTTCGCAATGCCGCTGAACAATAAGATACATTTCGAATCCGGAACTAGATTTGTCATCGATATATGTCGCCCGTCGCTCACATACGCAAAAAGCCATGGGCTTTTGGAACGGAGAGAATGTGTAGGCACAATGGTTCTGATGGTATCAGGAAATTATGACGCGACATTTATATCTATGTCTATGATGCCTAGGTCGCCGGCGGGCCGTCTCGTTATTTCGAAAAACAGATATAACCACAGCCCATGCTCAAACTCCAATAATAATACATACAGAACGACTTTGATTTCATTTATACCAAAGTTTTTTTTATCGTCAAACCGCGAATCTACGCTCTCCGGATCTTCCTTTTGTTTGCCGAGCCGCAACGCGTCCTGTTTACGTGTGGATATGGTCTTAAAAAAAAGATATAATGTTTTGGTCGTCCCCGGAATGTTTTGTAGGATTGCTAAGCTTTTGTTAAACCGGAAACGCAAGCCGGTGGGACGACTGTCGAGTCTTCGCATTACGAGTGTGACGAAGAAAAAAAAATGCCTGCATAATTGTTTAAACGTCGATGAAAACATTGAAGGGTTGCTCGCGTCATCGTCTATACTCGGTTGTTGCGTCACACAACTGTCACATGCCGGTTGTGTAATATAACTATTACGATATCGATATAAATAGATGTGTATATATATACATATACTTTTTAAACATTCCAACATTGTGGAGAACGAGGTCAGTTCTGAACCAAGTGAATATTTCGCATGACTATCCAGAATTTTCGTAAGACCGTCTGCAATTTGTTTTGCGATGAATTCGCGACCTCGAGGCGCCGGCGATGAATTTTGTTCGGATTACGCGGAAACCCGGCTAGCGCTGCGAGATTTGAAAGCGACGAGGGAAGTGTGAATGCGAACGCTCCTATAGAACGCGTACGATCTTAAATCTCTCCGCGGTGTGTACGTTATATCATTCGAGCCAAAATATCACGTCGGGAGAAACAACGATTCGTGAAGCGAGTCTGAAGGTTTCACGCGATAAGCATTTATATCTGTCGACAGTGCGCGACAATGGAAATTTGACCTCCGACGCATTTTGAGGTTAGGGAAAGAAAAATAAGCCCGTAAACAAAGCGACCGCACGCGTTTTGAACTCTCATTCCAAGAATTGTTTGTTCCTACGTTATTTCGGACGCGAGTAAAAGGTCGTAACGATTGGGAATTCGCGTTTTACAGAAAGGGACGAAATTATGAGATGGACAGCGCGGCAGCTTATGCTGCCAGTCATCATTGGAATATCTCTAACAGGTGTCGGCCTCGGAATTATTTATTTACTCGTCGAAAGGGTAATGTCCAACAAGACTTTTTCATAAATTTATTTTCTAACCGTTCCATAATTACGCGTTAGGATGCTTTCGGTCGTAAGCACCTCGCTGTCGATTCTCAGCCACCGAGACTGGACAGACTGTTCCATCCACTGGAATCTCCATTGCCGTCTTATTGTCCATAGACACGTACTTTTTTTCGTTGGCTGACAAGAGCTTAAGGATAAGGCATAACGCGCTAGTGCGGCGATACAAGTGCACTCATTATTGCTGTGTCCATCACGAGCCTGCATACGAGACTTGGCAATAATTTGCCAGCCTGCTGAAGAATCATAATACTTTTAATTCGTAGTAGTATCACAAGCGTTCGCAGGTGATGTTGTTTCGCTCTCGCAAGGAAAAAAGCATCGTGAAAAAGTAGCCTGGAATGTTTTAGATCTTTTGTGCCGCCAATTTATATAGTAAAGCATAATTTTACAAAATTTCACAATTTGCTGCACAATTGTAGCGTAATATGACGTACTGAAATTCTGCTTGTCTTCTTGGTGTGCCCTCCCATAAACTATTACCGAACTGTACGTGGCTGTGAGGAGGCGAGCGGCTTGAAATTTGTAGCTGTTGCGTGCCGCGGTGTGGCTCTAGAGACTTTTGTCCTGACAAAATTAAACATTAACAAAGACACATCCTCCTTACACAATTCCACTTACGACTGACTTTACTCCAGGATGTGCATAGGAGAACTAGAAATGTTTGCTACTTTAGGGCTGAATGTCGCATCCATCTTTAAATTTGTCCTTGTGCACGTTTCAGGACAAGGAAAAGAACAAGAGGGACAGAGGAGCGCGGGGTACGCGTCCCACGGGATTCCTCCATCTGGAAATCCCAGTGCCCCGGGAATTCGTTCCGGTCCTGATAGGCAGAGGAGGCTGCACAATAAAGAGCATAGAGAACACAACCGGTACTCGTATAAAGTTCGACGACGACAATCCCGAGGCAGCGGACCGTATATGTCATATCAGAGGAAACTCCGAGGGTCTGAGGATGGCCGAGGCAATGATAAAGAACGTACTGATTAGTCAGCCGCTCATAGAGACGTACGAGACGCTCGTGCCGCAGAGAGTTTGCCCCGTGATCATCGGCAGAGTTGGCGAGACTATTAATCGGATACAGTCGTCCAGCGGAGCCAAGGTCATCATCGAAAAGTCTTGGTCTCGCGATCCAAGTACGTGTTCGGATGGATGCTGGATGATATATTATTTTTTTGTTCGCTTAATTAAATTCGCCTTCCGTTAGTTAAAGTCTCGACCGCCGACTTTTCTCGCTTCTCAATGCTCCGTCCCTCAACATTGCAGACTCCAAGAGGCGAGTGATAATCAAAGGAACCGCCGAGCAGATAGCCACCGCGTTGTCGCAGATCGAGGACAAGGTTCACGAGTACACGGAGACTCTGGATAAGTTGGTGGCCAGCGAATCGTCACGCTCATCTCGTGGCAAAGTCTCGCCGCGGATCGCGGCTGTCAATCCGCCCGCTAATATTCCCCTGTTGACGCAGCCACTCGACGATCAAACTCTCAGTGGTAAATTTTCGCAAAAAATAACGGTATAAACGTAAGGAGGATAGGAAGCACAGAGTGTAAAACTCGGTCGTTTCTACAGACGGCACGATGGAGGTGTACGTGAGCGCTGTCGAGAATCCGAGCCAATTTTGGGTCCAAGTCGCCGGTTCGGGGACTCTGTGCCTCGATCAATTGGTGGCCGAGATGACGGCTTACTACGAGAACCCGGAGAATCGCGAGCTACACGCTCTCAAAAGTGTAATAATAATAATAATAATAATAATAGAATTGAATCAAGGCCTGAAGATTTATCCAAAGTGTACAGAAAGTGAGACTCTCTCTTTCTCTGTTGATCGCAGGTGACCGTCGGACAGACGGTGGCGGCAAAATTTCTCTTCGACGGCAAGTGGTATCGCGCCGAGGTCACTACGCCCCTTCGGGAGGGCGAGTGCGAGGTCTACTTCCTCGATTACGGTGATCACGAGGACGTCTCGATCGAGTACGTGCTTGAATTGCGCACCGATTTTCTCAGTCTTCGTCTTCAGGCGATCGAGTGTGCGCTCGCCAATGTGAAGCCCCGGTAAGTCGAGATTTCGATGATTTTGGCAAAGTGCCAGCGTAGAATGGGGTTTTCCTTTTAATAATCGAACGTCAGTTGCTCAATTCGCCCTCGTCGATGTTGCTCGAGCGCGAGCCCGTGCCGCCCTCGCACGCCTCGTTGAACAATTCCGGATTCACTTGTTCCATAATTTTCCAGGCAAAGCTTTTGCTTATACTGGTCGCGTGTTCCTCGCAGTAAACGAGACTCGCGCGTTTTAGCGAATCGCAACGGAATTCCTCGGACATCATCAGCAACGAGGCAACGTTGTCGGGTGTTATAGTCTCGATGAGATTTCTCTCGCACGCTTCCTTCAGTCCTGCGGCAATGCGGACAAAAGATCATTTCTCCTTCTATTCCCCAGCACTCCGATACTTGATAGTCTGGCCATCTAGAACGCGGGAAAAAAAACGCAGACTATTTTACCTTGCACGTTGAATCTCTCGGCCAGCGACAGGAGCTGATTGGCAAGAGCGTCTAGATTCGCGACGTGATCGCTGTACACGTAACGCAACAACTCTTGGGCAACCTCGATCGGAATTTCTTTCAGCTCGAGTGCGTACTCGTAACTTATCTGGGCGAGAAGGAGGGTAACAGAAATCGTCGCGTTAATGGAGGCGACGAATTTGAGGGAGAAATTCGTGCCGGAAGATACTCACCCGAGCAAATCAGAACGAGTCAATACAATAGTGACGGGAAATAGGCCGCTTTTCACAAAAAATATCGTATATATTGTACTCGTTACAAAAAAAAAAACAAGCGGTAAGCTAGAATCAAGAATGTGTGGGAGATACAATTGCAGGTAAAGATACTCGGAATTCTCGAGTGTCCAGTTGAAAGTGACAGGCTTGGTAAAAAACGAAGCATTAATTATTTCAAATGTTATCGCGCCAGCATTTCCGCGGGACTCCCATGCATCCGCGAATCAGCGAGGGTGCTTTTTGGAATGTTCGTTTTTCGCATTTCTCCGCACTCGATTGATTAGAGCAGGCTACAAAGTCATCAGCGGGTATTAGTCGATCGTGTGTCATTGGTCGTCGAGCCGGCCCCGCCACGCTTCAAACGTACGTCCGAGATTCCGTTCTCCCTCTTGTCATCATCCTTCGAGCTCCTCGCTCCTGTCTCGATCTGAACTCTCGTTGGTCTCCGTTCCCCGTCTCTTTGCGCCAGGGGCACTATCATGTCGGCCAGTACGTTACTTCGGGCGGCAATTACGCCAGCGTGAACGGGAATTTCCGTGCCGCCGCACAACAATTTTGTGTCCGCGGCCTTCGGGTGCTTCAGGAGTCTGGCCATGTCCTGGAAAGCAAAAGTACCTGGCATAGTAATGCAGTTCTCGAAAGAAAATATTTTTAGATCCCATGGTTTTCGTGATATATCAGGACAAAATATGTTTTCCGTACCTGAGCCAGACTGTGCTTCTCGCTTTCGCATTGAATTATCTGAATCTTCACCATCACCGCAACTTCGCCGTTCTTTTTCTTGAAGTGACGGTCGACGATCGACAAGTCTCTGTATCCGAGCGAGACAATGTCGTCGCTCGACTTCAAGTCGATTATCGTACGGCTGACTTGGCAATATTCCCAGTGATCGATTTCGGTGTTGTAGATGGCGAATTGAAACCGTATGGTCGCTTGCTCGATCTCCTCGACCGTGCAGCTGAGCATGTTGAGGCACAGGACCACAGGATTCGTTATTCTCTTACCTGGTGTCAATCGTTATTATTGTTATCTCGACGAGGAAGCAAATTCATATGCAGGCTCACTCACCCTCGGGTCCCTTCCAAAATCGTATCGACAAGTTCCACGAGCTGTGGATCCCATTGACGTTGACGTGAAAGGCCGAACTGTCGATGAGGCTGTTCTTGGCAATCGTCTTCTTGTAATTCTCGATGGGCCACGTGTACTTGAAAACGATGTCAGAGACGGTCGGCACCAGGAGTTCCATCGCGGAGTTTTGTACAGTGTTGTGTTCTTTTTTTGCTTTCGCAGCATCCGCTTTTCTCCGGCTCGTTCGCGGTCGTAGGAGTTCACTGACGCTTACGGAGAGACCTTGGGTACGAGAATTTCTCGACCGTCGTTCAAGACTCGACCAATGGACACTGGCCCATTTGTACGTGCCACGGTAGCTAAATATAAAATTAAGCTGGCCGCGGCGCGTCCCAATTTTCTCGTTCGTCGCAGCCGAACAATTATGTAGAGGCGCACGGGGGACAATAATGAAATTGTTTTGGTCGAGAACGCGCGCGCGGCTGTTGACTCGCGTTCGCCTCTAATTGCCGTCTGTTTCTGGGGGAGTCGAAAGATCCAATTGATTCTGACGAGGTTTTCACGGGATCATGTAAAATTCTAGTGCGATCGTTTAACCTACAAACGAAATCCAGAGTTTCCTTCTGCTCACGGTAGACTTTTGGATGACGTTTTCGAGCGTTTTAAATTCAGGTAAAATTCACCACGAGAAACGAGACACGACTGACGTGTTGGAGTCGTTCGGGACACGCTGGCAAATACTTCTCTCTCTCTCTCTCTCTCTCTCTCTCTCTCTCTCTCTCTATCTCTCTCTCTCTTTCTTGCTACGTTAAGGCGGAAAAACCTTGCAACGTTCATGCGGAATTTATAAATGGAACTGCAGCCTCGAAGCCACGTCGTCCTTCTCTCGCGAGACAATGAAATTATACGAGCGCATTCTCGTAACTCATTGATCGCGAGCTTCCAATTAGGAAAATGCAATTACGAGAGTCATTCCATTTCGTTGGAGACTTCTCGTCTATGGGGATATTTTTCTACGCTGGGAGAAATCGTTGTGTTGCTCGGTTTATTTGGGTCAATTATCCCAAACAAAAGCGTATTTGTTCAACGTTTCATATTTATTAGCGCCCAGAAAGATTATATTGTTGCGCTTCTTTGGTTTTGATTCCAAGGAATAAAAAAAAACGTTACATTTCTGTAACGATTCGATTAAACGCCAGTACGTTGCATCTGACGTTTCAGCGACGGTGAATGGAGTCCCGAGGCGATCGAGAGATTCAGCGACCTCACCTGGGTCGCACAGTGGAAAGTGCTGATCGCCAAGGTCCGTGGTTACAACGAGCGCGCACTCGGCCACGGGAGTTCGCGGCGCGAAGGTTCGCCCATTCCCTGTGTCGATCTCTACGACAAGAATGACAATCAGGTATGGGACCCTTGCATTTATTCGCAATGGTGATGACGTTGACCCGGTGATTCGGGCCACACCAACGGAAAACATTAGAAAGCTTTACATTTATAAAATCCATTAACAATACCGCTCTCACCACTGTGCCGAAAAAGGATATAAATATAGGGAAGCAGATGGTCGCGGAGAATTTCGCCGAGGCCGAGGAGGGCGCCTGGTCCGCGGCGAGCTCGACGCTTTCTCTGTCGCGGCGCAGCAACGCGACAAGTCCCACGCCGGTGAGATCGCCACCTCCGCCTGCCTCGTCGTTGAGCCCGAAAAAACCGGTAACGCCTCCGGCAATCCGAAAAACGACGCAGAGTCCCGCAGTGGTCGAGGAAATTGATTTAACGACGCCACGGGTAAATTGTTTTCTCGATTGATATATTATTGAACCCAACACTCCCACAAACTAACCTATTTGTCTCCGTCTCGCTCCGTGTGCGCAGAAAACGACCGGAGCGATCGTCGAGGAGGTCGACCTCGTTACGCCCGTGAAACAAACGACGCGGCGCTTCATCGAGAACGAGAAATCCGAATGTCCGGAAAACGGCGGCGGTGACATCGCCGCCGCCAGGGAGAACGGACATTCCGTTAAACGCGCATCCACGACCTCTGACGGTTACGAGAGCGACGAATCTCACGAATCAAACGACTACAAGCTGGCCTAATGCGGGGATCGCGATCCGCCGTATCTTACGAATCGAACATAATCAAAAAGAAAGCGAGACATAAGGAGGCGTATATATATATTTATAGGGGCAATCCAAGATTCGTCCTGATTTTTCGAGTTCTTCCGAATGTTTGCTGGACAAACAGTTTTTCTTGCAATCGCGGCGCGATAAGTGCCTCTTTGCGTTTCCGAGACAACTGCACACGTGCGCTCACTTACATTGTTAATCGTCATTGAGCTATAAATGGCTGTAAGATTTTTTTTCACGGTTCGTCGTTCGTTCGTGCTCGTCGAAAATTCTGTTGAAATTATATCTATACACAAGTATACGCGAAACTCGATGACAAGAGAAGAGATGTCACGTTTCTCGAGCACGATCGAGCGACAAAAACAAATAAGCAGAGCCATCTCGCGTAGCCACTAATGACGCAGGAACCACGGCCTTTTGCGACGACAATCTCAGCGATGGTAGTAACGCAAAAGTGCGCTTCCGCATGCACGGGACCTCACGCCTCTTCCCCCTTCTTCGAGGGAATCATCCCATTTTCATTTCTATTTCGTTTTGTTACTTTTTTTTCTTCATTTTGCGGATACAGGGGAAGACGAAGAGAGAAGCGAAGCTAAGGTTTTTGCGGTTTGTCGAGAAAGTGTACGATCGTTACGCTACGCTTAGTTTGTAAGGCGCCGGGAGTTAGTCTTTTGGACCTGGATTCGTGTTGGAGTCTATACGTATGAGAAAACTTGAGGAACGCTTCGATAGCATTATACATATATACTCGTGTAGATTATTTTTCTCTGAGACTGTTTCTATTTTGCTTCGAGTTTTCTCATCGTACACGGCTCAATTGTTAGTTACAAATCTTCGAGTACAACGATTATATTTTACGTTTTGATGTAACATTTATCGATGACGCAAAATATAAAAAATACGCGCGCACATACGCTCCGTATGACGGGGAAAAAATATTGCGCTCATTTGTTAAAAAAAAAAACTGACTCGTGTGGGTGTCACGTTGTAAAGAGGGAATGTCGTTCGTTAGTGGCCCTCCGGACATTTGGCTCTTCCGGATGTAACGACGTGAACGAAAGTACAACGGGCGGTGGGTAACCGGCCTGTGATACGTTGTAATTATTTTTTTTAAAAGAAACTCCAAGAGTATAGATATATACACACACAAGCTGCTGTAAACATTGTGAGAAAAGCGAGAGAAGATAAACCGCGAGGTAATATCACGAAACTTCTTTCTGCGTTCGCCGGCGAATCCGGAAATAACGTCGTAATTTTTGTTTTGCAAGAAGAGAGTGCGATCCGCAAATAACGGATCTCGTCCATTAATGGTCTTTTTACGTTTCAACGTTTTCTTTTTGTTTTCACTTTTTTTCTCGCCTCCACTCTGCGGTTGCAAAGCGGGTATCATCGCGCCTATTATTGTCGCGCTCCGCGCGAGCCTTCTCTCGCGTATAAACGCCAAGAAGGAAAATTGATCATTCAGCGGCCGCGATCGATCTTTTGACGATGTGAAAGCTGCGGACTCGCCAAGCGATGAAACGTATAAAATCTCGTTGCTTCACCCACAACGACGTCAGTTCACTCCGACGCTTGTCACTCTGATGGATCGCAACGGCATCATGAAACTTACGGTAATTGATCAGAGCGCGAGAAAAATCGGGAGAGAGCGTCCGTTTTTTTTTCCCTCGAGATTCCGGTCGTCCGCCCATACACAATGTAGACCCATATTTTTTCATTGTATTTTAGTATTAAAAGAAATGTACTTTGCTTGACAACTGTCGTGCTTTTTTCCCTACTTGCATTTTTTTTACGTTTCGTCAAAATGTTGAAAACGTATCCGCGATTGAGATGATCAGTACTCGAAGAAACAAATATCAGTGCCCGTTAGGCATATGTATAGCTACAATCTCTCGTTATATGTATACATATATTTCGCGAATAATTGATTTTGTATGTATAGAAAACAAATACTTAAAGAGAAACGATAATAAATAAATATGAACTCAATTTATCAGATATAAAGTAAAAAAATTAATGAAATTTGTATGAATAATTATATAAACAAACAAAATGCTGAGAATTTAAAAACTGTAAAACTATCCGGCAAAAATATCTCTGTTGAATAATTAATATAATAAATTTACCGACACTGGTAGATGGGTGGTTGGGGTTCGGCTCTGGCGGTACGCTTAGCCGTGCACCGGCTGGCGCATCAACCAGCGAGCGAGAGGCCAATACTCCTGATACCTTAGTGTAGAAACCTGAGTTAAAGTCTGTGTACCAGAGAATCCGAAGAACATAGGCTCGTCTATACCCGTACGGGGGTTCCCCAGTTTTCTCGTACTCTCGGCAAATGCGGTATAGTGCAGCTTAAGACTGCTTTAGACTAGCGCAGTGTGGGTAGGGAGTGATAGAAAAGCGTTCAATTGGGAAGGGTCAGACGTAAGAAACCTCAAGGGTATACGTTAGACCTCAGGAACTAATTGAGACCTCAAAAAATCACAACTATATATAAAAATCCGAGGTTCGCCTGACAAGAAACATCACTTATTTCACACCGCTTTCGATTTTGTTGAAATTCATATATGTGATAAAGCATTGGAAACGGCTTTAAGGGAGAAAAACACCCCTCAAAGAAACGCGTATCGAGGGGTGATTTTGCAGTCTCGCCCACAAGCAGTCCACAAATCTGAATGAAACGAAAACCAAAATTCTTCTAATGTGAAGCGATGAAAAATCCACCATAGAAGTATTGAAATAAAAAAATTTAATTCGACACGCCTTTCTTTGAGGGGTGATTTCCCCCCTTGAAACCGTTTTTCCACTGATAAAAAAAAACGCGTGCAATAGTTTTCAATGCTTTATCACATATATGAGTTTCAAAAAATTGAAAGCGGACACTTGAGTGAACAAGAAAAAAAAGTATTCGCGTAAAAATGATTTGGTCTATTAGTAAAACGATTTTGAAAACGATCATCAAAATATATTGACTCGGCGATGAGTGATCATGATACTCGAATTTTCTTGCAGAATCTCATTACAGGTCTGATATTCCTGGGAGGCTCGCTGGTGGCAGGAGCCTCCCGATACATCGCCATACCGTTTGACGAGATAGACTTAATCGAGGTGAACCCAATGGTGCCACAAATCGCCCCGAGATATCCGAGGCAAGTGGAGAACTACGTTCCCGCTCTGGTCTCGGGGCTACGTCAGGATGACTCGCGGGATCATGAATCTCGTGGGGGAATCGCGCGGTCGGATTCCCAAATATTGGACTACGTGGACTTTGGGGCTCACAGCGGCGACCACGGCGCTTACAGCTGGTACGCTGATTTTCCGGCTCGACGGCATTGACCCCGTCAACGACGCGAGTTTGGTCCAAATGTTCCTTCCGTACGGCCCTCCCGGACCACGACGAATCGCTCCTTTTAGCTAACGTTTCTTTCCATTTCGCGCCGCCCAGAGGGACCACACACCCCCCCGGGGAGTGTGGTGCCCACAGCCGTTTTTTTAACCCTTCACCGACTATGTTTTCACCGAGTTTCCGGTCGCCATCTCGAAAGCTCGGCAAAACTGGCGGGTCAGCTCGGTACTCGCCGAGCACTAGGTCCGGCGCCGCTCGAAAAGATCTCCGAAGAATCCTCACTACCTGACTAAAAACAACATTGTCCATTGCCATGGCTTTTAAATTAATACGCGTTACGATCGAAAAATACGGCGGTAGAGAGTTTTTCTTTCTTCTTTTACAGTATTAATAGTTTATTTCTCCGGTACACATTGTCTGGTCGTACCCACCCGATATTAGAGATACAATAAATAGCGGCGCACCGAACCTGTGTCTGTCTTGTCGGCGATTAGCCTATATAGTCTACTATTAATATAATTATATATATATATTCAAACACCGGTAGCGTTTTATCTTTCATCTCTCTCTCTCGCTCCTTATCTTTCTCTGTTAAATTGTTTTCTCCCTTTCTACGGCGACGAGCCGACAACATTTTATTTCTTCTAGCTACGTGACACATAGAAACACTTAGAACTCCGAAATATTCGAATCCATAGAATATGTAGCATACAATGCGAAATCAACGCACACATCGAATCCACTTTCCCCGATTCATGCCCGCAATATACAGCACCGGTGGAAAGTTTTCGAACGCTTTGTATGATTGCAAAATTATATTAGAATAATATAATTCATTTTATTTCTTATTTTACGAAGATACTACATATTTCGATCAAATGAATTATATTATTTTAATATAATTGCGCAATGATCCAGAGTGATCGCAAACTTTTGACCGGTACTGTACATGGATGTATATATACAACACGGGTGTCCTATGTACATGTATGCGTATACGTTAGGGTGAATGCAAAAAAGATCCGTTCTTACCTCGTCAAACAACAGTGTAAAGCAAAAAAAAATCATGCCAAATTTGAGCTCACCAAGTCGAGTCAATTTTCTAATATTCTTAGAGCTGAGCTTTATGGCTTTAGAAAGCTTTTTGGAAAATCACACTATCATCAAATAGCTATTTGAAAAAAATAGCCCGTGATTCTCATTGGAAATAAATGTGGAAAGAGTTGAATTTTCTTTTGCGACACACCCACACAATACGCACATGGAGCTCGTCCAATACGACGCGTGATCCTCTCGCGCTTATTTTTTACAATATAATATATGTGTACACACACACACACAGACACACACACACACACACACACACACACACACACACACACACACACACACACACACACACACACACACACACACGCACACGCACGCACGCGCGCACACACACACATACACACACACACACACACACATAGATTTTGTCCTAAATCTTTAATCGCACTCGATTTCCGGCATATTTTAATGTCCCTCAATCAATCCGCCAAATCAACGTCCCGCATTCTCTTTTTATCTTCCGTCATATTTTTTTCTTTCCGCCCGGCTGACACGTACGGACCCTCGTCTTTCTCAGTAAGTACAGTAAAAATATACATATGCGACACACGGGGCCCAAATTGCGTTATTGGGCCTAATTTGGTACGGGCAGGTGTCCTCGCGGATAACCAAATCGTCGGCGGTCTCCGATCCACGGCGACGTGATACAGGTACACATACACGTTTACATATATATATATATATATATATATATATATATATATATATATATTAGGGTGGTTCGTTTCAGGGCAACTTTTTTTTTAACCCATCGTACCCGGGAACCTTTAGTTGGTACCCAAAAACGAAGTTTCGTGAAAGGGAGGTGTTGTCAAAAAATATTTAGCGGTCGCGAATCAAAATTGAAGGTTTCCCATTTGATTAACATTGAAAAAAATGTTTTTCTCATTATTAGTGTTACCATTCCGCGAATTTTGATATCGCGATATTTTCCAAGTGGGTTCTCATAGGAAATATGATACTCCACAATAAAGTTCATTGAGCCATGGCCGTAAATTCAACCGTTTCAGCGGTATCATTATTTCAAGTGAATATTGTGCGAAAATATGTATTCAAACGGCTGTAACGCCTAAGCTATTAGATATATCGAAAAAAATCAAATGAGAACTTTATAGAGAAAGGAATGTTCTACAAAAAAAAGTCTTATAAGCCGAGCCCGTAAATTCAACTCTTTCTCAGCTATAGGTGGATGAAGTAAAATAAATAGATTTTTTTGTTTAAAAAAATATCTATTTCTAAATAGATAATATAGTAATAGAAATATAGTCAATATACATAAGAGAAATGTAGTAAAATAAATAGATCTGTTTTTAAACAAAAAAAATCTATTTATTTCACTTCATCCACTTATAGCTGAGAAAGAGTGGAATTTACGGGCTCGGCTTATAAGACTTTTTTGTAGCAGATTACTTTCTCTACAAAGTTCTCATTTGAATTTTTTTCGATGTATCCAATAGCTTAGGCGTGTTACAGCCGTTTGAATAGATATTTTCATACAATATTCACTTGAAATAATGATACCGCTGAAACGGTTGAATTTACGGACATGGCTCAATGAACTTTATCGTAAAGTATCATATTTCCTATGAGAACCCACTTGGAAAATAACGCGATATCAAAATTCGCGGAATGGTAACACTAATAATGAGAAAAACATTTTTTTCAATGCTAATCAAATGGGAAACCTTCAATTTTGATTCGCGACCTTTAAATATTTTTAGACAACACCCCCTTTTCACGAAACTTCGTTTTTGGGTACCAACTAAAGGTTTTCGGGCACGATGGGTCAAGAAAAAAACGTTGCCCTGAAACGAATCACCCTAATATATATACATGTAAATTAATATTTTTGGAGTTGCGATAGAACGGAGAATTTTTTTCGCTTTCCCATTTTTTGAAGCTGGCTTGCATTGAATAATATTGATAATAATAATAATAATAATAGACTATAATTACATCGTCCCACGACACTCCATCTTTCTTTCTCTCTCTATCTTTTCCTCAGTAAAGAATCGACAAAAGATTTCGTGTCGATCGAAACGTTATAGATCGATCAATACGCAAAAAGAATTTTTCTATTCTTAAAGTGGACAAGAAAGATTCAAGAGAAGAAAAACTATTTCGCGCTACTTCGAACGTGAATATGTGACGACCTGGGGATATTATTTGGCGATAATTGCAAGTCTTTAAAAAATGCCTCTTCGCATATTACTTTTGAATTTTAAGATAACAATACTCAAGCTATTCCTTTCACGAATCCGAATATTTAACAACTCATTTCATGCCAAGTTACCGAACTTTGAACAAAAATCTACGACTTTAAAAATCATCGAATTTGTACGGCACTTTATGGCAATGGCACGCTGGCCACATTTTTATTTAACAATTTATATCCTAAATAACTCTAGATATTCGATATAAAAGGCTCTACGCATGTAAACAATTCTAAAGGTTCCGCAACGACAATAAAAACACGAAAACACCAATGTTTAAAGAAAATAATAATAAAACTTTGAAAAATTTGACTAGCAGAAGATTTTTCGTGAGCGTGGCTTTTCAGAGGAAATGTAAAAATTCCTAAATCGACTAAATTTATAAAAAAACTTTTCGTTCTAGTTTATCGTTGGGTACGATAATCGATTGGAACTCATTTTTATTAAGCGCCACTGTAATTTACTAATGATTCAAAGGGGTCATGAGTCTTTAAAATCCGGCCCTCCGCGAAAGGAATACCTTAAATAACAATAGTATTTTCAACGACGTCACTGTACACTGGACACAATCACAAACGAAATTCTTGTACTTGATTAGAAACTGAAATGTTGGCCAACTATAATTGTCAAGTGGTGCTAATGTCGGAGGTATTTTATTTTGTTCTTGTACTGAACTTGCGTGTAATGAACCCCGCCATCATTATCGTTGTCGATTTCTATACGCGTCTTGATGCGCGTCGATCCGAGTATGTCGTTTCAGCGCATATATAAATATTAATATAATAATTATTATATATTATAACTATATATTAAATATGTAATTATATGTGTATACGTTTGATATAATATTATATAATATCCACATAACATACAATTCTAATATATCATTATTATTATATTAATGTCTATAATAATGCCATATATATTTCATTGATCTAAAGAAAATAAGTTTCTTACGTGACGAAGTTACTCACACTTTTAGTTCAGAAACTGAGAAGCCGGCGAAAAACCGCATTACTTTTGTTTTGCCCCAATTTTTTCGTTGTCCCGACGCTTTTTTTTCTCCTTAAATCATATAATTTGGGAAGAGAGGAAGAGAAAGAAAGACAGGAAGAGAGATTTTTTGCGCAAAGACGAGCAGCGATAATCTAGCGCGAAGCGAATACAGAAACCGCGAAAATCGATCGCTCTTGCGCCCGAGTTCTTTGTTTTTTTCTTCCTTCCTTGCGTCACTCTCACAGCCAGTCAACCTCCGTTCTAGCCTCGCGCGAGTCTTCATAGCTATTTTCCCCCCCTCTTTTCAGCCTTGCCTATCTTATTAGTAATTATTTGCGTATATAGACGAGCCTCTCGCGACGAACAATAACGCGTCTTATTGGCGACAAAGTAGCACGCGCGGGTTTCTTTTTTTTCGCGCATAGTATACTTTTTTGATTATCATCGACAGTCGACAGGTATCGTTCTCGCTCCACGTGTGTGCGTGCGCGCGAGAAACGATCGAAAATCCTGTGAGACGAGGGAAAAAATTGACCGCGAATAATTCGCGTGTGGCACACGCGAAATTTCTTTTTTCTACATTTTTGTTCTTCTTCCTCTACGCAATTTCCTAAATTGAGTTGTACAATTTTTAGTGTAATATACACATACATACGTAGCTCCGTAGAATATGTATTTGTGCTGAAATTTGCATCGTTGCGATACAATAAAAATTATGTTGCAATTGTTTTTTTTGTTCGCAATCTCTATTTTTATCATAAAAAATATTTGGGTTGCAGAAGTTTAACAAGAATCTTAAAAACAGTTCGAGTAATTTTTGTAGCCTGAAACGAGTGAAAAAAAATTGGCAATTGACAAAAATGATGTTTTATCGCGTTTCTACGATGCAAACTCCAGTATATATCAACAACCTAGGTAGCGATCAACTTACATCGTATACTGGGACAACAATATTCTCGGTGTTGAGCACGCTGAAGTCGAGACGTCCGTACCGATGGCCGGGGGCTCGGGTCAGGTGGTGCACCAGGCGAGCACGACTTTTTTGAACGGCACGAATATCGCACGTTCCGGCTCGCTTAACGATGAAACATCGAAATGATAATGTTAATAAGAATTATTGTGACGATGATAATAATAATGATTGCCAATTACTGCAATTAATAATGATAATAATAATAACACAATTAAACACAATAATTCGTCAAGCGAAGTCGAAGACAAGATTACGTAATTAATCAATCGTTTTAATTGTGCGTTGAATGAGAGCACGAAGCAAGAGAAGTAATATTACGCACAATTTGTCAACAGTAACGGATTGGCTGAAAAATCCTAAAGCTCACCAGTCGAAGAATTTTCGTCCGTGAAAAGTTCCGTCGGAACATCCGCTATCCGTGGGAAGTTCAACGCCAACGTGAACCTCCTCCCGGCCGGGTACAGGACCCACGTACCTCACGCGACCCTGAAGCACCCTTCCCTCCGGCGATATCACTTTCACGAGATGATCGAGTTTGAGATCGCGTGGTATCTGAAAAAATGTTGGCGCCAACGATGTTGAAAGCGCTCTAATGGCCAAATAACAAATAGATGTGTCCAAATATACGTTTGGACAGTTCGTATGGACCGCCCTGCGCGCGCGCACATGTACATGTACGATACATATCGTACTGAACCTTTGGCAAGTAGGGTCTCGCGTCCTGGGGCGGATTCCATTCGCGAAAGAGATCGGGCTCGGAGTGCCGCCTCGTGCGTCGACGCCTCGCCGTTGTTTGTCGGCTCCAGTAATCCGTGCTCGAGATCGTAAGCATCGAGTCTATGCTGCGACGGAGATAATCCTCGGCCTCGTCGATCAGAGACTCCGTCGAGTCGCCGCTGTTCTCACCGGTCACGGGGTCCGAGCGTAAGTTCGGCAAACTTCCGCGTGTCATCGGACATTCTGCCAAGGGCGTGCATGGAACAAAAAAAAAAAGATTACTACGCACTACCGGTAAAAATTTAACGAGTATTCCTAAAAAACTCAAAATTTGAAGAAAAGTCCACGAGAAAGGAAAAAAAATGATAAAAATAAAATTAAAAAACACAGCCTCGTTAATGGCATACCTTGAAAGGTGACTTTGGACCGTGTTCTCTTGGGCGGATTTTTCGAGTTTCTCGAGGTCGTCGACGATGCCGTGGACGAGGGTGGGTTGACGTGGGTGGGCGAGGACGGCATCGAGGACCAAGTTGGCCTCGAGGGTGTCGAGCTCGCGTTCGGCACTCGCCAAGTGTCGAACGAAGCGGCATTGGCGCGCCAAGAGTGACGCCTCGATGGTCCACCGACTACCTCGAGATTCGGCGAGGTTATCGAGCTCAGCGAGCCCCGGTATCTCGACGAGTAGAGATCCGTGGAGAGGCGGCACTCGCAAGGGCTCGGCAAGCCGGTCCCCGCCGCTGGATTGCAACGATTGTTCGGCCAGTGACCGCCGGCCGGTGAGCCGAGTGACTCTCGACGGTTCACTTCCGGCGTCCGTAGCCCGCCGACTCCGCCACCGCAGCCACCCCGCGTATTGAAGCAATTCTATCGTAAATGAGAAAATTTTTCGAGCGTCATCGAAGGAAGGATGCGAAACGAAATGCGAAACGAAAAGAAACAACAAGATGACGCAAGAGTGCGACTGTTGAAAAAGGCGGCGGAGAATAATTGAGGTGGGCAAAGAACGGGACAAAAGCGTTAATTAGTCGTCTGCTCTGTGAAGGCGTAATTTAGTGATGCCAACGCGAATAGTTTGCTTGTTTTTCTAGAACAGGCGCGCGACAAATTCTCGACGTAACGCAATGTATCGCGTAATCGACATAATTTTCTCTACAACGGAAATACCCCGAACGAATTAAACGGCGTGAAAATATAATGATAGGCGCTAGGCAGTAGAAAAAAAGGTCTCTTATCAATTCATCCTTGTAAATTGGTTCCAGGCAATTGAATCGAGAAAACCTTGAGTGTGAAAATTGAACGTTGGTAACTCAGGTAACTTGTACCAGCCAAGATGGGTCCACGATACAATCGATTCGGGAAAAAAATTTGTCCAGATTAAATCTTATTGGCTAATAGAATAGAATATCCTGCCCTCGTTGAAAATATAAAATATTTTGATCTGACAAGGAACACCGTTGGTGTCTGCGTTCGAAGTTGTTTGAACTTGTGTATATGGTAGAGCATCAAAGACTGTTAGATACGTTTTTAACGTCCATCTAACCGGAAATTTTCCGGTTAGATGGACGTTAAAAACAGTACCAAAGTTGTCGGGGAGTTTTGAAATGGATTTTCATATGCCTAGAAAATGGTGTTGGATTCATCTCGATATCTCAACTAGTTTTGGCTGGAAGGCCACTTGAAAAATGGCCGAAAAAGAGGCAAAGGGGTGTGTATGGAAAAATTGAGGAAAGTCAATGCTCCGACTTTGAAATTGTGCTAAACATTGAAAAATGATCGGAGCTCGATTACTCAAACGACATTTTGAAAAGGACACGATTACGAAAAGAATGAACGCCGAGCGAAGCTTCGAATCTAAACAGGAAAAAGATGACGGGCGATTCAGCGAAGTCACCAATTATTTGACAAAATGCAAAAGAAATTTGTATTCTCAATAATTTTTTTTATAAGTCCGCATCGATGTATTTTTACCATCTAAACACGAATACGCGATTCATATCCCTCGAAACCCTAAAATTTCATTAAATAATCGTCAAAAATATATGGAATTTGGTATACCCCCTTAAACTTTTTATCCGGCAGAGACGCATACGGCAACTTTCATTTTATCTCCCCTTCAAAGTGTTACTCGTTTCATTCATTTGAATGCACCCTTTTTGAATATGGGGTAAGAAAAAGAAAGGGGTAATTAATTCCTTTATTGTTTATTTTCTTCAATGTATTCGTAGTGGATTTCTGATCGTTTTGCATGAGAAGAATTTACGTTTCTGCTCCACTCAAATCAGTAGACTGCTTGAAGGTGAAACTGCAAAATCAGCCCTTAGCATGTTGCACCCCTTAAAATCGTTCTACCGCCACTACAAAAAAACGTAACTAATAGTTTTTAATGCTCCCGCGAGGTAATCCGAACAAACTGCAACTCCGCATAAGAATCATCTACATTTTTATAACGAAAATATTTAACGTTACATACGATCAACTGAAATTGACGAAGGTTTGAAATCTTCGACGATCCAATTTCGCAGGACCACTGAGTATCCAGTTCACCCGTTAAGAGGGAATGACACCTCATCGCGGTCGGTATGGTAGAACAATTATAGATTCCCAAAAATCTCTGAAACGGCTCTTCAGATCCCGTCGAAACTTTGCCAAACGACGTCAAATAGATAGACGAACAGCTGTCTTCTCCTCAAATTTTCTGAATTTGAGAAAAAAAAACTAGATTGGCTTATCATAAGCCAATCTACATTTTTTTTCTCACATTCAGAAAATTTGAGGAGAAGACAGCTGTTCGTCTATCTATTTGACGTCGTTTGGCAAAGTTTCGACGGGATCTGAAGAGCCGTTTCAGAGATTTTTGGGAATCTATAATTGTTCTACCATACCGACCGCGATGAGGTGTCATTCCCTCTTAAGGTAATACTATCGCTTCACACTAGTCATACCACTGATCATCCTTAAAACTTGTACAATTTATATTTTTAACGTATGGAAAAAAATTATTTTTAATAACTAAAATTTTCCGTGTGTAAACTGTTTAATGAATGTTCACATTTAATTAGAAAAATTAAAAAATAGTTATTCCAACGATTCGCGCAGTATTTCTAGGTTTGGCAACATTGGCTCTACCCCCCTCTCTTCTTACTCAACCAGGCGAGTTTAACCTCCATGCTTTACAACGTCGATCTCTCAAAACAATGTCAGGTGCGGGAAATATAAAGCATTGTATTCGAGCCACGACTGGCAAAAAGCGTGGGAAATTTGCGTCGGTAAAATATGTCTGTTAAAAATGAAATTTGTGTGGAAATTCGAAAGAATGAGTTGAGGTTAGGACTTCAATCAGCTGTAGCCTCGCTGCCACGTCTCTTTATCGTAGCAAGTGGTAATAAATCCACTACCGGAAGTTCAAATTAAACTTGATATTACATAAAAATTAGGTCAATAAGCGTAATTTTTCTGAGGGTTACTACAAGTGTTAAGTATGTAAATCTGATTATTTTCAAGATTCCGACGGATTCCCACTATTATATACACTTTTGTAGCGACCGGAAATTGAATTTTTGTATGTCGTCTCGGAATTCCTTCACAAAAACACGCAGTTTTTTATCTCCGTAATTAGATCGATTACCGACCCTGAAATTTTATAGAGACGATTATTAATATATTCAGTGAAGGTTAAAAAAAAATTCTAAAAATCCTATGGATTGAAGCCTGGCGATAGGATTACCTTAAATTCCTTCACCGCAAAGAAAGAGAGCAAAACAACGAAAAGCAGGATAGCCAGCTGACCTGGGAGTGCGGATCCTGGCACAGATGGTCGGCGCTCCTCGACAACTCGGGCACCATGCTCGTGAAGCTTATATCGGAGAGCATGACTCTCCGTGCCTCGCGTGTCTTGTCCGAGAGCCTCAGTCGTCCGGCGACTCCGGCCGGCAGGGCAAACTTACTGGGCAGGGTGGTGAACGTGTGAGCGACTTTGTGCGCCAAATAACTCTCGGAACGCCATTGCGCGGGCAGTGCCGAGATGTCCGTTTGCGCGCCGGATTCGCGACGGGCCCCGCAGCTGCGGTCCATCACGGGACGCAGGGGGGCAGAGCTCTTTCTGCGACCGGCCGCCAGTGCCTCCCGGTGTATGATTGGCCTGCGGGAGTCAGAAATATTTTAGTCAAAACTCGTACACGGCTAAATTAATTACGCTAGAAAAAAATGCCCATAACGTTTTTAATTTTTATTCTTGTTGCACGAAATACTTTTTGCACGTGCTTGAATCATTAATAAAAAGACTGAAAAAATGGATAGTAAAAACTTTTTGTGTTTTTTTATCAAACAATTTTTTCACGTGCGTAGAGCAGTTTATACCATACATCTCGAGTTATTTAGTATATAAATTACTAGATACATGTGTAGCCAGTGTCATCTCTATAAAGTGCCGTATAAATTGGACGATTTTTGAAGTTGTCTTTTTTTAGTTGTTTAAAGTTTAGTGGCTTGGCTTGAAATGTTACTGGTATACTGGCATATATCTTTACTCCTTTGTAGACGAAAATCACTCAATCGTTAAAAATATTAAACGACAGCGGACTTTTTAAAATTCTTCTAGCTTGTCTCGAGAGCTTTTCAAAACACTAAAAGTATTTTTTTCATCCAGTACTTTTTAGGATATCGCTGTAATCGGATAATCCTGCGCAATCTTCAAATCGAGGCTAATAAAAAAAGGATGTCAATGAACAAAGTAAAAACTGTATTCTTCTCTACAGGAATCTCGAGGTTCGTGTGCAGTTGAGAAAAGCGTTATCCGCGTTTGCACATAGGCAGAATAACCTGCACCGAATCGATATCAAGCGAAGAGAAGGCGAGCGAGCCGACGGCAAGCGAGTAGGGAGAGTACGTGTTAACGCACTTGCCCGCACGTGTGCATCGTGCTTCACACAAACGTATACGGGGTGTCCGGGCTCGATTCGACTCACTCGGCGATCTTCGAAATCGCCGACTATACCAAAATATATTTCGAGCCAGACTCGAAGGGCTTCAGGCTGCATATTGGCTGGTACAGTTTTTCTTCCATTGCACGTGTCGCAGACGTAGGAAGGTCCACGTAATTCTATCTTAACGAAAGTCGTTACGGAAAAAATCTTGCACCGGGTAACGTGCCTCGCGAAACCATTTGACTTTTGTCCGTAATATATATCAGCAGTGTCAACGGTTTCGAAGAATGGATCGAGTTGAAAAACGGAACACCCGGTATATGTAGTGCCTCGATGCTTTATATACGTGGGTGGTGCACGGAGAGGCGATAAGCCGCCTCTGTGGGTGCGCGGACATAATGATTCGGAGCACGAAACTTTCTCTCTCTCGCTCTCTCTCTCTCTCTCTCTGTTGATCGTAGTAACGGAATATCAATTGTAACGCGGTTACAATCAACGGGGCTCTCTCGCCGACACGTGCGGGTCGCAGAGCGTGCCGCTTTATTTTTCAAATGGCTTTAAAAAACGACGTTTCAATCGTTAAGTTGTGCAGGAATTATCCAAGCTTCGAGAAAACTGTACTCGATGAAAATAAGAAAACGTCACAGTACATCAAAGCTAGTATTCAATTTTGGATCCATGTAACGCAACGATCATTTAAAAAAATGTTGTCGCCCAATATATTTTATTGCAGAATTAGGGTAAACGTAGGCTCGAAGGTTAAGGGGTTACCCCCACTTGCGATTTTGAAAAAATCAATTTTTTTTTACTGCATTTTTTTGAAGTTTAAGTATCTGAGAATATGTCCTGAAAATTTCAAGTCGATCCGAACAAAATTGACTGAGATATGAGCGTTGAAAGAGAAGAATCCGCGTTGAAAGAGCGTTGAAAGAGAAACTTTAAACGCCTTTTTCTCAAAATGGCATTTCTGAAGTCGGTGACCAAGATTACTCGAACACTAATGAACCGATCTTCTTGAAATTTTGCAGGCTTATTTAATACATCAAAATGTAGTCTTTAATCGTTCGATGTTTTTTTTTTTCGAAAAATATGGCCGTTTTATAGTAAAAAAACGGCCGTTTTTTTCGTTTACATCGAACCATTAACTTTGACTGTCCGCCATTTTGTGAAAAATGAATATTTTTTAAAATCCTTCGATTAAAGACTAGTTTATACTTATATTTGACTAAATCCATCCGCATTTTTTTCTTCAGATGATCCACTTCGCCGCAATGTTGGTCACCGCAAACCGTGTATATAAAAACATTATTTCATTGACGGCCATTTGCCACTAAACAATGTAATATTTTTCAATAAAAAAATTACTGAAAGTTCTTCAAGATGTGTTCTTTAAGATGGCATATTGATCGATTAAAAAAGTTTTGTAGTTTTCTTTAAAAAAAAAAAATGCATGAAAAGGCCTTTTTTTTGCGCTACAAGTGGGGGTAACGCCTTAAACGTGCCCAGAAAATTGGATGATTATTATCATTGTCCAATAGTAATGATAAAAATGAATTATTATTTTTTGAATGATTTCTCATTGCGTTCGATGGAATGCAGAAGACATTAACCTGTAAGCGGTCGGAGGGGCGGCCAGGGTGTTCCTCCTCGCGGCGTGCCGTGCCGAGTGATCGTTCTCCTCGACGACGCCGCACTTGCTGATATCCGTTTCGACGAGGACCGAGCACTGCGACCACATCTTGTTGAGCCTCGTGCTCGAGCTCTCGTCGAACCGGTCGACGCTCTCCTCCCGGTCAATGCTCGAGCTCTGGGACGAGGCGGCCTCCTCGACCGAGCTGCTCGTCTTCTCGCCGTTGCAAATGGCCGCCTCGTCCGGTGGCTCGCGCGCCTTGGAGTACTTCGGGAGCGTTCGGCCGGCGCTGTTGCGCCAGGCCTCGTTGTTCTCCGTTATCGAGACGAGATCCTCGGCGAGTCCCAAGTCCCGGCAGGTCTCGTCGGTCGTGAATATCAGCTCGATGTCGTCGAGCTCCTCGGACTCGTTCTCGGACTCGACCGTCTTATTGGTGCCTTCCTCGGGCAACGCTGACGACTGTTCCTGCTCTCGCTGCTGATTCGGACAGTCGAGATTGTCACTGAAGACCGAGCATTCGCCGTCCGAGACGCTTCGGAGACTCGCGTCCTCGGCGTCCCTCTCGGCCACCCCGGGACGCACCGCTTGATTGTCGTTGCTGGCCTGCTCCTCGTCACCGCCACCGTCCTCGCACTCATCCTCGTTCGATTGCGCTCCGACACGCGACGCTTTTGACGCCGCAACATCCGCGTCCGGAGATATCCGCGAACGAGCCGCGACGTCCCGCGGCAGCGACGACGACGACGACGACGATGACGACGACGACGATGGCGATGATGAACGATCGCCCAATTCTGGGAAGGCGCTACTCGAAGGTGCCTCCTTCTTTTTACCTCCCGCGTCAGCCATCGCGATCCTCGACGACGAACGCACTCGCAAACTGTGCGCAACAATTCGAGTCTGTATTGCACTAATTATGGGCATAGAACTCTTTCGCACGTTGGTACAATTAAGAAAAGAAAGAAAAAAACAAGGCAGGCGGGGTGGAGAACGATGCGTCGAGCGTGTTTTGTCAGGCGTCGTATTTATAGATAGCCGCCCAGCGCCCCTCACGCCCGCTATCCTTTTAATTGTCGCGCTTTGGTGGCTGAAGCCGGAAATGCAGTTTGCTTCGTTAAAAAGGAACTTAATTTTTTTTCTTCTTTTGTGGTTATGCCAATGGTGTAGTTTTTGTATGGCTGATATAGATTGCAGATCCAAGGGACCGAAAAAAATAGTTGCACCGAATCTCGTAATGGGAAGCTGACAAAAATAAATGCTCTTGCTGCTTTTGTAATAATACGAAATAAAATAAGTTCGAACAAATACACATTTGAATAACCTTTCCATCGGTTTCCAATTGAATCCGAATAAACCGCAACAAAGTTTGAAAAAAAAACCCCCCATACAAACGCAATCGCAAATACCGCGAAGTAATTCCCACAAAGAAAGCAGCCCCGAGCCGAAAAAAACTCACTATTCCTTGCGTCCTCGAGTTACGCCAGAGCGAAGTTCGCTCGCGCGATTCTGTGGCTGTTGTTGTTGTTGTTGTTGCACGTCCTCGATGGCCAACGGGTGGGGATTCGTCGCGTTATTTTTCGCGGTTGCATTATCGCGTCGGGACGATGATTCCGTCTCGCTCACGTCGCTGTCCGGGATGGCCTCGTCACTTGCTGCTCCTCCGCCTTCTCCCTTGTCAAGAATACGACGACGCAATACGTGATTCTCCAGTGACAAGCGCTCCACGAGATCCGCGTAACTCTCGCCTTCAAAGTCGCCGACCACCTCGCGAAGACGACGCAACTCCTCGCGCGACGAATCCAACGCCGATCTCAGCGATATCACCGTCTGCAACAAGGCGAGAAAAAAAATATCTTCCAACATATGGAGAGAAAAAAAATGCTCTCCGTTGGATCGACACGTGAAATTCGCGTTTTACGTTGAAATTCAAATAAATCATTAGCCAATGAATATTTGCGGATTGTCGATGAATCAACAACGAGGAGAAAAAGGGAGGCGTACCTGGTGAAGAGCTCGTACGACGTCTAGTCCGGGTATTCCTGGCGCCGGTATGCCAACGAGCTTGTGGAGCCGCTGATGAGCCGGCCTCGCCTCTTCGGCAGCAGCTTCCATACCTCCCCGCCGCCCGGTGTTACTAACGAACCTCCGCCCTCACCACCGATCATGCCGAAATCCTTTCGTCTCCGGGACTAATCTGGGCTTCTTTTCTTCCGTCTCCTTTCTCCGCAGCCTCTTATGCTCTCTTCAATCTCGTTCGTTCTTGCCGTTTTTTTCGACGCACCAATCTCACCTTCGAAGGCGCCACCCGAGATACCTCGTTTTACTTCGTGCGTGTGTGGGTTTGTTTTCTTGTTTTTTTTTCCTCACGGAAGACACACGTCTTATTCACTGGTGACAGACGCGCGCGGGCGCGCGTCCGCGGCTCGATGATGATCGTGAATACGTCGTCCGTGATGCGATTCGCACGAGTCAAGTGGCCACCGCGCAATCACTGAGCTTCAAACGCTCGATCGAACATCGAAGATTCATCTGGGGAAAAACGAGCACAATTGAGTACGTCAATGAGAGTTAGAGAGAACAAAACTATTCACGAAAAATTGGGCAACATTTTTTTTGTCTCAAGAACGAGTCGGGTACTTTTTTTGTGACATTTTATTGCGTAAGAATTATTATGTCGTTTTATATGGATTTATTCCACATGGAAAAATAAGAATAATGGTTACAATAATAATATCGATAATTATAAACGATTCTCATAATTGATGTTTTATGACAATAATAACAATAATTTAACTATTCATGTGATTATAAGTGAGGTCATTATTATTGTCATTTGTAATATTATTAAAATAAAATAAAATAATGATAATGATAATAACAGTAGTGGAATGAATATTATTTTTTAATTTTTTATTTTGATTGTAGCTTCCATTGTATGGGATTCTTCCCCTATTACATTCCCCACCTTATTCCACTTCACATCCCCTGAAGTCGATTTAATATTAAAAGCCGTAAGGGTATTAACAATAATTATTACTATTACTGTTATTATTTACTACTACTATGATTGTTAATATCGCCAATACGTTTATTATCACAATAATAATGGTTGTTGTTGCCGTTCATATAATTAATATCCATACACGAGGGATTCTCCGTCAATTCAGCTACTTTTTTTTTTTTTTTTTTTTTTATTAGTTTTTTCCTTAGGTACACGCTTTTCGCGTTTGTTACCTATTCTTTCCCTCCATTGTACCCGTTTCTTTCCTCTATTGTTTACTCCTTTTTTTCCTCCATCTTTCTCCTTGTCCCCCCCCCCTCTTGCGGCCGCAGCCGACTTCCCCCTCTGTATTATATTCATCATGACATTTCTGTCATGGGTATAGGGAAACTGCGGAAAACCTATACCAATACAGCCGGTCATCGAGTTCGCCCCCCAATCGTGGAACTAGTCTTATTTCGCCGCGAAATGCCGAAGAAAAACATTTCACGACGAAATGTACGCGACTGGGATTCGAACCCGGGACCTCCTGGTCCGCTGGTTTAGTGGCGAGCACGCTAACCACTAGACCATCGCACCGGTGAATTCAGCTACTTTTTTTTCGACCATCTCAGATCTGCCCCATAATTGGTTATATCAAAGTACTACTAAAACGCATTCTATGTGAATTTTTTCAGTTTTTTTAATCCAACATTTTAGAAAATGCCGTTTTTTTCCAAATTAATAGATCTCGGAAACTAGAAGTAACTAAAAAAAATGTCTGTACATAAAAGTTGTAGTTTTGTGTTGGCTTTCGAGCGGACGACTTGAAATAATTTTTACGTTCCGGTAACGCTGATTTTTTACCAAAAAAGGGGGAAATTATTTTTTTTAATTAAAAAACGGCCATTTTTTTGGCTGAAAAAATTACAGAGTCTTCCAGTATGTCTGACGATATCGCAGAAAAAAACGCCAGAGTGGCACGGAGCAAGGTTCCGGAATAAAAAAATTAATTTGTGTGGTTATATTTTTTTCACCCTAGAACCTCGATCCGTGCCACTCAGGAAATTTTTTGCGATATTGTCAGACATACTGGAAAACTCTGTAATTTTTTCAGCCAAAACAATGGCCGTTTTTTTATTTAAAAAATAATTTCTCCCTTTTTTGGTAAAAAAATCAGCGTTACCGGAACGTAAAAATTATTTCAAGTCGTCCGCTCGAAAGCCAACACAAAACTACAACTTTTATGTACAGACATTTTTTTTGGATTTGGAAGCTGACATTTTTTCATGGACAATTTTTTTACGACCAATAAATAATTATAATAAAAAATTACGAGCAAACCCAAACTAACCCAGTACAGACGTTGAAACCTTCAGAAATGCCCTATTTTATGTATTTCCGCGAACTTCAAAATCCCATAACTTTTTATCGGGCGGGGGGGGGGGGGGGGTTAATTTCAGCTTCTCCCGACTAAGAATCATCATTTATTAGCCAATAAATGAGAAACAAGCAAAACATTTTATGCTCATTTTTCGGAAACGTCACTTATCCGATGAATTACCTCATTATTATTTAAGCAATTGAACTCTTTGGAATTTTCGTAAGACCGGAATAAAATGAAAGATCGTTTGATAAACATGACATCAATGCAGTACACTGAATGCATGCTTGAAAAAAGTAAAAGAAAAATCGGAAAATAAGAAAGGTGAGAACGGCACGGCGAGTGACACAAATATCGCACCTGTGTGTATAGTCCCTACGGCCGTATGTTGCATGAAAAATACATTTGAAAGCCGATTGATCGGTATATTCGCGGAATACCGTCGCCTACTCGGACACACACACACACACACACACACACACACACACACACACACACACACACACACACACGTGCGTTTCACTCACCTAGAAGCGGATTTTACGAAAAATCTCCAGTGAATACTATAGAGCATATAGCAAAAAGCACAAGCGTTGCGAGCGTATATATTTATATATATACACATGCGGATGCAGAGTGGCAGACTATCGTCGGCGAGCGTCGAAGCATTGATTTCCCGTCCACTTTGCTCAAAGTTGCAAGCGCTTACCGTGTGTGTGAGTGTATACACACACACACACACACACACACACACACACACACACACACACACACACACACACACACACACACACACACACACACACAGTGTATATACATATATATCCACATCCCACATCGTCTCAAGAGGAAAAGGGCTTTCCGTGCCGACACATGCAATTGCTAACAGGTGTCACGTTCTAGCGTGTATCGCCAGCCATTTGTTTATTCTTTTTTTCGCAATTATGCGCAATTTAAGATATCGAACGCAATGTAATATATGAAACAATGTAAAGTTTCATATATTACAAGCGTAGACATATAAGTACATATAATACATAACAAACATATAATATAAGCGTAAAAACATATTTGCAAGTGTGAACAAGCGCAATTTAAAAGATTGCGCAGATTGAGGATTATCGAGTCAAAATAAACAATATATTAAGTGGTAAAAGATGATGTTTTGCTTATTTTGCGTTCGACTTAGAATTTTTCGATAGTTATCGAAAATGTCGTTTTTTTTCGAATTTGAAAATGTCAAGGAATATCGGGCAACGTAACTTGGAAATTTATAGTTTCAGCGGTGTCTCAGAAGCCCAAAATGTATTTTAAATACCACTAGTTTTCCTCGCTTATAAGAGCGACTAGACAGAGAGTAAAGTAGTACTTTTAATCGCTAGGAGTCCGAAGAGGGATTAAAAGTATACGGTTCATCCCTCTTCGGACTTGTATGGCTCTAAGTTTATGTAAAATATATCGTTTAGTAATTCGGTGTAGTAATTATATAAAACAATTCTTATTGTTACAAATAACCAGAGAATATGAATAAATAAAGCATTATAATCTCGGTGCTTTATGTTGAAAATCATATAAATACCACGTTTAGTGGTATTTATATGATACCACTAAACAAACCCAAACAAACGTCAATTTCCATTATTTGCGATAAATTAAAGATATTGTACCCAATCGCCAACAATAATCGTTGAATTTCGGCGTACTTTCAATTACCGCTAAAAACGCTCATGATTCCTTAAGGGGTTACCCCCACTTGCGATTTTGAAAAAATCGATTTTTTTATTGCATTTTTTTGAAGTATAAGTATCTGAGAATATGTCCTGAAAATGTCAAGTCGATCCGAACAAAATTGACTGAGATATGAGCGTTAAAAGAGAAGAATCCGCGTTGAAAGAGCCTTGAAAGAGAAACTTTAAACGCGTTTTTTCTTAAAATGGCATTTCTGAAGTCGGTGACCAAGATTACTCGAACACTAATGAACCGGTCTTCTTGAAATTTTGCAGGCTAATTTAATACATAAAAATGTAGTCTTTAATCTTTCGATTTTTTTCGTTAAAATCGAACCATTAACTTTGACTGTCCGCCATTTTGTGAAAAATGAATATTTTTTAAAATCCTTCGATCAAAGACTAGTTTATACTTATATTTGACTAAATCCATCCGCTTTTTTTTTCAGATGATCCACTTCGCTGCAATGTTGGTCACCGCAAACCGTGTATATAAAAACATTATTTCATTGACGGCCATTTGCCACTAAACAATGTAATATTTTTCAATAAAAAAATTACTGAAAGTTCTTCAAGATGGTATATTGATCGATTAAAAAAGCTTTGTAGTTTTTCTTTAAAAAAATTCATGAAAAAGGCCTTTTTTGCGCTATAAGTGGGGGTAACGCCTTAAGGAAGCCAAAACGGCAATTTGTTTATTCTTGAAATTCTCATTATTTTGGTTCAAATATCAAGAGTCAATGGTGAAAACTTGGCGCCCCGGATATCGTACTATTCCCGAAAATGTATAAATGACACTCGCATATCGTCGTATAACTGTCATTATCTAGACTGTCGGAAATATCCAGTAATTTTCATAATTAATTAATGTTATTATATTATTATTATATATCTAAGTGCAAATTATTAAACTGCCCGATAGTTCTACACACACGACTTATTTTCGTTTCGCGCACAGACTAACGTAAGGGGGGCGGGGGGGGGGGGGGGGGGTCGCCCACTCGAAAGGGTCTGTCCGAGCGTAGCCAAATAGCCCAAACATTCGCAACCCCACCCGCGCGCGCACGAGGGTGGGGGAGGTATAAGAAACGACGCGGGTAGGGGATGGACGGCAAGGGTGAAGAAGGCGGGCCTCCCTTATCGATTAACCCGGACACACATCGAAGAATACATCTGGTCGGTGGCTCGGTGTGCGCGCGCGGCTGCACACGCAGTCTCTCCCTCGTCGCAGCAAGAGGCAGAGGGGGGGGGGGGGGGGTCAGAAATCGCGAAATCCCACCTGAGCTTTCCGTAAATTGAGAATACAAAAAGCCGGAAGTATATGCGTGGCGGAAAGCGGAAGCGGGGATATTTCGAACGGAGAAAACGCATTAGCACGGTGAGCTAGTATGCACGAGATAAGAGTTCTGGTGGAGGGGGGGGGGGGAGGTGGATGCGAGCGTCCCTCTAATTATAGGTCGCGCGAGAGCTGGCCGCCTTACGAAGGAATCGATCCTCCGAATACGGAACAATTATGCTCGTTACACCGTGGAGAACGAGCGCGGAAGGGGACGAGAGAGAAAATATCCTTCGAAACGCATCCGCATTGTCAACGATTAAATTAAAAAAAAAAAAATGTCCAGCCTGTGACAAGACGTCATGAGGCTGCGTATCGTTTCGCGTGGTCAATGACGATCGTAATGATTGTATTGTGTACATACGATCGTAGTAGCATTATCACGGAATACATATGAGACAAAGTCAATTGAGACACGCTCTTTCCTATATAGCTCTCCACATGCGGTGGTGCAACTCGTTTACAGCCCACGAAGCTCCAATTACAATGTAATGTAGTGTACATGTCAGTGGGACGCGCGCGAGACGGAGAGGACACGTCGAGGACTTTCGGATCGTAAACACAAACCAGAGCCCGAACGCTTCCGGAGAGTCTTTTGCTGCTCTGGAGAATAACGCAACGTTATATACGTCGCAAACGTCGAGAATTGTCGAGATTAAAATTAGAAGAGGAAAGATTCTTACAGCAAGTACGCGCAAAGTATCCGAGCAATATGGTCAATTCCTGAAGGGCGTGTATTTCCGGTAGGGCGAGTGCGTAATCGAAAACGCGACAAAATGAAAAACCACCGTTACTGGTCCATAGCTATCCTTTTTTTTGGGTTCTCTGATTTTTGCTCAGTCTCTCTCTTTGTCGCGCCCGCGGGTCTCAATTTACGTCGTGCCTCGAGTACTACGAAACTCCGACGCGTAGTACGATCGTGACTTGTTCTCACGGTTTTTATCCCTACCCTTTTGTGTGCTTAACGAGAGTGGTCACTTCTGTCTCTCTCTCTCTCTCTCTCTCGCGCGCGCGATCGCCCGAGCGAATCATTATACGTGTGCAAGGTATAAGGATTCGCTTAGCGGTATTATAAATATATTTGTATCGCAATATCGAACAGCTCGCAACAACTTTTGTTTCTCGTACATAGACGACATGCACCGCGGACCAGAAATTACGGCACACATAAATCGCAACAATCTTACTTTTCCGGCGCTTTTCTTTCCTTTTCGCTTTCTTCTTGCTCCGTTATACACTGCGCGGATAGGCAATCGCGAATGACTATTTCCGGGTGTTGGAGAGCGCGTCGGAGGATCATCGACGCGATCGACGCACGAACTACGCGAGACGCGCGACGCCGAGGACTCGGCGTTGTTTCTTTTGTTTTTTACGCTAATGTCAACAACGCGGCGGGGAACGAACTGTCACTTCGAGCCTCGATGCAGACGACGGGCATTCTCGGACAATACACAAGGCACTTCCGCCAACGGGACGCGACGAAATTTCACTGGCGCGCGCAGGCCGCCTTGTACTGCAAATAAAAATAAATAACAGGGATTGGCGGGAGGGGGTGTGGCTGGAGCGCCTCTCGCGGCGAATTTTCATGACCAGAACCTCCGACGGAAATTACGGGCGGTCGGTCGAGCAGGAGATCGGTGGCGCGAATGGCGGGATGCCCAAGGTGGCCGTGATTATTTTATTGGTTTTCGTTAACGGGCTACATTTACCTAGGTGGGTAAAAAAATTGCATTCTCCGAAAGTATTCGAAAGTATCACCTTTTAGTTATATTCCCTGAAAACTTCATTGAAATATTCCTAAAATTGAACGAGCTACAGCTTCTAACAGTCGGCCGGGCGAGCGGTTGCATCCCAGGTAGCAAAATGTTATGTATATGGTATCCGAAAGATATCCCGAAACGGATATGGATAACTTTTTGATTGTCCAAAAAGATGCCGTTTTGAATTACAAATAGGATCACCAATGACCGCTTCGTGGATAACTTATTTGTTTTCAATTATTTAATATACGGAAACTTTTAATGGTTGACAAATTGACAACCAAAGGTTAAATTTTATCGTTCGTCGGTACGTTAGCGTAAAGTTATCAAATCGATACATCCAAACGATACCCTCTTGCTAATTATTTTAAAGGGCTCTGTTCATGCGCCCACAAAATACGGCCCTTCTCGAAAGGAATATCTCTAAGTTCACCCTCGCAGAAGATTTCCTTAATGCGCATAATTCTTTATTGAATTGATTCAGTAAGACATATCGACGAAAGCGATAAATGTCAACAACTCACGAATCCGCAAGACCGAAAGCTTGCCGATTGTCTCGCGTGAGTCGGTCAAATCTTTCGATAATTTCCGGAGTCATCTGACCCCTCCACTGATCCTTCTCGCCGCTTCGCATAAATGTACCCTCGATCTCGATGAGCCTCAATTTTTTATTCATCTCAACGACGTCCTCGTAATTGACGGCGGGATTGTTTTTCATGCTCTCGAAGCTCAAGTGTTTCAGCAACAATTGCACGTTCTTGGCGTAGTCGCCTTCTTTCTCGACGCAAGCGCCATCGAGCGTTTTGCCGAGGAACCGAGCGGTCTCGCGAATGGCCGCTGCGAGATCCTTCAACGACAAAAGTAAATAAAAGAGTCCAGACGAACGACTCGAAGCGCGGGGCGCGAGATCAATATTGAAGAAAAAAAAAAGGATTGCTTACGGCCTTCATCGCTTCGTACTTGAGGAACAGAACGTTTTCGTCGCGCCTCTTCCAAAATCCAACAGCGTGTTTCCAAAATGGCGCGTAGCATACTTCAACATATATCGATGAATGATTTTATCTTTTGAAGAAAATTCATCAACGCTTCGTCCCGACTGACAATAGTTTTGATAAATATTAGAAGAAAAAGGATCTTACGTTTGTGAGCGAGGAAGAGTTTGCAAAAGTTCTCAAAATTGCCGCGATAGCCCTCGAGAAGTTTGCAGTGATTGTAATACGAGATACAAGTGTCCTTGGCCTCTCTCGTGACGTAAATGATTTTTGGCTTCTTCGTGCCCTCTCGTATTTCACGGGGCAACAAATCGAGCGGTAAGTGCGTTTTTATGAATCTCGGGCTCGGCAACTTTTCGACGTATGCAACGCTGTTGTCAACGGACTCGGGAAATTCGAGACCTGGCGTGCGCGATACGATCGACGTGTAATCGAAGAGGGCCGAGTGCCTTAAAGCATGAAACGGATTATAATGATTAAATTGTAACTATAAAAATGTATAAAAATTAAGTGAATAACAAATAATTGAAGTAACAGACGGTAATATTAAGCAAAAAAAAATTACTCTAGGAAGGGAAACCTATCCGGAAGCAGAACTTTGGCAGCCTCAAAATCAAGATCGTTGGCGATACACCACACCATCTCTTGAGCCCAAGTGGTACCTTAGAAGGAAAATTTAATTAAATTATGATCTGTCCTAGCAATCGACCATTTCGTATCATTATTTTTATAAATATCTATAATTCATATATTAAATATAGAATCTTTAGGTTTTCACAATTGTTACTATTGTTATCATTGATATAATAATGGCTGCGATAATTATTTATGTTATAAACATAATAATTATGATAATAATGGTAATAATAATAAATGTCTTCTGATTTAATTGTTATAACAACAACAACGACATTAATAATAATAATTTGCTCATAATCATTTCAAAAATTAAAAAAGGTCCATAATAATTATTACTACTAATTATTGTTATTATTGTCATTATTATTATTATTATTATTTGTAATATGTTACAATAAGTATGTCTGTACTAATTACATATTAATATGATCATAACAATTAATATTATTATTTAACTGCTGTTATCGTCGCGTTTTTTTTCTCCATGTGTCCAAACGATTCTCACCACTTTTTGGAAAACTGCACACCCATATATCGTCATCGCGAACTTGAAAATTTTCAATTGCATCGGCAAACTTTAGATAATACATTGGTAAACAAACTCCCTTCAGGCTCGTATAACCAGTTCGAAAATCATTCGTAAAGGTTTTGTTCAATAAATGATCGGCCTCGTTTTCAAAGTCGCCCGTATCTTCGGGCATTTTACTCGATGCCGATTTTTCTTACCAATATATATATATATATTGTATATAATATTTATTATTTTTTAAGGTTAATTCGATAGCTTTGTTTTTATTTATACGCGACGTAGTTTGAGCAACACGACCACTTTTGGGAATGGAGATACAAGTTTGCACGGTCGAGCGATGAGGCTGTTTTATATATGCACAGGGGGGCCCCGTTCAAGATCCAAAGGCGTTACTAATGCACCGCAACCTTCGATTTTATACGTCGCAAGTGAGAACACTGAAAAGACGTTTTCTTTTTCTCGGTAAGTTTTTATTGCCGTAATTTGTGTTAGGCAAGAGCGAACAAGGTTAATGCCAACATTTACGGCGACAATCGAGCGAGGCGAGCGTTTTTTATCGGTCCGAAGTTTCGCGAAAAAGTCACGAGTAACCGCGAGGACAAGGCGTGGTGCGGTCATTTTGTTTTTCAACTACGGACAAACCTGTCGTATCCGCTTGCGGACTCGACATGACAGTATCGAAGGGTAGGAATATTAACAATGATTGCTACAGATGATGCGTTTTTAATCGGCCATGGGTCAGCCGCTAATGCCTAGCAAAGACGTCCATGAGAGAGATAATGTTAGTTTGCGTTGGAACGCAACGAATTTTTCTTTTCCATTGCCACAATAATTGTTTCGCAGGTTTCGGCTCCGAAAAGCACTCAAACGTTATTCAGGGTCCTTATTAGAAATGTACAACTTAATTTGGCAAGAAAGTATTTTCGATAATAATGAAAATAAAGAAATAAAGGAAGAAAGAAGAATTTCCGTTGCATCGCAACGATGCAAGTTTCAACATCGTTGAGGGAAAGCTCTCGAAACGTTAAAGATCGAAAACCCAAAGAGGGCTATCATGATTTCGTTGGAAAAGGGTTTTTCGCAATATTTTTTGAAGACATCGACTTTTCGAAATTAAAAAATCGAAAATTTTAGTTCCGTCCACCATCCGACCGAGTGCGTAAAAATGCCGAAATCACCGTTTTTCGATCGGCCGTATCTCAGCCGTTAATTAACCGATTATTGCTCGTAAGCATGATCCCGAAAAGCATTTCGGCAGACTTAGAGAGTGACTTCAGCATTACGAAGATCCCTGCCTCCATTCGCTTCGTCTTTTTTATCATTAATAAACGTCGGGATAACTGCATTCCGTAAACGTACTCGCTTTCCTTTCACGATTCCCAAACTTTTCGTATGTCGCCGCACATCATCTTTGTTTATCTCCGCGCAACGGCCTCTGTCCTCTTCTCGTACCCTCACAGCCGCATTGCCGCGTCCTGCTTCCTACTCTGCCGACTTCAGGGATCGTCTTGCTGCGCCGCGTTGCGGCGATTCGCGGCAGCGTTCCGCGCCATGCGGGCTCTCCCCACCAGAGAAACTGGCTCGCTAGACCGTGGAGCATACACGACGATCCGTTCGTGTCTTCAGCTGCAGGAAAGTAGAGAGCGGTGCAGTGCGCTTCCGGTGGCCGATCATTCCGAATGGCCGACCGTGTCTCGCCGTCTCGTCAGGGGAAGCGGCTCAAAGAGTAAAATCGCCCTATGCGAATGATTGCGAAAAAAGAGAAGCGCGTTCGAAGCCATCGATGTGGGAAAGAGTCGTGTGCGCGTTATTGCGATGTTCAATGAGGAAAATTCGATACGTTCCAGCGTTCATACCGCAATAGTTTAGTTTCGCTCTGCGTGTATGTGTGTATCCGTGTGCTCTTACGTCGAGCACACTTGACGTTTCTGCTCTGCGTCTGGAGGGAGAACCTCCCGCGGACGTCCAAGTCAAAAGGAGGCGGAAGACTGACGAATAAAATCGCGTGAGTCGTTCGTCGTCGAGGACGAAAAGGCCAATCTCGACAATTATGCTTCCGAGATGATCGACGAGTAAAAACAAGCACGCGAACAATCGGTAACGTCAAACTAACAATCAAGCAAGCGCCTTCTCGCCAATGTTTCCTTTCACATCCTCGCGCTTGGACCATCTCCTCGACTATAGGCCCACACTTCAGGGTGGGCTATCCCTCTTCCGCTGTGCGTTGTCTACGGTCACTCTTTCCTGACGTGTCCATGTCGTTGACGACCGCTTCCGCAGATTCGCACAGTTATGGAGGATAGCGTGAGCGTCAAGTCGATGGAATCTGTAGCGACGAGCGACGAGTACGAATTCGTTAGCGACAAGGGCACCGGCAAGAGCCAGCAGAGCGTACTGGAGCTTCCGAAACTTAAGATCGCCAACAATGGCAATCTGGAGGATCTGCAGAACGACTTGCGAGAGGTGACAGAGAGGGAGAGATTCAATTGCAAAATCATCCAAACTCAAAACTCACGAGAGATCTGACATTTTTCGTAAAGGTGTTAACGGAGGACGCCAAGATGGAGAGCTCCGACATAAAGATTATGGGAGTGTCGCACAATACTAAGAAGGTCGGTCAGAGCAAATTTTATGAGGCGGCGCCGTGCGTCGCCATGGAGAAACAGGACGTCATGAAGCCGGACGATTACAGCGACGACGGTGCGTCGACCTATCCCAACGAGGAAAACCTTTTTTTACGCTGTTTTCAAACTACATTGATCGGTAGCCGTACGCAATTTTCTACATCAACGGTGACGCGTATACTCTTGTAATTTCAGATGCGCAAATACCTAACGACTTGCAACAGGAGTGCACGATATTCAACGGCGTAACATATCTCGGCGCGACAATGGTCAGTGCGCCAAAGTCGGAGAGCGAGATTCAGCACAACATGAGTATAATGAACGCAGAGCAGGGATTGAAGATGGGTATCAAGGTTTCGGTGTCGATACCGAGCAGTTCGCAAGGCTCAGTCGTGTAAGTTCGTCTTTTGCATTCCCCGCGCTTGAAGGTATTCCATTGTCTTTCCGTCTCGGAGACGGGCCTAATTCTCGTATATTCGCAGTCTTTACGACACAGCGACCCAACAAGCAATAACGTATTACGAGGTCCAAAGAATTCTGTTCTTCGCTCGAGGAGACAGCGGAGGAAGTTGCGCGGCGTGTTTTGGTTTCACATGGTCACACGGGGAGACCAGGGAATCGGCGATATATCAATGCCACGTCTTTCGATGCGACATACCGGAAGCCGTAAGATTCCTACTTTTTTTTTGTCCATCTCAGCCGCTTGCATTTTTTTCTTCTCTTTTTCGTTTTCAACGATTTTCTTTCGCATGCACAGGTTGGCCAAGTCTCTACGTGTTTTCTCAAGGCCTTCCAGAGGATTCCCCGCTCGATGACAAGTTCCCTGACGAGCAGCGACTTCAACGGCTTTAACGCCGGCACGGACAAGATGAACTCGCGGGTATTTATTTTCGAGGTGACCCTTGAGATCAAGGAGGAGGACGGCAAGGGCAGCTACAGCACAGTACCAAAGGACAAGAACTGCTTTAAGCTGCGTAGCAACGTATCCAAGCAGGTTTGCTTCAGTATACAGCAGGTGTCGAACAAGGACGGCGGCAACAGCCTCGAGGTCGAGAGGTGCTTCGGGGTTCTCGTTAGTCCCGGTCGAAACGTCAAGCACAGCGACATGCGACTCCTCGAAATGGTGAAACTCCAATCCGACAAGTCTACCACGCACGTGTCCGCCTCAACCAGCAAAGCGATCAGCAACATTCCAACGCTTTTTTTTCTCGTTCCTTCGGAGCAGCAAATAAGTCCAGGCCCGGTGCTCCAGGACAAGCAGTGCTACAACATTTGCGGCCGTTGGGACCCGGCGGATCCGGCGCTCGCGAATCTCAACATCGAGACGCCCCGCGACGCCGAGATGTTCATGACCGTAGCGGTGGATCTCGTCATACGAAGGATCCAAGAACCCGTTAGATTTCAGATCGAAACCTCGGTCAAGGTTTATCCCCAAAACGAGAGATTTTGGTACTTCACCAGGAGAAATCTCATTCAACAATTTTACCTGAACTCCAAAGAGGTAAGCTTCGGAGAAGCGGAGAGAGAGAGAGAGAGCACGATCCCAATGTAAAATGATACAACGTGGAAAAATTGGGCCGCGCAGATTATATCGGGTGACGGCTCGGAGCTACACTACGAGGTGCAGAACATCGAGACTTCCGGTGAACTCGACAGGAATCGTTTGAACCTCGCCCTCAATTTGGCCTCCCTCATCAGATCGCCCTCACTCACGAGCATAGACACCCTCACGCCCAAGGAGGAAGTCGACTCGGGTATTTCGAAATTTCATGCTTGCTTTCGAGCCAAACGATTCATAGTTGAAAAAGAAAGCGATAATACAAAAACGGCAAACGAGTGTGTGTTATATATCGGATGTGACTTGCCTTCCCTATCAGATGGTGACGAGCCGATGTTGAGCGGGACCGGCCAAGTTTCCAAGGACTGCTCGGCGGACGAGTTGGCGAGTTGGGCGGAGGTCCTGGACACCTGGCAAGTCAACGAGCACCGTCCGAAATTGCTCGTCAAGTTGACACGCCAGGGAATACCTGAAGCTCTGCGTGGCGAAGTCTGGCAGCGTCTGAGCAACTGCGACACCACGCAGGAGATGATGGACCGATACAGAACGCTAATTACTAAAGTTCGTCCTTTCAATATCTCACTGTGTACTGCCACGAGGAAGGGAGAGAAAAAAAAACGCCATCGACTTCCCGTACACGTGCAGGGCGTCCCGAATCGACCTACTTGAGCGTCCTCGAATGTGCATCCGGAAGCCCACAAACGCTTCGAGTGGCTCGATTCAAAAGGGCCGCCCTGGCTGTGAGACATTCTTCCCGATGACTATTTTTTCTTCGAAATTCGGTTCAAATGGCTAAAAAAAATCAAACAATGATCTGTCGTAAAAACGAAGTGCCATTCTCACCGTGAGTTGTCATATTTTTATTTTTTTGCACACTCCGATAGGAGAGCAGTTGCGAGAGCGTTATTCTCCGAGACATAAATCGCACGTTCCCGGCGCACGATTTCTTCAAGGAGACCGGTGGCCTTGGCCAGGACTCGCTCTACAGGATCAGCAAGGCGTACGCCGTATACGACGAGGAAGTCGGCTACTGTCAAGGACTAAGTTTTCTAGTCGCGAGCCTTCTCCTGCACGTAAGAGATCGCAGCGGAAAATTGTAGAAACACAAACGAATGTCGCGTGTTTTCCGACCGTGAAAAGTTGACTGCCCTACTTTTTTACATCTAGTACTTTCGGTCCATCACTCGTCAGACTTCACGAGCGGAAAGTGCAAGCTCTACATAACGATTCTCATTTTTCTTCCTGCCCTTTTTAGATGCCGGAGGAGCAAACGTTCTGCGTCTTGGTGAAGCTGATGTACGACTACGGTCTGCGGGACCTGTACAAGGATCGCTTCGACAATCTTCACATGCGATTTTACCAGCTGAATCGTCTTATGGAAGAGCAGTTGCCCGAGCTGTACAAGCATTTTTGTGACCGGGGAGTCGAGACTCACATGTTCGCGGCGCAATGGTTCCTCACCCTCTTCACCGCGCGCTTTCCCCTCTTCCTCGTCTTTCACATACTCGACGTTTTTTTGCTCCAAGGATTGGACACGCTGTTCCAAGTGGCCCTGGCTCTGCTTATGGTAATAAAACGGGCCGCCAAAAAAAAAACATTTAATAAAAAACAAACAATATACAAGAAATGAAACGATTTTGCAGCTGTGCAAGAAGGAGCTGCTGCAACTCGACTTCGAGAGCATTCTCAAGTACTTTCGGGTTTACCTGCCGAAACGTTGTCGCAACGAGGAGGTCTCGCGTTACGTAATGAAGCTCGCGTGCTCGGTGACGCTCAAGAAGCTGAAGAAATACGAGGCCGAGTTCACGGCGTTCAAAGGTAACTTCATCTTCTACGTATGAGAGGGCAAAAAGGAGGGAGAGAAAGAAAGAAAAAAAAACGTGCCGTCCTGCGTCCTGAAAACAATATCAAACAAAAAAGAGAGAGACAGAGGGAGACAATCTCGAGAAAAGACAGAAGGTTAAAAGAACTTAAAGACAAAAGAAAAGAAAAAAAAAACCTGCTTCGATGGTGATTGGCGATGTTCCTCGGTGTTTCCTACAGTCTCTCGCTGCCTCGTCGTTTTCCCGCTACGCCTAGTTTCAAGGTCGCCCTCGGATCAACCCGACCAAACCCCAACCATTCGAATGAAAAAGGGGCCCTTGCGAAACCTTTGCTCTGTTCTCGAGGTTTCTCTCTCGGGCTCTCGCTCTAAACGTGAAAAATGTCGGGAGAGTAAATATGAGGAAGAAAGAGAGAGAGAGAGCTTTGTTACGAATTCCTCACAATTGTGAAAATCCCTTCTTCCAATTATAAGTAGAACAAACATCAGCAACCATTTGTTTCAATAGCGCGATATTTTTGTATTCTTGTTTTTGGAATGGCTGTCCATTCGAGTGCTGTTTGTCCGTCTATTGCAACCTGTGCTATGTTTATGAGTCTGTTCGTCTTTCACTCTTACGCTACTTTCCCCTGTGTATAATTAGTGCCGTAGAACGTAGTAATAGTTGTGTCCGTACGAAATTTTTAACGCCGTAGATTGTGAACGTTGTCGATATATATTTATAGAGAGCGAGAGGGAAAGGAGTATGTCGTTGGTGCCGAAAATAACAAGATTGATTTTTTTTTCTCTTATTCATAAACGAATGCAGTAGAGCTTGAAGCAACGACGATTAAATAAGGAGAAATTAGATTTCCCTTATCTCTTAGGTAGAACCGCATAATAATCTCAATTTCAATACGTGGCAGAGATTTAAATTTAAAAAAAAAAACAAACAAACAAACAGAAGACAATGAGTGTTTTAGCTCCCATAGCGAGTGCATGATACCAAAAAATCGCTCTAGTCCCTCGTACCGAGCTTTGATTTTAAGAGTTATCGTATCGCGGAGAAAGTAGCGAGAGAGGAAGAAATGACCTTTTGCATAACGGCGGGGATAACGATGGGTCAAATACACTATTTCCTGGAAAACCGTAATGGACGTTTTTTTTTTACATTGTCCCTGATTTCTCACGATATTTTCTCTTTTCGAAATAAATTCGTTGGTCGAGAAAATTGAGCAGTCGCTCTTGTACATCGCTGTACCGTTTGTAAATTATTGCGCGTGTTATTTATTGGCGAAGCAATAAAGGAGACGAGGGAGGATGGAGCGAGATTGCTGGAAGGAAGAAAAAAAATAATAAAAGAAACATGGTCCACGCACAGTCTCGTTAGTTATTCTCGTTCACCCCCTTAAGTTCCCGCCGTTTGGTCCCCTAACAATGTGAACCGTCATTGCGCCTCATCCATTCACGTCTTCGCTACACGTTGCGCTTTTGAATAATTAACCCACGGGGCTACTCACACATATCGCATCCGCTTTCAATCCTAAACGTATTTCATTGTTCCTTTTTTTGCGTGCTTGGTATCCGGGAAAGCGCCTAAATAGCGGAAAACAAGGAGCAAATTAGTGACTCGTAAAAAAAATTAACTGTGGATCCCCGTTAAAAAAATGTGGCGTCGATGTTCGTACTGTCGAAACGTGGCGAAAATTCGCTTTCCGTTACTTCATTTTTTTAAACTATCGGTAATATTAATATTGACGAAAATAACTTTTTTCCCCGATCGTTCTATCCTCGTGTTCATTTTTCTTTCGGGTTTATTTCGCCCACGGAAATTAGTCTAACGTTTTTTCCCCCTTTCTTCTTCATGCCTTCAAAAATCTGTGCCTCGAATTTTTAAACGAAGATTTTGGATAAATATCTATACAAAAAGAAGGCAGTAGAAAAATGGAAAGCGAATTTTCGTTTGAATAATAGGAAAAATGAAAAAATTAAAACGCACCAACACCAAAAAAAACCTTTTGGACAACAACGAAAAAAAGAAAAAAAAACCCAAAGAGATAATACTCATGTCGAAAAGAGGTTTGTGATAATAATAAAGATAAGGTAAAAAGTATAAAGGAATTTTAATTTGGGTTCAAATAACCTGAATCTACGGAATTTTTTTCTTTTTAATGGTAGACAAAAGAATTTGAAAATACAAAAGAACATTTAAAAAAAGGAAAAGACCGAGGAGGTTTCGTCGTGTTCCAACGACGCGAGCATTACACCATTTGGAGGGGAAAAAAATTGATAGCCGATAAGTTAATTCGACGTGACACGGCTCGAACACTATACCAGCCACGAGTGCAATAATCAACGAATTGGTCGGCGCTGTAGGAGCCGCGTTGAGAACGAGGTAACCGATAAGAGTGTGGGAGGATAGTCAACTGCGGAAGGGGGGGTGTTGCACCTCAGTCAGTTATGTTTCTGAATTACGTACGGAGTACGGCTCTTCGTTGGTTTGCAAGATTAGCGTGGCGCACTCGTCAGAATCGTAACGCACCAGCTGCAAGGGGCTGCTTTTACTTTTGTTCCTCGTCGACCAGGCGTTACATCGGTAATCACTCGTTTTCCCCGAAGATTTCACGGGAAAATCGTCCGCGTGTGCTTCTTTGGGTTTGCCTTTCTATCCGGAGGATGTGACAAAATATCGCAGTGGAGAACATTTTTCTGCTCTAAAACATTACGCATTAAAAAGTCTGTTTGCGTTCGCCTTATTCACCGACGAGATCAAACGTTGCGAGAGAATTTTCCGATCGGCGAACACGCAATCATCTGGAGAATGGGGGGGATTTATAGTTGTTTTTACTGGTATCAGATCCATCTGGATTTTGCAAATGTCAGGAGTATTCGAGCTGCCTGTAGATAGGGAAAAAATGTGTCTGTTCAACGTTCTGTAAATGAGAGCTGTCGCTCTCCTGCACTCTCTCTCGCTCCCGCCTTCCCCTTGCGTGTGACTGAAAATGGTCAACGTTTGAGTGTCGCAAGCAATGCTGGTCGGAGTTATAAAAGTTATGTGCCAGACTCGGCAAAACTTCTATCGTCCGTGTGTGTCTGTCTGCCCGTCGATTAGTTGCTCCACGCTCTCGACTGGTGTGTCCCGATTTGTGAGAATGAGCCACATTGCGAGGGCCGCGATTCAAAGTGAGAGCTGCGAAAATTTCCACGTCGCGCGTGTATTTTCCTCTTATTAATTCACAATTTTTATCCTCATAGTCTAATTACGACACTTGTAAAAAGTGACAAATGTATTTTTAATCTTCCTGCCAGTTTACATTATCTAATTTTATTCAAGATAATTAAGAATATTTCTAAATGTGTTTGATTTTTCATATGAATTGAGAAAACATGTATCGGGGAGGGGCTAATTATTAACAATTGACGAATCTTGCTCTTGGATAAGTTATCTTAGTGGTGCTTCTGTTTGTCTGGTTTAAAAGTGTGTGTCTCTCCACGTGTCTGTTCTTGTTTGTCGCGTCTGGTTCAGAGGCCCAAGAGAACGCGGACGAGTACAGCAACGAGGTTGAACAGCTGCGCGGCCTGATAGCGAGGAACGAGGAGGAGAAGCAGAGGCTCGAGGCCGAGCTTGTACAGGTGAAGGAGATGCTGCAGCGCGAGGTCGCCCGAGCCGACACCGAGAGCAGAAGAAGCGTCGTCATTATCACCGAATATAAACAGGTGGGTTTTCCAATTTTTCAAATATACATAATAATTGTGAGGGAAAAAACGCACATATACGCTTGGATCGTTTCGTCATTTCCGGTTGGCGAGGCCCTTCACTCGGTCGTTGCGCTGTGTCCCTTGTCGAGTGAATTTGTTGTCGTTTCCGCAGATATGTCAACGACTGGAGGACGATTACAATGCGGCCAAGTCGATGCTCAGTGATTTACGCGTAAGTGAACAAAAAATTTTCTCTCTCTCTCTCATCGCTCTGGTACGAGTCGTTGCATCGCGTTGCCTTCGTCGCAGGTAAAGGTCTCGAAGTGCGAGAAATGCAGGGGCACCCTCAACGAGGCGTCCAACATTATCTCGGACATCTCAAATCCGTTGGAAAATCGTACCGACCCGATACTGCACAGGGCGCAGGAGAGGGTGCGGGAATTGGAGCTCGAGCTGGCGCAAACGAAGCTCGCCCACGTGGAGGCCGAGTGCAGGAATCAGGTGAGCAAAACTCGTGCAATGGTCCCATTCACCTGTGTAGTCGTACAAGAAATCAACTAAAAAAAATTAAACACATTAGTCGGAGAAAAGACAAAAATCCAAATATATTATTCTCATTTCGGTTGTCTTTCGGTTGACTTTCAATCTCTCGTGCACCAAAATAGGAACACCATTTTTCGAAACACTTATAAAAACCGTGTTATAAAAAAAAAAATTGAACTCTCCAGGATCTGACGCATCAGCTTCACGCGACCGTATCGGAGCTTCAGGCCGCCCGAAACAGCTGGCCCTGGCTGAGCAAGACCCTCTCGAGTATCAAGGAGGCAGCGAACAAAAGAGAGTCGTCGATGAGCCCCGCGGGTGTTCTGAGACGTGAGAGCGCACCGGCGAGTGGCGAGATGCGTCACGCGTTGCACTCCCAGAGTCGGGACAATCTCAGGGAGATTGTGTGATGAGTCGGAATGGCCGCGCGCTTATAGCAACCTCACGATTGTACGACTCGACCTGGGGATGCGAAAGAGCGAAAACGAGAGAGAGAGAGAGAGAGAGAGAGAGAGAGAGAGAGAGAGAGAGAGGCGGGGGCGAGGGGGAGGGCTACGATCGGAGGCGCGTAGTCCTGACTATCCTTTTCTCTCTCAGCCCATTGGCAAGGAAAATAACAACAGAATATATGTGTGTGTGTGTGTGCGCGTGTGACGGTATTGAATTTGGAATCGCGCAAGGGAGCACCAAGCACTGTAGCACGATTATTTTGCCCTAGAAATCCTATTAATTACACAATAATATATGAGAAAAGAGAGAGAGAGAGAGAGGGATACCGCCGCTCCCAAAACGACACTAATTTACTGATATTATTATTATTATCATGATTATTGTACAGGGTGTCCAATTCCAAGTGTCGGGCGCCCGCGACACTTCGTACGGAACATGAAACTCTGTACATCCGGAAGACAATTAATCGTTAAGGAACTTTGTTACGTTTTACAAGTATATTTGTTTTTATTGAAAGTCCGATTACTTCAGTGAGCGGACGACGCGCATGCCATCATTTAATTCATCGACTATTATTATCATTATCATCATCATTATTATCGATTATTATCATCGTGAGGAATTATTGTTGCCGCGAGATTGTCCGGGCTATTTTCCATTTCCTTTCCAACGCGTTCAACGTTTTATTTCTGCAATTATTTACCGACCGGTTGCCCACACATTGTAAAACGAAACCGCTGGAAAATTTTGCGAACCGACGCATCCGAGGTACGAAGCACCTCTCGCTGCCATAGTAACTCGTTAATTGCCAGGAAGTCGTTGCTGGCGCGTGTAGCAATAGAGAGAGAGAGAGGAAGCAAAAACGAAAAAGACACGCAGGATATGCGCGACATTAGACGATAGTATTTTAAGTGTATATGCTGTGTTTTGTATGAAACTAGTCTAAGAATCGCGACGAGAGAGAAAGAGGTAGAGGGAACGATAGCGAGAGAGGAGAGAAAGCGACTTTTGCGTGACGAGAGTTGAGAAAGAACGTCGGGAATGACTGCGATACTATCCACACGTTCCTTTTTATCTCCTCCGATTCTTTTTTTCCCTTCCGTTGATGCAAAATAATTTTCTCAAAAACATTCCAAAAACACAAAGAATCCTCGATCCTCGCGAGGCATTCTTTTTCACACATTTTGCCCTCTTTCACTGGACTCCCATTTACTGCGGGGGATCTGGAAGTTCCAGATTCAATTGGAACGCACAAATTGCAAACTGATATCAAGTGCGAGAGTAGAGAATCGCAATTTTCGTGCGGCAACGGACAAAAAAAAACGGCCAAGAGAAAAAGAGCACGCGACCATGACTACATTTCCTAGCGTGTAAAGTTCCGGTCGTTGATTCCATATTGTAAAAAAGAGGAGACATCAAAGAAAAAGGGAAAATAAATTGAAAATAAAAAGAAATTCCGAATACCTATCGATTTAGGAAAAATCACAGCGAGTTTGAAGAAGAAATTTTCTTTAGTGAATTGCGGTGAGCGTGGCACGAGAGATGTAGAGTTCACGGGAGCACGCCTATAGTTGTCCCCAAAACGTCACTGGTAGAGGGGGGGAAACGGATTAAGGTCGGTGATATGGAAGTTAACATCGTTGGAATGTCATGAAAATTTCTTAACAGTCGACGTTTTTTCTTCGCAAATCGAGACTGCGAAAATTACGAAAACGTTGTTGTTTGAGCTCGTTCGACGCATGAAATATAAGCCTGCGGAAAAAGGATTTCGAGTTATAAGAAAAATGAATTAAAAAAGCGAGAAACAATACAGCAGAATTTTCTTTTGGGTTTGAAAAAAAAACTCGAATTTACAATCACTCGAACGTTTTTCAATATCCCACCACCTTGAAAAATCCTAAGCAAGAAAAAAATTAGAAATCTAGATACGCAAAAAAAGGACCTGAGAAATTCTAAAAAATTTCGCTTACGTTCCAACGATGCAAAATTGACTTTTACGAAACTCAAATCGAATAATTTCATGTAAATAACGAGGACCGACGAAAATATATAAGTCTGCGTTTGTTAGGCTGTCGACCCGATCGGGTGCAAGCTATCTCGCAGAACCGGATCCCTCCCCACTGCCCCGTGCGCATCCTTCCGCAAACAATAGTTCGACAGCATGTGTCGAACTTATTCATTCCACCCACTATCCGAGTAAGGATGATAAAAGTAAAGATAGAGAGAGAGAGAGGACGAAAAAAAAGAGCGAGAGATGTATGTATATACGTATGGACAAAAAATATAACGACAGCGTATCCATTCACTGGCTAACTAATAATCATGTTTATTATTAATATTATTATTATTTATATCCACCATATCCTCCGTGTATCAGCTCGAAGTATATATGTGTGTGTGTGTGTGTGTATGTATATATATATGGGATATGTTGCACCCGGAGTTAATGATATGCGGTATCAGTCTTGAATATTTTTTCTCAACCCCCTCGTACATTGATTTGTCACGATAAAAAAGAAAAAAAAAACAGAATGAAATGAAATAATAAACAAAGTAAAAACTAATCATTGGTTCGGACGAGACTACACGTCACAGGAAACTGTGCGATCGCACTATCGATGTAGAGAGGGAGAGAGAGAGATGAAAAAAAAAGTGAATGAGAGATAAAAAACTGTAGACACGCGCGCACACTCCCCAACAAACGTAACACAGCCGTAGACTCTCGAAAAAATTAACTTATGGCCAAGACCTTTTTTGCTGTTGCTTCATTTCTTTTTTTTTTTTGCGTTAAGGAAGGTCGAGCGTTTCACCGATAACCGTGTAGAGAATATTCGTGTTTGCAAATGATTATAGTTACGTTCTAGAAAAATTAAACTTCGAAGTTTCGCAAGTTCGGCTAAATCGGCTGTGAAAAGAAAAAAAACCACGTTCCAGCTCGATTCGCGATTCTTCACGAGAAACTGTTAAATTATTAAAGTTTTTCATATATACTTTTTTCTTCTCAGAAACGATGTAGCGGAATTTACGAAAATTTGGAGTTTTAACTTCTAACGTATTTGATTTAAAAAAGAGAAACGAACATCAGTGTCCTTTGATATTGATCGTCGAAGCGCTGGAGCCTCCTTGGGACGTTGAGCATCCAGATAAAGAAGAATTATGGCCTAATCGTAAGAAAATATATGATAATGATTTTTTGTTCTCGTTCTTGTTTGTGGATAAAGCAGCACGTGTGCGTCTATCCCTCGTGCCGGCCCATTCCTTTCGTCGCGTTTTATTTTCTTCTCTTCCTTTTTGAAAAGGCGGACGATAGCGAGCTCGTCTACAAGTTTTGCCGTACCTCGTACCGACCTCGGCCGCTCGTATCATCCCCGCTTTTTCTCCGAAGAACCCGTAGTATTTAAAGAGCACACTGGAAGAAGAGAAAAAAAAGACTTTGTTGAGGCGATTGATCATGCATGGGTTCAAAATCGCAACGCGTGGCTTTTATTATTCATTTATACTAGGCTTGATCGTACGAAAAGTTGCCGAAGTATCCAAAGCTCGTGTATGTCCAATCATGTTCGCGATAATTACCTCATATTGTCTTGCTCTGATTAACATTGATATCCGCTCATATTCCAATCAGTAATGTCGTCGCCGCTCTCGACATTTTCATCCTCGTCTTCACCGTCGTAATCATCGACGTCGCCATTAGCATTTTCCTCATCATCATCACCATCATCATCATCACGGTCGGCGTCGTCGCCGTCGTCGTCGTCGTCATATTCCTCATCGCTCTCCGAGGAAGTCAATCCCTCATCGTCAACATTGGGTTCGGCGATTCCGCGTTGTCCCCCAGGAGCGTTGACGTTCAAACGAACCGCCAGCAACCGTTCGTCCCTTTCGGCCAAAGCTCGCCGCGGCGGGCGGGGGCGTCCTCGCTCGAGGATTCTCAACAGCCAAACGGGAAAGTCATTCTCAAGTACGTATATGTCGTTCTCGTTCTCGAGATCATTTTCCAGAACGTCGATGAGCGGTTGCAGATCATCCGGATCGTAATGATCAGCGGCGACATTGTTGCCCTCGCCGTCCCGATTGTTGTTCGCCAAATCGCCGTTCTCGACCTCGTCAACGATCACCGGAGGCTCGAGAAAGGCGTGAGGCACCTCGGCGACGCTCGGCGACTCCGAGTCCGATATTCTATCCTGGGCAATGCTCGAGAGATCGTACTCGGGTGTGGTGTCCTGGATCGACGAGGTATTGGGATATCCCGAATCCATTATCTCGGGTGACCAACTACCAGGTGGAGTTTCCGGAGAGGGAGCAGCCTCCTCTTTCCGCCCGTTTCTTCGCGAGTCTTTGGTATCCTTGGCGAAAGTAACCTCGAGAAACGATTCTTCGTCCGGTATTATGTCGGCGTGCGCGTTTTTCGCCGCTTCGGTGCAATTTCTCGAAGCTCCGAGGTCGTTGGTGATGCTCGGTGCCTCCTGGTGGCACGTTATCGTCCGTGGTACGTCGCTGGAGCACAGAGCGCCTCGGAGACGGAGGCTCACCGGTGTTTTCTGGCGCTCCGGGCACGCAACCCTGCGAACGGCCTCTTCGTCGTCCCTGATGACGACGTCTCCGAGGATCGTCGGGTCCTGCCATTCGTTTTCGGTTATCCCGAGTTCCTCGTCGTTCTCGTGCGTCTCATTGACTTCCGGTGGATGCACGGCATTGCAGGAATCTGCGCGTCTCGAAGTGCCCAGGTTGGACGACTCATCCGCGGATTCCCGGAGCTCGAGGGAAGCTCTCGGCGAGCTGGAGGATCGCGGTTCCTCGAGGTGATCAACACCCGCCACGAATCTTCGTCTAAGCTCGGGGAATTTCTCATCGCGTCTCTTCTCATCCTCGAAAGAACGCTGCAATTCCGTGCAATCGAAGCTCGAATTCGTGATGTCACGTGGACACGTGTCAGCCTCGTCGTTGCGCGAGGACTCCAGATAAATGCTGCAGAGACTGCCGAGTTCGCCGTTGCCGCAGCTGTTCCCGTCGAGCCTCGTGATCCTCGAGGACGGCGGCTTCGAGGTATTTCCCGCGAGGGACGAATTCTCGTCCGGATCGGAAACGAAAGCGGACAGGCGATCGTCCTCCAAGGACGAGGGTACGTCGGAAGCATTGGCGATTTCGATGCAGTCCATATCACCGGTGTCGAGGCTTCTCGTCAACGAGAATACCACTGGTGGTATTCGAAGATCGACCGCGAGCTCGTCGACCGAGTTGTCGATTGAACTCTCGACGGGTACGGTGAGATCGTAATCGTCGTCCCAGCACTCGTCGTCGTAGGCGCTTTCAACGTGCGCTTCGCGCAAACCTCCCCACGCGTTCGGGAATCGAGCGGGAATCCGTTCCACCCACTCGTCGTCCAGGCCTTCCTCGAGGGCGTCAACCTCGAGCTCGTAGTCGGAGAACGTCGAGGGCTCGGGACACTGAATCATCGGCCCGTCCTCACGATCGACAATCGTCCAATTCCCGTTGACCAAAATTTCCCTCAATACTTCCGGTGACACGTGAAAATTCGCGAGATTTCGCATGAGGCTCGCGAGCGGATATTCTTCCGAGCCTTCGGGATTGTTGTGCGCGTATTGCCGTATGTGATATGAAGCCTCGTCGAGGATCTTCTCCTCGTCCGATCGGTTGTCCACGCGATAAGGATACTCCTCGGTCGTAACGTTCTTCAGCAAACCTTCCCGGCCGTATACAACAGCGAGCGGGGTCTCGCGTGTTCGTCGAAAAACAGCCATTTGCGAGCAACATCCGTATTTCTCGGTGCCCGAAGGACCGGCGCAAACGCCTTCGAACGTCACCTCGTACTCCGGATATCTCGACACAATGTTCCGCGACCTGTCGCGCAAACGTGTCCGCGCGATATTATGCCGAGCCTTAAATTTCATACCGATTAATGTTTCAAGTCGAGCATTAACGAATAAATCCAGAGTTGGCAAATGTAGGGTTGGTTTTTTTATTTTACTTTTTTACGGTAAAGGCCTCAGGGCTCTCTTTGCTTCGGTTTTAATGGTATTTCGCAATTATATCAAATAAATATCTGACAGTAACTCACAATTAACGAAAATATATAAAAAACGTTCCACGAATGGCACAAACCGCTCATCTTTTTCATATAAATAATTTATTTAAAACTGTGATAAATTATCAAAAAAATCGCCGTCATTTCCATTGGTAATAAATCAAGCGTAATAAGTTACGGAAAAATGTATAACTCGATTGAGACTCTTTCTTCACGCTGAATAAACTTATTTCGTCCGTACAATTCAAACACCTTGAAACTCACCAGTCTTCGAACTGCTGCCGCGTCCACTCGAATTTGTGATCCCAGTGTCGAAACGGGCTCTTCATGTCCGGAAACAAAACATTGAAATCGGCGTTCGGTGTCGTTATGATTGCCACCAGGGGTTTGACGAATCCAAACACGTTGTAGGGAAAGTCCATCAGCGTGTCGGGATACAAGTGTTCGATCCTGCGACGTTGCAAACATTCCTCAAACTTTCTTTCTCCCTTGCAAAATTTGCTCAAACTCCAGAAAAAGAACTCTTCGTAATGGGCTAAAAAAAACAAAAACTAACAATTCAATGGCCACTACGGCGTCGCTGTTGATCAGGACCTTGTCGCAATCCGTGACGCTGCCCTCGTAAACCCGGATAGTCAGGGGATGTTGCCTGTTCTTGAGGTAGTCGGCGTTCAGTGGTATAGCCTTGTCCTTGTGACGCTCCAGGGTGTTCCTGTCGATGTCGACGCACAGTATCTCCTCGATGCCTGGCGTGTGCTTGAGGTAAGTGACAAAGCCGAGCTCCGAGCAACCATAGTCCACCACCTGCCGGGTCAAACGTATTGGTGTTGGACAAGGATAATGAACCTATTGGTCGGTACACTCCACCAAGTGGCGATGCGTGCGCCTACAACATTTTCCTCACCTACTTTATATCTGCTCTAAGTCGTATATTTGATCTACGCTTATTATGTCGAAAGACCACCCAAAAGATGTAGAAAAGAAAACCTACCAATGGGCTTTTGAGCATTATGAGGAACAAAAAAACGAGTCAAATACGGACTCTGAGTTGGATTTTTTTGGATCCGCTTTGGTTACCAACTGAGGAAAGGACAATTTTTTTACGCTGTTCAATTTTCTTGATTGGGTTACCAACTTGGAGCGTTTGGGTCATCTACTATCTACTATTTTCTAAAAAACGATAAACAATATTTGCCTCTATGGATTTGTTTGGATTCGTTTGGGTTATCAGCTGAGAAAAAAGGCAATTTTTGTTCTATTCGATTTGCTTGAGTATGTTTGGACTACCCATTTAAGAGAGGAAAAATAACTTTTGTCTTGATTCGACTTGTTTAGGTTCGTTCGGGTTAGTAACTTGGAAGATGGATTAATATTCCTCCATTCAATTTGTTTGGGTTACAAGCTTAGAAGAAGACAACTTTTGCATTGTTTCATGTGTTTGAGTTTGTTTAAGTTACCCACCATCTAACCATTTCTAAAAGGACCGATAATTTTTGTCTCCGTTCGACTTGTTTGGGTTACCAACTTAGAAGAGTACAGATAACTTCTTGTCCACTTGAATTGTTTGGGTTACTAGCTTACAAGACGACAACTTTATCTCTGCTCAATCTTTTTGGGTTTGTTTGGGTTAACAACTTGGAAGCGGATCACTTTTTATCTACTCGAGTTGTTTGGGTAAAGTTTCCTCCATTCGATTTATTTGGGATACTCACTCAGAAGAGGATAGACAATTTGTTATTTTTCCCATAGGCTTCTAAACGTAAACCGCTAAATTCGTCAATAACAACAATGAAGTTCTTGACGATCAAAGTATCGGGAAAAAAAGGTTGCGATCGGGGGAGGAGGTTAACCTTTTTGATTTTGCCGTGATAGCGAGGATCCGACAGCACTTTGATAACGGCAAGATAGCGTTGTATGTACGCCGGTGGTGAGAATTTCGGTGCCCTTGGACGATCCTCGTCGTCGTAAGAAGCGTCGAGCGGATCATAATACTTGCTGCTAGCTTGATCGTTCGCGGCTTTCGCGATAACCGGCGCGCGCGACGGCTCCTCCTCGACGTCTTTAATTTCGATCGTGTCTCTCAGTCTCGAGCATCGATAATTCTCGTAAACCATTTTACCGATCAGATAAATCACGTGAAAGAACACGATGATCATGTTTGCATCGCAGATTTTCGTAACGATTGAATTTTTTTGAAGCTACGCAACGTTTTACATCCCGGCGAGCGTTGGCTCATGTCGTACGACGGCGGCCATATTGTTTTTGTTTTTCATTGCTGCTGAGGCGCGCGCCGGCGAGTTGCGCGCTCGTTGGCCACCTCTTTTATTTGAACGAGCCAATCCTCACGGTCGCTTCTGGACAACGAGATGATTCCAACTTTCCGGTTGCCCGTCTCGAACTTTTGGTTTTTTGCGAAACTTAATGGTGGCGATCGCGCATTGTCGAAACCCATACAATTATTCGAAAAATAAAGTCTCGATTGAGCAATGTGTTCAGTGAAGACATGCAAATGGGCGGTTTTTGTAAGTTTATTTTCAAAATGACTAAAGTCGCGAAAACTCCCGCAATGACCATTGAGTTCCGCAACGGACTTCGAAAGTCTCGAAATGGACAATGGGAATCCCCATAATCATCGTTCCGTAAAAGACTCTAAGTTCTGCAAAAGGCCCCGAGAGTCCCGCAAAGAACTCGGACAGTCCCATAATGGCGATTCCACAAGAGCCTCTGCGAGTCCCACAAAGGACTTTAAGAGCATCCGCAATGACCGTCTCCTAAAAGACTCTAAGAGTCCCGCAGAAGCCTCTGAAAGTCCCTTAAGGAACCCTGAACGTTACGCGAATTCTGAGGATTCTAAGGAACCTCGTAATGACCGTTCGACGAAAGATTGAGAATTCTGCAAAGAACCCTGAGAGTTCCCATAATGGCCGTTCTGTAAAAGATTGGGAAAGCCGCAAAAGGCTCTGAAAGTTCCTCATGATGACCGTCCACGTCCCGTAAAAACTAAGTCCCGAAAAAGACCGACAATTCCCAAAGGACTCTGAGATGCCCAATAATGACCGTTCCGTAAGAGTCTCTGGAGTTTCGTCAGGCTCCGAGACTCCGCAAAAAAACTCTGACAGTCCCGCAAGGGACATCTCCCGGCAGCTCCGAGAGTCCCGGGAACATCGATATCGTTCGTTCGCGTCGTGAATTTGAGCATTGGAAATTTCGGCTCGCATCAGGAGTACATGACCACGAAGGAGGTATCACGAACGGTCGTGGCGGAAGAGCCAGTCAGCGACATCTTGCGTCTCGCCATGGTAGCCGTGTCAGCGCGTGGCGCGTCGTATAAGGATAACACGTGAGTCGAGTAGGTACTCGGTCAGTGCTTCTACCTCCTTGCTTCTTCCGCGCTCCTGATCCATCCTGATATTTTCCGGACCGCAATACCGTTGGCTTGGCGATTCTTGTGATACGGCGGAGATGGCAGCACTTGACTCGTCGTATCGGGATAACAGGTGCAGCGAGTGGGTTCTTGATGTGTAGCGCTACCTCCTTGCTTCTTCTGGGCTCCTAATTCGAGTTACCATATGTCCGGATTTGTCCGGACATGTCCGACTTTTTGGTCTCCCATCCGGACTCTTTATTCAGTGAACTTTGTTCGGACTTTTTTACTTTTTACAGTTTCTAGTGACTAGGTTGATACCTAGCTGATCTTTCACGTAAATAAAAGCCTAAACGATTCTCAAAATGTTTATATTTTTATATTACAATAATCAACAAAATAATTGTCTTGATATAAGTAAATCAACGTTAACATCATGAACGAAATGATATACTTCAATATTTGGTAAAAACAAATGTGTCTATCTTAGATTGCACGAATTCACACCAATATCTATTCTCATTACAAAACTATTCTAAAAAGATATATATGTATACATGTGCGAATGGCGGCCTTAGAACGCCTAATATAAATTTAGTAACACTTACCTCTGTAACATCATACAATTCAAATCATCAACAATTATTGTTAATAACATAATAAAATTGAGAAACATTTACTTTGGGGATAATCGAAAGATAAACGATTTGCATGAATTTGCACCAATACCTACTTATTGTAATAAGAAATTTTCTAAAAAGGTGTTTAAACCATGATTTTTAAATTTATCTTTAATGACAGCCTTGAGATATATATATATTTTACAACACTCAATTCTAACATAAACAATTCAAACAATCGAGATCAATAATTCAATAAGAAACCTTTTTGACTAATGTTTTTATATGTAGCAAGTGTTCAAAAGTGTTTGAATAAATTAATGATTTCCATATTTTTTTTCACCCTGACACTTGATTGAGCAGGTCGTGATTTTTTTAAATTATCTTGTAAAAAGCTTCGCATGCGATATCTCACAGGTTATACCGAATCAATAGCAAAAATCAGACAAAGGATACCGTCAATCTGTTATGCTCTTTTGTCCCATGAGTCCACGAGAGAAAAAACTCTTCCTACATTTGCGTTCTGAGCTTGAATGGAAGATACGTACTGGCAAATGCGCAATCGTTCGAGAAGTTAAGCAATAGAGATTGCTTTGGAAAACAGCGGTCCATTGTTTGTGGAGCATGATTCGAAAAAAATGCGTCATCCTTCTCGTTGCGATAGAAATGTATCGACAGAGCACATTTCATCCAACAACTTAACATCATCGACAATCACTCCTTTGCCATTAATGTACTAAATTGTTCTTTTTAATCTTATCAATTTTATCTTTCTTCGTGAACTGGACTTGAATACTTTGAAGTCATCTACTGGGGCTATCCATTTAACAGGGTACTCAATGCAAATAGTGTACATGTGCTTCAAGTTTTTTTTCGAGCGTCTCTTGGTTTTCAGGAGTGCGTTTAGCTAGTAATCCCCAACTTCAAGTGAGTAGATTTTCATCTGCACTTGCTTTGTATCACGCAGTATTCTGGCGACGTCCGAATCTAAGTTGCTCTCTTTCTCAATCTCCTGGATCTTCGGATGGAAAACGAACACGAGTGAGTGCGTCAAAAACAGTTACATTTCACTCAGTTTATCTTCGAAGAATCTCTCGATTGTTGTAGGGCCTGCTGTAATCGTGGCAAAATACTGTTTCCGAAGTTTATGCATCTTAAGAACCATCTCTATAGCGGAAACCAAGCTCAGCCACCTAGTTTAGCTGTGATACAGAAACAGAAGAGGTAGTGCGTTCCTCGGAGCGATAAAATATTCAATAATAATAATAAGACAGCTGGCGTAGGGGAGGGAACCGATGTCCGAGTCCGTAGGGTTTATCTGCGCCTGCTAGGACGGAGTCATCAACACCCTGGTCCCTCTGGTACTTGGATCCCTCCGTTTACTCAGGCAACACGATTGTGGACTGCGGTCGCCGCTCACCCTCGGGCTTGAGCGAGCGGCTATCGCAGAGCGATATTTAATTTTTTCGCACCTCTTTTTTTGACCGAGCGACTGTTTGTTTGACCGCTTTTTTTTTTATTTCTCTCTTTTTTTTATAATTTTCGTTCTCGATTTATCAAAATTGATCAAGCAATTCTCAAATTATTTACAAATGATTCTACAGGCGGACAATTTTATTCTTCCTATACGCCATTCCTACTAGTTTTAAATATAAACGATATAACAGAAATGGCGTTAAACATGAGATAATGCAGCCCTTACCGTTTCATCGAATGTACAGATGGGAGATCAGTGTGCAATGAAAAACGCCGCGCCAGCTATAGGTACAATTAATCGGAAAGAAAAAACGCATCTTTCTTCCTCTGCGATATATGCATACACACGTGTGTACGTATACACACACACACACGCACACACGCATATATATGTGTGTATATACATACACGCACAAATATGCTATAATTTATTTCACGGTTTAATAATATTAAAAATAATACGCTTATGTCCTACGATGTCGATAGCGTGGTCTACGTGGAGTTTTTGCTAGTCGAAGCAACGGCATTTACACGCGGATACGCGATTTGTGTATATATATCTATATATATCTCCGTCTCTTCCTCATATAAATTATAGGTATCATTGACTTTCGCACTCGTAAAGGTCTAGCTTCAAATTATTACCGTATATATATATATATATATATATATATATATATATATAGTCGCCTGTGTATCAAAATACACGTAGTTTTCTTTCGTATTCATACTGATCACTTCTTTTCGACGTTTCGACTTCTTTCGCACATGTTTTTTCCCTTCAGACGAGTAGGTGGTCGACGTTAGTCGCGTCCGGCCTTGGAGGTAAAATCCAAAGGTCGTCAATTGAGAAATTCTTTAATCGAATGCAGCCTCACTCGATATAAATACACATCTATATATATATATAATATAATATTATATTATATTACACTCTCGTAAACACAAGTGACATGTGTATATAAGTATCAACATATACACGTTCGATAACGCATTTATACATTATTATTATTATTATCATTATGCAAGGAGATCGCTTATAACGGCCGTTCGTAATTACGGCCCTCAGGAACATCAAAATTCATTTGACATAATTGTTCGCGATGAAAAATCGCTCATCGCGGCAACGCTCGCAGCAGTATTGAAAAATCGCGCGTAAAATCGCCGATTGCATTTCACGCTTGGATTATTACCTAATAAGTGTATATTGAGTATATATATATATATATATATATATATTTATATATGTAGTAGGTCGTGTATTATTTACAGAAGACAAAACGCAACATTTCCCTCGTCTAATGTGTAAATCTCACTCTTGGCTTTTTTTTAATACCCTCATTAGTCAGATTGTCATTAATTTCTTCCTTATCCTCGCTCTTCTCTAACTCGAATGTTTCTCTCTTTCCAGTCCTCTCTTCCTCCTTTTTTTCAATTACTTTCTATCGTTTTTCTTTTTCTTCGCTCGCTGAGCGAGTCTACGATTATTCATAAATTGTATTAACGTTGGCACTGCCTTTGCGTCGTCGAGAGAAGTTTGGAGGGGGGGGGGGATATGCAGGGAGGGATTAGGAGTCCGGAGGTTCATTTTCTGTGAGCGTTCATCAAGAATCGATCGGGGTGTCAAATTTTCCAAAGTTTTTAGGCTAGCTTGCCTCTCTCTCTCTCTCAGGCCCTCTCTTTCTTCTTCCGGACAAGAGAAGAAACTCTCTGGAGTTTCTTTATCCTTGCACGGGTAAATTTACGGTTTATTTATTTATTTCTCTATATATATATTTATATATATATATATGTGTGTGTGTGTTTAATATATCGCGATTGCGGATAAATATCACAAGTGCGGCAGACGCCAAAAGAGTGTGTGCAATCGAAGAGAAATTTTGAGCCCAAGAAAGTGAGCGACCGTGGCGATTTTGGAAGCATCGGGGACAAAGCGATGAGCAAAAAACAAACAAACAATTATGTACACTATCGGAGAAATGTATGGACAGACTTGTAGAATTTTTCGATCGGGCCAAACAAAAGCAAGCGCCGAAGAGTTTTCGAGGCAGTGTTCGAGAGAACAAACAAATAAAGAAAAAATAACAAGATACCTTGTGCTTTTTTCCCTCTCATTCTCCGCTGCTTTTTTCTTTGCTCGCCAGGTAGCTGTGCATTTTTTTCTTCGCCGTTCGCCCACTCCCGTAAAGTTGCTTGTCGTTATTTTGCAAAACGAAAATTGGAACTTGATTCCAAAGGAAGCTCGAAAGGGTTGAGATTGACCTGCAACTCGCTTTCAGAAAGAACGTCTTTCTTCTCATTATCATGGCAAGCTTATTCAGCTTTTCGCGCGTACAGTTTTATTCCCGGAAAATTCGCGCAACCTTGCGAGGATTTGGAAAAAAACAAGCGGATGGAAGCAAAAGTTCGAGCGAAAAAATGTGTAGGAATATTTGGAACTTTGCCCGATCGAAAAGTATCCAAATGTTTCACCGTTGTCGCAAGCATACTCTCGGACGTGTGAAGATCTCAGGCGTAAGATTGATCCAACGAGATCGCAATTTTGTTGCCCTTCTCGACCCAATTTCTCAACCTGCCGCGTAATTCCTCGAGGCTCTTGGACTTGGCTTTGTTGATTCTCTTGTACTTGACGTCTTTTGGCTTCGTGACGGATCTGTGATTGCTCATAACCCTGTTGTAGGTGACTTGGGCCTGTTGGCCCTCGTCGCGCGGTCTCTCGCTCGTCTGTTGATGATAACGATGATAATGTTTCTGCTGCTGCTGCAGCTGCTTCTCTTGTTGCGATTCCGCTTCCTGCGCGAGACGCTCGAAACTACCGTATAGATCCTGAAGTCTTCCCTTTCCGCTGCCTTTGCTGCCGCCCGCCGCCATCATTCTCGATCTTCTCTTCTCGCTGAGCGTCATTTCCGTCGATTCCGCCGCATCCTGATTATTCGTCTCGCTGTCCGCGTCCTCCTCGACCGAGTAAACCGTCTCGAGGATCTCTGGCCTGCGCAGATAACCGTTGTTTCGTCTCATCGAGGAATATTTGCTCGAGGGCTCGACCGCGTCCGACACCGATCTTATCACCGTCACGTCCGTGATGTTTGAACGAAACCTGCGGAATCAACGGGACAATGTGAGAGAACGAGAGAGAAAGAGATAGAGGACAAGATCAGCAATTATCTCTATCGTGGCACATACGTAATTAGTTTTAAGAGTCGGGCGAAATTATTTCGTCTCGTTGGAGAATTACATTTCCATGTGCCAAAAATGTTCGTAAGCGGGGAATTATTTTTGTCGTGTCGGAAATGGTTTTTAATTATTGGAGAATTATTTTGCAGCAACGTCAATTATTTTCAATTATTGGCAAAATTAGTTTTCGGTATCGAAAATGATTTTTCGTTATTTCAAAATTGTTTCGAGCTCCCGAAATCGGTTTTTCCCAGTTAGAAAATCATTTTTCAATATTGGAACGCATGTTTATTTATTGGAGAATATGTTTACACATAGAAGATTTTTTTCTAGTCGTTTGAGAATTATTTTAACTTATCGGCAATTTTTTTTACGTTTTAGAAGAATTATGTTTCGGCTTTGGAAATGATTTTCCATAAACAAAGAATTCTTTTTCGTCGTCCGGGGTTGTCTTCAGCAATCAAAGATACTTCTCAACTGTCGAAAACTATTTATAGTTGTCCCCGAATCCATGTCGAGTGTCAAAATTGATTCTCCACCCCTAGACACTTATTGCCATTCACCGTAAATTGTTTGCCTTAGTCAATGATCTTTACTTGCAAGAAAATTCTTT
>OY723393.1:1153920-1187130 GCA_963210295.1 Ophion ellenae
CGTCGAAACTGGAAGGAGAAAAAAAAAACATGAACGATTACGTTATCGCATACTCTGATCATTATTGATATCGTTCTTATTGCTATGGGTATTATTGTTTGTTATTGTTGCAATTATTATCATCGCTACCATTGTCGTTCCCATTATTTAGTTTTGATTATCTTTTTTCCAATATTCAATTTTGATTACTTGATTAAGATTACTTGATTTTTGCTACACAATTTTCTTTATTTTCATTGTCATTATTGTTTGTTGTTGTTGCAATTATTATCATTGCCATTGTTCAATTTTGATTATTTCTTTTTTTATTATTCCATTTTTGTTAGACAATTCTTTTCATTTTCATTGTTATTCATGTTATTGTACTATTGTCATGTGACTATTATCGTCATGGATAAAACAATGTATATCAATGCACAATGCTAATATAATTAATTTGCGAGCGCAAATCTTCGATATTCCGTTCCGGATCATCTCTTTCCTCATTTCCTCGTCCTTCCAGCTCTCGGCCGCCCGCCAAATGCGCTATCTTGCGCGCTACCTTCGTAACTGCCGAGCCACCTGCCAATCTCTCGCTCATTATCGAACATCTGCTAGTTTCCTGTTACAGTATGGTGAACATCGGGAACTCTCCCCGTCATCCGTGGATACTCTCGAGTAACAACGTTCGACGGACAACTCGAGGTTTCTCCGAAACTCGAGAAATTCCTTCGACCTTTTGGTTTTTTTGTTTGATTTTTTTTAATCTTTAAAATCATGACCTACATCCGCAAAGTTCCTACATTTTTTTTCGGAATGCCTGCCAAAGTTTCGAAATTTTTTGCAACGTTTCTACGAACTTTGACATTTTTTTGGCGATTCGTTGCAAGTGTTGATGAAAAATATTTCATTTAAATTGTGTGTGTGGGTATTAGGTCCACCGGAAATGCCGGTTTTTTCAATTAAAATGTATCAAAATAAAATAAAATAATATAAAATGAAAAGAATTAAGACGAACGCCACTGCGACGGGTCTAAAAAATCGATCTTTTCATTTTCTCAAAGTATACATATTCAAGAATAGGTGAAAGAATAATTTCAAGTTAAAGATTGAAAACTGACCAAGGTACAGACGATTTGGTGAGAGCAGGTAAGGTAGCGATTTACGTATACTAAAACTTTCCATCGCGGTTTTTCTCGAAACGACTTTTCCCGACCTAGCCGCAATCACAACTTTAGCTTTAAATGTCCGATTTCCCATATGAAAAAAAAAACCAAAATTTTCGTAATTGCAGTAGCTATCATTGTACGTAGCCGTTTTCTTTTTAATTTCGTATTTTTTGAGCCACCGAGCATAAGTGAAAAATTTCGCAAAAATTACACTTTATTTAACACGCGCCATTTCGTGATTTTTTTTTCTTTCTAAAATCGGCTACGTTCAACGAGAACGAAATTGATATGGATTATAAAACTTCGTTATTATCATTTTTCGGACCAACCATTTTCACGTTATCGGTCCGGCTGTTGGACCACATCTTTTATACCGAGGCTCATAACCTCCTATACCTAAATAACGTTGTTGATTTTTAAGTTAATTAAAATAAAAAATTTACACGAAATGAGTTCAATCTATGCTTAATAACGAACCTTTTTTCCCCAATTTCCAATGAATAATCTAGTGGATAGAAAAAGTTCGGAAAAACGAGCTTATTCGGCTCGTCACAGTGGTATCCTCCCGTAAATTGAATTAGAAAAAAACCATTCCCATTGCCACCAATGGCCAATAAATTTATTTTCATTAAGATTTTTCAAATGATTGAGAAAAAAGATTAGTGCGCCGCAAAGTTTCCGATGGAAAATACGATTTGTCAGTGATACTCGTGCCTACAAGCATCGTACTATGATCAACGAAGCTGGAAAAAAGGGAATACATCATAATAAATAAATTGATTGGTTTCGACGTTGCCACATTTTAATACATACTCCTCACCAAGCCTCACATTTTTATAAACTGGTTGCATATTTTTCATACATTTTCATTAATTAGATCGATAACCCGTCTATTTTTTTCGCCAATATTGTTGCACACTATCCTGCAATATCCTGCACACAATATTCGTTTTTTTGGGTCACTTTTTTCATAAATGCGGAAGGTATTCGCGAAAAACTGAAATGGCCACGATGTTGCCCCCATACAACCAATGCCATCAAGTGGAGATTGATCTAAACTTAAAAATGTAATATTTAATAAACGAGTGGGTGAACCTCCGTCCTCGTTTTGCCAGTATATTCAGAAAATATACCATAACGATTAGTAAAATTTTCATTGATATTTATTTCCCTCAATATTTTTAAGCAACATTTAAAGAAACGGTCACAACACTCCGGTACACGTAAGATTGAAAACATAAATAAATAAACCCACACAATGTAAATACGACAAATGGCCAGTGACACAGAAGCGAGTGCATAACGGCGGAAAAAAAGGCCCTCCGCTCGTCTCTATGTTTTCGTAGCGGATGTGCAGCCAGTGCTGACAAAAACGTGTGGTCGGGTCTCACGGACAAGCGGTCGGTTTCACGTGCGCATTAAATTCACGTAATACGTTTGACCGAACGCAAAACACGTGCTTGTGAACGGATCATCGCGTGTATAAAGAATACAATAGACTCGATTTGACCGCCGCTTATTCACCAATACGAATAATACTGGCAGCTGCAAGGGATTAAAAGAACAAGTACATTAAAAGAGACGAAAACCCAGCACTTTTTAGCGTAGAATATGAATTTTTGACTAAAGGTAGATAGTTGCATACTGAAAGTAACCCCAATAAAATGTTTCCCCCCTCAACTCGCCCCAACCCTAAGAAATAGGGGATGAAAACTTAAAAATCGCCGTACCTCGATAATTAATAGCCCGATCAAAAAAAGTTTCAAACAAAAGTTGTTTGGAATAATAAAATTCGTATAAAGTTACGTGACGTCCAACCCCCAATCTTTGAAAATAGCGGCACAAAAACGATTCGAAAGTTCGGCGTCGATGCGTGTGATGCTCTCGTGTTTTTGTGCCCCTATTTTCAAAGATAGGGCATTGGACGCCAGATAACTTTATACGTATTTTATTATTCCAAACAACTTTTGTTTGAAGCATTTTTTCATCGGGCTATTGATTATCGAGTTACGGCGATTTTTAAGTTTTCAACCCCTATTTCGTAGGGTTGGGGCGAGTTGAGGGGCGACATTTTATCGGGGTTACTTTCAGTATGCAACCATCGACGTTCAGTCAAAAATTCATATTCTACCCTAAAAAGTGCTGGGTTTTCCTCTCTTTTACCGGACTATAGCATGCGGTTGCACGAAATGCTATTTGAGGATTCCCCCGAGTGCGAAAATTGCCTCCAGGGACGATGATAAGGCTTAGCTCGTTCAGAGCCCCAATTAATTTCGTCGCCAACTTGTTTTGCCGCCTCGTCTCTATCGTATGAGGTCCTTTGTGGGTACAAATCCACAGAGGTGGGGCAGGGAGGAGAGGATTAAAGTTTTAATCCGCACTTTTTCCCTGGTGTGACAATTTTTCGCGCACAGGGTTATTTATATTTTTTTCAAAATTTCATTACTCTCGGGCCACGTGCCAGGCTGGACGAAATCCATTGCGCATATAATTACGTGATGCCATGACGTAGCAAATCGGCAACCAATGATGAGAAAAAAAAAAGAGGTCTGATGAGGAGAACGGCGGAAGAGAGGGGAGAATTACCAGGAAGAAAGACGCAACAAAGGCCTAATCATCGTTGTCTCGCAATCGCACCCCCCCCCCCCCCCCCCACTCACCCAGCTGCTATCGTTTTCTCGTCCCAAAGCTCAAAGCATCTCTCGACGAGCTCGTCCTTTCTCTTGATTTTTTAATAACGAACGAGCGCGCACCCACACACCCACGCCTACGCGTATAAAAACGTAATAACGTTGCCAACATAACTCAACGATTTCAGCGCCGTGCCAAGTTCGTCCGCGATGTATTTACGCGCGCTGAATCGTGGCTCCCGGCATACTATACCATCGGCATAGAATAACAACACCGACGACCCCCACCCGTGCCGCCGAGCCGCTCAACAACCCGCAATGACACACAAACGGAAATGTAGAAGCGTGAATACGAACGCGATCGCGAAATAGCCGTGCGAGGAAGGAAAAAGAAAAGAACGAAAGTAAAGCAAAAAAAAAGAAGAAAAAAAAAAGAAACAGGAAAAGTGGTACGAGTATACGAAATGTGGTTGTGACGAAGGATACAAAAGGGAGATTCGCATAGATGTCAACTTATCTGTGTGTGTGAGTGTCTCTCCCTCTCGCTCTTATATATATTATATGTATCGCATCGGTCTCTCTTTTTTTCTCATCCTTTTGCGGCGGCAGGATATCCTTCAGGACTTTTACTTCCGGGACAACCTTCGCATTGATATACGAGTGTCAGTAAGTATATATATATATATATATATATATATATATATATATATATATATATATATATATAACTATGATGATATCTAAATATATAATATTAATAATATGCGGTAAGTTATTATTATCAATTGTTGATACTGTATATAATATATATTATACAATAGATATGAACTCAACAGCTGTTAAATATCAACGACGTTGGAGATTGCATCGTGGGGGGCAACAATGTTTTTTCGTCGTTTTTCATTTATCTATTTTTGTCATTATTGCACGCCTTTTTTTGCGAATTAAGGGGTTACCCCCACTTGCGATTTTTAAAAAATCGATTTTTTTAATTTTATTTTTTCGAAGTTTAAGTATCTGAGAATATGTCCTGAAAATTTCAAGTCGATCCGAACAAAATTGACTGAGATATGAGCGTTGAAAGAGAAGAATCCGCGTTGAAAGAGCATTGAGAGAGAAACTTTAAACGCGTTTTTCTCAAAATGGCATTTCTGAAGTCGGTGACCAAGATTACTCGAACACTAATGAACCGATCTTCTTGAAATTTTGCAGGCTTATTTAATACATAAAAATGTAGTCTTTAATCGTTCGATTTTTTTTTTTGGAAAAAAACATGGCCGTTTTGTAGCCAAAAAACGGCCGTTTTTTTCGTTACAATCGAACCATTAACTTTGACTGTTCGCCATTTTGTGAAAAATGAATATTTTTTAAAATCCTTCGATTAAAGACTAGTTTATACTTATATTTGACTAAATCCATCCGCATTTTTTTTCCAGATGATCCACTTCGCCGCAATGTTGGTCACCGCAAACCGTGTATAAAAAAACATTATTTCATTGACGGCCATTTGCCACTAAACAATGTAATATTTTTCAATACAAAAATTACTGAAAGTTCTTCAAGATGTGTTCTTTAAGATGGTATATTGATCGATTAAAAAAGTTTTGTAGTTTTCTTTAAAAAAATTCCTGAAAAAGGCCTTTTTTTTGCGCTGCAAGTGGGGGTAACGCCTTAAGGTCGTAAATCTCTAACGAAAATACGTAAAAACGTTTGCTTCATTGTCACAGTCTAAATGAGCAAAAAAAAATTGCATTGAAAAAATGTTCGTTATATTCCAACGGTGCAAGCTTCAACGTCACAAGTATTATGTATATATATATATATATATATATATATATATATATATATATATATATATATATATATATATATATATATATATATATATATATATATATATATATATACACATACACACACACACACAGGGTGTCCTAGAACTGAATGCGTTCCCTGAAATGGGAGATTGGTGGTGAAATTCTGAGTCGATTGATATAAGCATGTGCGGGTCTCAGATCAACCCCTGAATTATTAATAATTTTTAAAGGCGGGCGAATCAGGTGCGCCCGATGAGCCGGCGTTTCGAGCGCACCTGATTCGCCCGCCTTTGAAAATTGATAATAGTTCAGGGGTTGATCTGAGACCCACACATGCTTGTATCAATCGACTCAGAATTTTACCCTTAACCCCCCATTTCAGGGAACGCATTCAGTTCTGGGACACCCTGTATATACCTGGGTGTCCCATTTTTATCTTACACCTGATTTATCTCGAAAAATACTGCTCTGATCAGGTATTGAGTATACTACAAATTTTAGAGTACAAAGGTGGACGTTAAAAAATCTTTTTTGGTCCAAAATTCAAAATGGTGGCATTGAGATGCCTGACATGTTAAAAAAAATGAGAACATGACTTTTTGCACGAAAAAACTTGTCGAGCCAAAACTAACAACCTTTGTAGGCATTTTTTTTAATGAAGTTCATAATTTCTAGGTTAGAACACCATGTTTTTTTTAATACTATTTTAGTGCTATCCAGAATGTACCACGAGGAGGTCAAGTCTGTAGCATCCCTAGTGTAAGTGTGGGTATCTATGGAGGTGTCTATGTAGGTGTGAGGCTTGCTTGGGTTGGTTTCCCACACGGAAATAAAATATATGTATAAATTTATTTTTCGCTATATTAAAAATGAATGTAAAATATATTTCAGCTATATATTATCCATCTTAGATATAGATTAGATATATGCAATATATACGGGAAATGCATTAAAAATATTTTCGCGATATCAAACTCTTCGGCCAAAATAGATCTTCAGAATGTCAAAGTGATCTCAAATCACTCAGTGATCTCAAAATATACTACAAATGTATTTTAAGTGTATTCGAATTATAATTGAAATATACTTCAAGTGTATTTAAACTACATCTAAAATGTACATGATATATGTTCATACTACGTTTAAAATATACTTTAAATATGTTCATACTACATTACAAATATTATTGAAATACATTCAACGTGTATTTAAGATATACTTAAAATATATTTAAACTATACTTGAAACATTCTTAGAAATTTTGTTATGACGTTATTTCCATCATTGCACCCTTTTACGATATTTTTCGTTGTCATTAATTACGATTATGGTGTTTGCGCTTCAAATATATCAATGGTTTAAATTTAAATGATATCAGGCGCTTACACGCCGTAAGGTGGTTTCGAACCTGGGACCTCTGAGTGATGAGCTGGGACGTTGTCCACTGAGCTAGTTCTACTTGTTAAATTGTTGAACTTTCGTATCGCGTACATATCGTACAATACACGATATTAGTTTATTGAGAAATGCTTGGATTAACAAGAGTAACTAAAATTATCGGATCAATTACTTAATTGCGTTCGCATAGAGAGCGATAATCGAATAGAATTACATAACCTTCAATTTTTTTGTCCGATCATTTATTCCGGCTAGTGTGGCTAGGTCATCGCGAGATACCGACTTGAAGATATTTTTCATTCGCAACGTCATCTGTTACTCAAGTTGCTTAACCAACCAACTTCAAAGTACATAAAACATACATTCAGTTTGTATGTTTGATATATTTAAGATGTATCTTAAATGGATTTATATTTATATATCGCATAGGTTTTACTCTTACCCAAAAATATAATTGGCATATCCAACTTTTCGAACAAATTATATTTAATACATGTTTTATATATTTTTTATATATTTTATCTTCATGTGGGTTGGGTTTGATCGATTAGGGAAGTGACGAGCCGCAGGGACCTAACCTCGTTTGGGTTGTCGAACAAACCCCAACAAACTCACACCCACCCACGCACACTTAAACTAGGGTTATTGAAGAAGTTACCTCCTTATGGTACATTTCGGATAGCGCTAAAATAGTAAAAAAAAATGGTTTTCCAACTTAAAAATTATACACTTTATAAAAACAAAATCATACAAAAATTGTTAGTTTTGGCCCGACAAGTTTGTTGGTGACAAAAAAAAAGTCATGTTCCCATTTAAAAGAAACTCGTCGGCCATCTTAACGTGGCTATTTCGAGATTTTGGACCAGAAGAGTTTTTTTGGACGTTCCCCTTTAAACCGTAAAAGTTTTATTATACTCAATACTCGATCGGAGTAGTATGTTTCGAGATAAATCGAGTGTAAGATTAAAATGGGACGCCCGATATATACAGGGTGTCCTGGAACTGAATGCGTTCCCCGCAATAGAGTGTTGGGGGTGAAATTCTGAGTCGATTGATATAAGCATGTGTGGGTCTCAGATCGACCCCTGAGTTATGATTAATTTGTAAAAGGCGGGCGCACCTGATTGGCCCGCCTTTTACAAATCAATAAGAACTCAGGGGTTGATCCGAGACCCACACATGCTTATATCAATCGACTCAGAATTTCACTCCCAACCCTCCATTGCAGGGAACGCATTCAGTTCTGGGACACCCTGTATATGCATACATTCACAACCGTATGAGATGATAAATATCTGCATATAATATGAATTGTTGATACTGTATATAATGTATATTATATAACAGATGTGGATTTAACAGCTGTTAAATATTATCATTATATTTATATATATATATACACACACACACATGCACTCGCACACAAATGTTTTACAGGGCTCACTTCCGCGTTGGAGAACGATATAGCGAGAGGATCAAAATCTATATGAACAAACACGACAATACGTATATAGTAGAAGCGCAAGAAACGGCACGGTCGTTTCGTCGAGTGTCCGTCCGCCTCGACGGGTGAATTGCAACTGCAGTCGGCGACGCGGCGAGCGCGCAGTTTTGCGAAAATTCGCGGCGAGCGTATCCACCACCACCCATGTAGAGGTTGCCATGAGTTGCCCAATGTTACGATCAGGCCAATATTGGGACCATCGTATAAGCCAACAAAAGAGAAATAATATTGGCCCATTACTGTTCCGCTCTCAACTGAAAACTGGCACAATATCGGCCCATCCCTAAAGCCTGTCCTGGCCCATCTTTAAAAACTAATAAACAGCCGTGATAGTTAAACTAAATTCGCCAATTTAAAAACTGGGGATACTAAAATACTGACAATTCCATTGGCCCAATATTGTTCCGTTATAAATTGAAAACCGGCACAATATCGGCCCATCGTTTAAAACCAATAAATAGCCGTGATGGTTGAACTATATTTGCCAATTTAAAAACTGGTAATGCTAAAATACAAGCAATTACATTGGCCCATTATTGTTCCGTTATAAATTGAGAACTGGCACAATATCGGCCCATTACTAGAACCTATCCGGGCCCATCTGTTAAAACTACTAAACAGCCGTGATAGTTCATCGAAATGTGCCAATTTTAAAACTGGCCATGCTAAAATACTGGAAATTACATTTAATTAATCTAAGCCCTTTATTGGCTAAGTGGGTCAGACCATATCTGCTTTTATTTTATTTAAGCCTTGGGTTATTCATTATCTGTATATTGTGCCAGAATAGGCAAATAACTGGCACGTCATATATTAATCGTCTATATTTTGTAGTTCAGTTTTTGTAATCAAGTCTTGGCCTATTATTGGCATTTGTAAATAACCAACATAAGTAAGTAAAATTTGCCAATTTTGAAACCTGTCATATACGCAAATCACAATTTATTTCAAGGTTATTCCATGAAATATGTATCCATAAGTACCAATCTCGGGCCAATCTTGGCCCGATATAGGTTGAATATTTATCACGCACCCAAACAAACCCAAACAAACTCACGGCCCAATATTCTAGATAGACTAACTTCTAGATAGCCCAACTGTGAAGGCCCATCATAGAGCCAGTGGTCAATTTCTACATAGGCCCTTTAAGAGGGCGCACATAGGGCCAAGTGCAATCACCAACATTGGCGCTACAATGAATTAAATCACTGGCCCAATAATTGTTGGCTCTGTTGGCCGATATCGGGCCGTTCTTATCATTTCTACAAAGGCACCTCATTGGTAAATACTCACGGCCCAATATTCTAGAAAGGCTAACTGTAAAGGCCCGTCCCAGGCCCAACGGTCAATCTCTACATGGGCAGAGTCAAGTTGGCAAAATATGCCGAAAATCGACAATTTGCGTGCGTGTTCAAGAGAGAGAAGAGACACAGAAAATAAAGGGAAGAAGGAAGAGGGGGACAGGAACCGTAGGAGGAAATAGAAAGAGGGAGAAAGAGCGAAAGCTAAAGGGGGAAAGGCGCAGTCATACTTGTCCTGTGGCAAAACGCCCCCTTGCATCGTACGTTTTCTGCAAATGTATTATCAACACACTAGCACGTGATATAGTATGCATGTATAACGGATCGCATGAGATCGTTAAGTGAACGCCGTTATATATATATATATATATATATATATATTTGCCCGCGGCTTCGCTCGCATAGAAACAGAATTGGCCTTTTATTTCCCCTAAAGCCCTTCCATTCGCGGGTAGAAACCGTCCGCGGTACGTGGTAAAACCCACGTTTCTAGCGCTTACACGAGCCAATTTTGATCTTTCGATGAAATTTCCGCGATAGTCGCAATCAGCGGGCAAGTTCCCATAGGAAAAGGACTTGAAATACAATAAAAATTGAAAAAAAAAAAAATGAACATTTTCGTCTCTTTTCGCCACTTTTCCAGAATTTAGAACGAGCCTCGGAGAACGGAGTTGGGTTCATCCCGATATTTCGCTTGCTTTTTCCCGAGCGTTCACTTGAAAAATGGCCGAAAAAGAGCAAATGGATTTGTATGAAAAAATTTGGCGCAAATCGATGGTCCGACTTTGAAATTCTGCCAAAATCCAAAATTCATCGTAGCTCAATGAATTCAAGATGGCATTTCAACGAGAAAATGGTAAGACGGAGAATGCGCGCAGATCGAAGTTTTGAACAGAAACGAAAAATGTGCGAGCGCTGATGAAGCAAAGAACCTTTATTTTTTTCAAGGCCCCAAAAAAATGTAGAAATTCGATTTTTTTTTCGAGGTATTTTTACCCAATAGGCACGAATTTACCATTAAAATTTTCTAAAACCTACGACTTTTATGAAAAATCGTAAAAGCGTGTGAAAAGACGTTTTTCGCGTTCGGCCGGCGTAATAACTGCACACACAAACACACACACACACACACACACACACACACACACATAGACAGGTGTGCATGGGAAACGGAAATATGAATTTACATGTAGGGTGTGTATATCCAGCGATGCTTCGGAGAGAACAACGAGCGCGAAAACATTGGCCACAACTGCGCGCAGCGCGTTGGTCATTAGTTCGCTTCGGTTATACGTCCGTACGGATATAATGCATATTTTCTGCCATATACTTTTTATGCACCCTAAGTTTACGTTATATGTGTGTGCGTGTATATATATATATATATACATAACGTTAGATAATTATATGCATAAGTATATAACGCGAAGCATTGCGAACCCGGCAAAGGAAACGAATTACAATAATCGATTCGAAACGCCATATGGCTGCGTAAAAGTATAGGCCGGTCAATTTGGTGGCCAGTACATTGCCGGATGAATGATTAATACTGCGTATGCGGAAATTCAAGTCGCGAGGGGATGTTAACCCGAGGCGAGAAACCGCGAACGAGGAGAAAGAGGTATGGAAGAAAAAAGTCGTGTACGAAAGAAGCAAAAGTTTAAGGAAAAAAAGAAACGACCCCGAAAAACACAACTACAAAAAAAAAGAGAATAAAAAAATGTAAAGTATCCTTTCGTATTTTATTCTTTACTTTTCGTTTTCATTGTCATTTTATGGATAAACTTTTTTTTTTCGTCTTCATTTATGTCCCTCTATATTATCATTATCATTATGATTATTGTACTTATTATTATCGTAATCATGTGCTGTTGTTCTTGTTGCGATTGTAAACGTTAGTGTTAATCATTATCATTATTATTATTATATGATATAGAGAGAAAATAATACCGAAAAAAAGAAGAATGAGGAATATGAATGAGCAAAAAAAGAAGAACGCAACAACAACTGTTGTTCTTGTTGCGATTGTAAACGTTATTATTATCATTATCATTATTATTATTATATAATATAGAGAGAAAATAATACCGAAAAAAAGAAGAATGAAAAATAAGGTGCGCCATGTAAAGGGCCAGTCCTTGGAACATTTTAGCAAAGTCAACACATACCCAAGAGAGGGAAAGTGAAAAAATTCAAAGCAGCGAAAAACGAACATACGGGAAATAAGAAAATAAAGATATAATATAAGCGAGAAATAGAGAGAGAAAGGGAGAGAGAGAGAGAGAGAGAGAGAGAGAGAGAGAGAGAGAGAGAGAATCCTCGGCACGTAATCCTCCCTTGTGTCATTATTACACCGGCTTGTACAGGTGAAGATACATATGCACACACCTACGAGTACAGCCATAGACAAGGTCCTTGGTCCCTCGCTCGCCCCGCAAGCCTTGGTTATCAATTAGCGTAGCGTACGCGCGCCCGGTGTAATTAATAATTCGCGGTGTACGGTTTCACAGCGCGTTAGTTATACCCGACGCGGGATACTTGCCTTCTCCCTTTAGTACATGCCCAGCTATGATACAGTGATATCCTCGACATGGACCATGTGTCCTCGAGCCTTGTCCGTTTCTTCTCGCGCTTCGTTTACAACCAACATCCATGGGTCCATATATATATATATGGGCATGAGCACATGGACGTATATAATCTATCGTGGTATGTTGTAAGCCCCGTGACACGCAAGAGTAGTCGTGCATACGCTGTTACCCAGTGCGCGTACGGGCGCGTTTGTGTGTGCATGGGTGTGTGTCCGACTCACGACCATCTACGCGAATGCAATGCAAGCTTGGGAGGGCTGCGCACGGTCACGGTGGCCGCGCTGGTCATTCGCGCTATTTCCTTTGCAAATTCACAAACTGTCCGACACACACACACACACACACACACACACACACACACACACACACACACACACACACACACACACACACACACACACACACACATACACACACACACACGCACACACAAACACACGCACACACACACACACACGCACACACACACAAACACACACACACACACACACACACACACAGGCAGTGTCCCTCTTATCTCTGCCACCCGAAATAACTCGGTAATTATCGACGTCACAAAAAAATGTTCCAGACAAAAGTTGTACGGTGTGAAGGGGACCAGCCGGCAAATTCGACCAATTTTTTTAATTCCCGTACAGGCGCTGACGCACAGTGAAGGTCACCTCCACTTTTTCAAATGGAATTGTTCATTTTTTATTCAAACATCTTGTGAAGCACCTCAAGCCGCGTACAAAAAAGTCAAGGGGTCAAAGTCGTTCAAGGTCATTCAAGGTCAGTATCGATGATACACATCTAAATATCTCGGATTACTACCAAATATTTGCTAGTGATCCGAGATACTTAGATTTGTATTTCATTTTAATACGTCACCTTGAATGACCTTCAACGAGTTTGACCCCCTAATGTGTTTTATGGGGCTTCAGGTGTTCCACAAGATGGTTGAAAAAATCTACCATTTCATTTTAAAAAGTGGAGGTGACCTAATGTCGCAGTGGCAGTGGAGTGGGGATAGCGTTACTTTCGTGTGACATTCAGCTAACTCAGACCCCCCCTACACCCAGCCCACCTCAACAACCATATACAGTTTTAAAAGCATTTTCAACGCTAAAAACATATCAGTGAAAGTATTGTCCAGCGCTAGCCACCACTTTTTCCCATCTTTCTGGCAGCATTTCAATTTTCAACGTCGGAAAGACGACAACGTCTTTTGAGGCTATCCAAGAGACGACCGATTTTTTGGCATCTTCATCAGAATGGAAGTGCTGCCAGGCCATGTGCCATCGAACGAAACCAGTGATAATCGGAAGGGTCAATGTCTGATGAATACGGCGGGTGAGGTACGTCTTTCCGTTCAAGCGATTGCAAGTAGTTTTTCACCGGTTTTGCATGTAGCCGAGCGTTGTCACGCACAATGAACTACACCCAGCTGATACCATCAAATGCCGAGCAGAAGCTTTGCATCATCGATATTCGGCTTTGCCCTAAATAGGGTTTTACAATCGGCACAGTAATGGCCCCCCACCGCACCATACATGATTGTTAATGGTAAACCATGAATGGCTGCTAAGACTTGGCCAAATATCATACGCCCATATTCGCCCAGCAACGGCTGCCGGATATTCTACCGGAAATGAAAAACAAAAAATTCACAAATTATGAATATAAAAATTCTAGTGGTATCTTTTTTGTTTTCTTATGCTTTACTTATATCCATGCACATAGAATAATTGCATTAAAAACGCTTTCTGCATTGTTCAAGTTTTTACCTATCATCGGGATAGAACCCTACACGGAAAAAAAGAAACAGTGGATACAAAATACAGGGGCTGCACAGTTCGCATTGAACTCGAGCGATTGCACAGCGATATTTACTGAAAGACAGTGCTCAAAATACAGTGTGCTCAAAGTAAATTATTACAGTTCCTATACTGTCCTCTTTGGACTCGAACCGCTCCCCATGTAGAGATTGACCGTTGGGCCTGGGACGGGCCTTCACAGTTAGCCTTTCTAGAATATTGGGCCGTGAGTATTTACCAATGAGGTGCCTTTGTAGAAATGATAAGAACGGCCCGATATCGGCCAACAGAGCCAACAATTATTGGGCCAATGATTTAATTCATTGTAGCGGCAATGTTGGTGATTGCACTTGGCCCTATGTGGGCCCTCTTAAAGGGCCTATGTAGAAATTGACCACTGGCTCTATGATGAGCCTTCACAGTTGGTCTATCTAGAAGTTGGTCTATCTAGAATATTGGGCCGTGAGTTTGTTTGGGTTTGTTTGAGTGCGTGATAAATATTCAACCTATATCGGGCCAAGATTGGCCCGAGATTGGTCCTTATGGATACATATTTCATGGAATAACCTTGGAATAAATTGTGATTTGCGTGTATGACAGGTTTCAAAATTGGCATATTTTACTTACTTATGTTGGTTATTTACAAATGCCAATAATAGGCCAAGACTTGATTACAAAAACTGAACTACTAAATATAGACGATTAATATATGACGTGCCAGTTATTTGCCTATTCTGGCACAACATACAGATAATGAATAACCCAAGCCTTAAATAAAATAAAAGCAGGTATGGTCTGTCCCACTTAGCCAATAAAGGGCTTAGATTAATTAAATGTAATTTCCAGTATTTTAGCATTGCCAGTTTTAAAATTGGCAAATTTCGATGAACTATCACGGCTGTTTATTGGTTTTAACAGATGGGCCCGGATAGGTTTTAGTAAGGGGCTGATATAGTGCCAGTTCTCAATTTATAACGGAACAATAATGGGCCAATGTAATTGCAATGTATTTTAGCATTGCCAGTTTTCAAATTGGCAAATATAGTTCAACCATCACGGCTATTTATTGGTTTTAAACGATGGGCCGATATTGTGCCGGTTTTCAATTTATAACGGAACAATATTGGGCCAATGGAATTGTCAGTATTTTAGTATCCCCAGTTTTCAAATTGGCAAATTTAGTTCAACTATCACGGCTGTTTATTAGTTTTTAACGATGGGCCAGGACAGGCTTTAGGGATGGGCTGATATTGTGCCAGTTTTCAGTTTAGAGCGGAACAGTAATGGGCCAATATTATTTCTCTTTTGTTGGCTTATACGATGGTCCCAATATTGGCCTGATCGTAACATTGGGCAAATCATGGCAACCTCTACATGGGTATATCCGATAGCTACCCACCACTCCTCCGGCCGCGCTGCTTCCTGGCAAACAGTGCTCGCCCGTACGTGCATTTCATGATATCGAAGTTTGCATCGTTGGAACGCAACGAAAGATTACAAGTCGAATTTTTTTCAGCTAATCTGGGCTATGAAAAACACTCAACCACTTTTTAGCATCCTCATCGTAGATATATCATCCGAATTTGCAATATACAATTTTAGATTATGAAAAAATGAAAAAATCAAGAGGCATTTTTCAATTTTCGTGTAACTCCAACGATGCAAACTTCAACATCGTCATTTTTCATTGCCAGTCACGATACGATGCAAAAACATTTTCTTTTCTGCCGTCGAAGCAGCTGTTCACACGTGAAAAGACGTCGTTTGACATGCCTCGACTTCAACTTGTACGGCACCCAATGTTCTTGCTTTTAAATCATTCCTAATGCTTTTAAACGTTTCGAGACTGTTGTGTGATCAACGCATAATGATTCCGCAAGTTTAGCTAGCGTCTGATATGAGTCTTCATGAAGCAATGCCTCCAACTTTTCCTCTTCAATTTTTTTTCGCTGCGCCAGAGCGTTCTTTGCATTCAACATCGAAATAATTATTTTTTAAGCGTCCAAACCAATCTCTGTATGTTGTTTGCGACCCTGCCATGGTCGCCGTACGGCTCAGCAAGAATTCTGTGTGCTTCAACTGCAGATTTTGCAGGAAACAAACACACATAGGTTACTTGGTAATAAACATTATTTTCTACTCTTTAGTACATTAAACAAAATCTTGCTTAACAAAAAATGTTCACATATCATTATTTAATAAAGTAGTGCAGTAAATTTTCCCGCGAAAACTCCTTTTTGGCACGAAATTCTACATGTTTAACGCTATGTCAAAGAAATTTGTCAACACTTCGGCGAAATGACATACACTGAATGTCAAGCTTGCTTATAGTACTTCTTCATAGATGCGTTACTTTTATAATTACTTTTATAAATTTGTTTACACTTCGGCGAAATGACATACACTGAATGTCAAGCTTGCTTATAGTGCTTCTTTTTAGATGCGTTACAATCTTAAACTACACACACGCAGTTCTGTTAACCCCGACCGTTGGAAAACAGCGAGAACTTTTCCAACGTCCCAATATATATTTATAATAAATAATTGACGATTGAAATATTTCAATATTCTTTACATCGCTACGTGATGAGATATTTATTACAATTACAATACTGTACATTCGTTTCCTGTCCGATGTATTTATCCTCGAAAATAAACCCTAATATCAAGCCTCATACAATTTGAATAAATTGGATAGCCAATTTGCCCATACGAATCAGTCTCGGCTCGCTCTCTTTTTCTCTCTAGGCACATATATATATATATATATATATATATATATATATATATATATATATATATATATATATATATATATATATATATATAGTTCGTAAGGATTGGTGGCTTTCCCTGACAGGAAGCGACGCATCGAGCGCATCAACGCTTCCGGGCGCGCGGACGTTCGTCCCGGCTTCCGGTCCCCGTGTACACATCCCTACGCACACGTGTGCAGTCTTTTACATTCGCAAAGCCCAACGTTAAAATGGGTTAACGCATTACCGGCGCAACATAACGAAGAGAGAAAAAAACAATCTCGACAAATTTCCCCAACATTTGGTCGGAGCGATGATTTTTTTTTTTCATTTTGCAATTGTTTGCTTTTTTTAAATTCCCAAGCGCTTGAGTAGCCGCGGGACGATTAATCGATCAATCGCCATAGTACTACACTATACGTTCGAGTACGAAAAATGAGTCCGTCGCATATACACACACACACATACATACACGCAGGCTCGCGCGTGTGCGTGTGTATGTGTGTGACAGAGCTGATAAAGAGAGGCCGATAACCGGCTCGCGTGACTGAATTCACTATATCCCCGGCAAAGTATATCGCGTGCCGGCAAGCCGCCGATATAACACAATCGCAAATTCGAGTACATGTACGGGGGAGAAGAGAGTGGGAGAGAAAGATAGACTCTTATGGAGGATCGGTAACGAATTTATACCTCTAGTTTGCGTACGCAAAAATGAAGAAAAAAAAACGGAATAGCTGAGTCTATATATATACACACACACACAGGGTGGACCATTTAACGTGATCACCCCAAATGTCTCCGTTGCTTTTAGAGTGACGAAAAAAATGTCGAGAGGTAATTTGATTGATTTCGAAGGGCTCATACAGTGGTGAAAAATTCATTTTTGTCAAGGTCATAGTTTTCGCCTTCTCAAGGTCATCAATGGTTTTTCAAATGGGAACATTTTTTTTTTATTAACACGTTATAGCTGATATTCAGACGAATCCAACGACCTATGATTTCATAACCTTGACATGATTTTTTCACCAAAATACACGTGTAAAAATGGGAAATCGTGATGGTATTGACAATAAGAATATCCGAATAATGCAATTGAATCTTTAGTGCAGAACATTTATCGTGACAAATGTTCGAAGTGATGGCCATTAACCTCGAAACATTTTTGAAGACGTCGGATGAATGATTCTCTTGACCTTTGAAAAGTTTCTGGTGTGATAGCCGCGCAGGTCATCCAACGGATACAATAATGTCACTATTCGAAGGTCAAGAGAATCATGCATGCGACGTCTTGAAAAATTCGTGTCACTCTGAAGGCAACGGAGATATTTGTGGGTGGTCACGTAGAATGGTCCACCCTGTATATAAGGCCGAGTTCCGTAACCCTGCCAACCAAGACGATAACAAAGGGGACTCCGCGGCTCATTCCCAGAATGCTCATCTTCTATTTATGCACCCCCGCCGCCCCCAACAAATGGGGTTGCTACTCTCCATTATGTGCACAAATACAAAGGCATGTATGTATCGAGGTCTGCCCATGTTGACTCACCAAGGGAGGACGCCAATCGGGACCCACCGATTTCGCCCAAACTGCGTGGGTAGAAGGAGTTGAGTCCCCACTTAAGGCAGTCCTCAAGTTTCTCGGGTCGAAAAAAATCGATTTTTTTTTCTTCACAAATCACATCTACAACATGTGTAAAAAATGTGTGCCAAAGGATTTTTCGATATTTGAAAAGTGGTTCGCAAGTTACGGCCCTGGAACGGAGCAGGTATGAGCTTCTCGGAGAGGCTGAGCAATTCAAACACAATAAACCGCCTCTTTCTGAAGCAGTTCAAAAAGTTATAAAGCCAATTTATGAGGATTTATCCAAAGAAGAATTGTTAAGCAGATGCCTGGGAGCGGAAACTCAAAATAATAACGAGTCGCTCAATTTGTTAATCTGGACTTTTGCTCCGAAGCACCTCCATTCTGGGCCAAAAGTGGTTGAAATCGCCACGTTTCTCGCTGTCATAATCTTCAACGAAGGATTCAAATCTATCCTGAAGACCTTGGAAACCATGGGAGTGAAAATCGGCCCACAAGCTAAAGGATATGTTCAACAGCGTGATAGCTCTCGCGGATCGACCGTTGAGAAAGGCGCACGAGTGATGTTGTAAAACAGGCCCGAATCGCGAAAAGGGAAGACGGAGCAGCTCTGCGTGACTTCCAAGAAGAAGAGGAAGGCCTATTGTATGGTCCAGGCATAGGAGATTGACGGTGAGATGAAATTTTTAGTATAAATCACATGCGCGAACTTTCAAACGCGTTTTTCTCGAAACGCCATTTTTCGAAACGGTGACCACGATATTTCAGAAACTACTGCACCGATCTTGTTCAAATTTATACAGCATCTTTAATGTGTTATAAGCCAGCGATTGAACTAGGATTATCATGATTGCTTCGATAGTTTTTTTTTGTACGAGCGAAAAACTTAAGAAAAAATGAGTAAAAAATAGAATGTCATTTTCAAAAGTGTATAAAAAAGTCAATTTTTGTAATTTACAATTCACTCTAGTTCAATCGCTAGTCTTAAATATCAAGATTAAAATGCCGTTTGGTTTTTTGATTTCAGATAAGCAGAACAGCCGCAATCTTGGTCACCGTCAAGCACCTCTTTTACTTGATGTCTTCCTCTCGGCCACTATAACCTTTATTCTATTATATATTTTGACTTCAAAAAATTTGTAAAGCTTATTTAAATGTTAATAAAGATTTGGGCTCTGGGAAAGGGTCAAACAAAGTAGAGCCTGAGGGATATTTTTTCAACTATTTTCAAGTCAGCGGCGTAGCGTAGTGGTCAAGCGCATTGCCTGTCACCCCGCTCGCTTGGGTTCGATTCTCGCTGCAACCCTTACTGTAAATTATTTTCATTTCAGTTTTTTGCAATGTTCAACTATTTATTGTAAAATTCAAATATATTGAAGCAGTTAATTTATATAATAAGGTGAAGTTTTTGATGAAAATAAAAATTCCGAAAAGTCTTGCAATTATTTATGTGCGCTGCTTTTTATTCATTATCGGAAATAACTGTACAATTTTTAGGGTGATGTTCATCGTGGAAACGTTTGAAACATATGTATTTTTCACACCAAGCACATTTTATATAAGCATTGTTTGAGCAGTTACATTTTTCCGAAACATGCTTCATTGGAGAGCATACTTTATTCAAGTTTTTAAGGGAGACTTTGTCCTTGAAAGAGCAGCGGGAGATGTTGGCGGCTCAACATGAGCAGCTAGAAGAAGAGGAGGGATGCCTCTATGGACCAGGCATTGTTGATTAGCGGTAATTATAAACATATGTGTGAAAACACATTACAAAACTTTAAAAGCGTTTTTCTCGAAAACACGTTTTTAAAAATGGCTGACATTCTCCTGACCGCTGTAATCAACATATCGACCTGAAATTTGGAGAGCATACTCAGAAAATATGTCTTCACGGAATGACGGATCGTTTTTCCGATAGATACATTTTTGCATTTATTATTTATCTTTTGATGCGAACAAAAAACGCGAAAATTCGATTTTTTTTTGTAATTGCCGCCATTTTCCGAAATTAGTACTAAACGAAAAACCCATCCGTCATTCCATGACCAAAGGGTCACAGATTGATAATATGCTTTGAATTTGTGTTTCAGATCAACAAAGAGGGGGCAGCGATGTCAGCCGTTTACCTCCCGCGATTTGAGGACCTGTTTTCGCCGAGCTGCAACGGCCGCCATTTTGGTTTTAAAAAAAATTGTAACGTTCTGTATATCATAAATAAAAGCAAGAAAAAAACCGCACTCAGAAAGCTTTACTCGTTTCCTTCAAAAAAAATAAAATGTAAACACCTGAACTATGGCACTCCAAGGACAAAGCCTCCGTCAATTGCTTGAATATATTTAAATTCTACAATAAACAGTTGAACATTGCGAAAAATTGAAAAAAAAGTTATTGAAAAAAAAACGGTAGCAACGAGAATCGAACCCAAGCCAGCGGGCTGACAGGCAATGCGCTTGGCAGGGTGTCAACTCTGCACCGTGCAAGTCGCCCCTGTGTCAACTCGCCCCGTTCAACTTGCCGCCTGTTCAACTTGCCCCGCGGGCAACTCGCCACCGACCCAAGTGGACACCGTAGCAGCCTGCCATTTCCCCGACGCTCGCGTATCCCCACTCTTCAGATTCGGGCCGGGCATTTTTTGCTACCATTTGAACTCGCACGGTGTCTCAACTCACCACGCGTAGTGTGCTCAACTTACATTGCCTAGTGGCTGTACTTTTTTTAAATCACCCATACCCGGGAACGAGAAATATACAAGCAAAATGTTTTCACATGTACCGACTACCCGCTCTGTCAGTTCTCTAGTTTATCGACTGATTTTGAATGGAAATTTCACGAGCGGCATTTTGTTATAGCTTTATTCTTTAATAATGCCACGAACATATATGTAGTCTCCTAAAATTTTAATTCTTCCATAAATCGCGGAAAAAAAGCATCATTTTTGAGTACTTGAGAATAACGATAAGCAATACTAAGAGAACTGAAAATTCATATAATAATCGTGTGAAAGAAAAACTGGTGGCCTCGTACAGTTGGACAGATTTTCGTTGCCGTTGAAGAGGATGTTTAATTTTGTTCTGAATTTCATTTTTTTGTGGCTCTTGATTTATTCTTAAAAATCATTGTGCACAGTCTACATTTTATAATCAACTTTTTAATCATCAAAAATATCGATGAAAAAATCACATGCATTTACAAGAAATTAATATCATGAAAAGATTCCTTCCATTACAGATTGAAACGTCCACATTGTTATTAACCATGTTGTTCATATACTTAATGCCAAAGAACAGTGCATGTCGGATATATTTATTATTCATTAATGTGTAACATATCGTCTACTATGTATGAAAAAATTGAATCATCGTATAACATGAATACGCTGTGTTGAAAAGCGCAGAATCATTAGGGGGGGGGGGGGGGGGTAAGGATAATTTGCTATAAAAAAAGCATATTTTCGATATTTTTTTGTTGACGACACTGTTTATATATATTTATTTATATAATTAGTATGAAATAAAAGGACATTTGAAGAGTATTCTGTGAAATTTTCGTTAATAATTGTGCAGAAATGAGCCAGTGACAGCAAATATTCTCAGACGTTAAGAGTTTTTATTTTTATTTTTTTTGTTTTCAATTTTTAGTCACACCTAGACTATAAAATAGCGAATTGAAATTATGAAAACAAAAACTCGACAGCGTTACCTCAAGAAACTTATTAACTAACACAATCTTCTTGGATTTTTTTTCTCGGATGATCCAATGATGAGTTATGCAGTTCACTGCAATTTTTTGGAGGTGTCTGCAAAGATGTGCTGTTAATGGCTCATTTCCGCATAAATGTTAATGACAATATTACAGAATATTCTTCAAATGTCCTTTTATTATATGCTTCTTACACAAATAAATATATATCAACTGTGTCGTAAAAAAAAATTATCGTAAATATGCTTTTTTATGCTTTTTTTCGTAGCGAAATAACCTTACCCCCCGCCCCCTTAACACGTCGGGCCACCCTGGCCACTCGAAAAATGGGTATTATTTTTGAAAAGTCATAAACCCAACAGTATAAAACAATATATGTTAATTTTTTAACCTAAGCTAAGAAACAACTTTGAAAACGCCTCAAATAAATTTTATTTTGAAGTATTACAAGACGAATATTATTAAAAGATGAATTTCCGTTCCAGGCAAACAACGATAAAGCATCATCGTTGACAGAATCATGAAAAAAAATGTTTTTTTTTCATGTTGCCAAGTACCGAAGTAACTTGGCTCGGATCAGTACAGTAAATACTGATGCGAAAGAACGGATTTATAAATAAAAGCATCATTGTCGAATTTTTGTCAATACTTGTGGTTTTATTTATTTAACTCTTTAAAATAATGCGCAGCCGTTTCAGATTTTTTTTATGCTACGATTCACATCCTACATATAGGATAAAATAAATATATAGAACTAAATAAAATTATAGAACATCTTGCGAAAGATTAAGGTTTAAAAAAAATGTTCCTTGTTTTATTTTTTTTTCTATTATCCACTTCGGGTTCAATAACGAATTTGTTTTCATATAATCTTTGGGCATCTTATTAGATTATATAATTTTTTCAAAATGATCGGTTTGGTACTCCAGAGTGAAAAAAAAGAAGCACACTTTATTGATATATTTTCGTTATATATCTATATAACTAAAATATATCAATAAAGTGTGTTTCTTTTTTGTTCACTGTGGCGTACCAAACCGATTATTGAGTCACATATCAGACTTTATTGATATATTTAATTATATATCTATATAACTAAAATATATCAATAAAGTGTGTTTCTTTTTTTTCACTGTGGTGTACGAAACTGATCATTTTGAAAAAATTATATAATCTAATAAGGTGCCCAAAGATTATATGAAAACGAATTCGTTATTCTACCTCCAGTGGGAAAAAATTTCGTTATTGTACCCCAAGTGGATTATAGTAAACAATGATAAAACAAGAAACATTACTTTTTTTTCAAATCTTAATCTTTCGCAAGATGTTCTATAATTTTATTTAGTTCTATATATTTATTTTATCCTATGTGTAGGATGTGAATCGTAGCATAAAAAAATCTGAAACGGCTGCGCATTATTTTAAAGAGTTAAATAAATAAAACCACAAGTATTGACAAAAATTCGACAATGATGCTTTTATTTATAAATCCGTTCTTTCGCATCAGTATTTACTGTACTGATCCGAGCCAAGTTACTTCGGTACTTGGCAACATGAAAAAAAAAACATTTTTTTTCATGATTCTGTCAACGATGATGCTTTATCGTTGTTTGCCTGGAACGGAAATTCATCTTTTAATAATATTCGTCTTGTAATACTTCAAAATAAAATTTATTTGAGACGTTTTCAAAGTTGTTTCTTAGCTTAGGTTAAAAAATTAACATATATTGTTTTATACTGTTGGGTTTATGACTTTTCAAAAATAATACCCATTTTTCGAGTGGCCAGGGTGGCCCGACGTGTTAAGGGGGCGGGGGGTAAGGTTATTTCGCTACGAAAAAAAGCATAAAAAAGCATATTTACGATAATTTTTTTTACGACACAGTTGATATATATTTATTTGTGTAAGAAGCATATAATAAAAGGACATTTGAAGAATATTCTGTAATATTGTCATTAACAATTATGCGGAAATGAGCCATTAACAGCACATCTTTGCAGACACCTCCAAAAAATTGCAGTGAACTGCATAACTCATCATTGGATCATCCGAGAAAAAAAATCCAAGAAGATTGTGTTAGTTAATAAGTTTCTTGAGGTAACGCTGTCGAGTTTTTGTTTTCATAATTTCAATTCGCTATTTTATAGTCTAGGTGTGACTAAAAATTGAAAACAAAAAAAATAAAAATAAAAACTCTTAACGTCTGAGAATATTTGCTGTCACTGGCTCATTTCTGCACAATTATTAACGAAAATTTCACAGAATACTCTTCAAATGTCCTTTTATTTCATACTAATTATATAAATAAATATATATAAACAGTGTCGTCAACAAAAAAATATCGAAAATATGCTTTTTTTATAGCAAATTATCCTTACCCCCCCCCCCCCCCCCCCCCCCCTAATGATTCTGCGCTTTTCAACACAGCGTATTCATGTTATACGATGATTCAATTTTTTCATACATAGTAGACGATATGTTACACATTAATGAATAATAAATATATCCGACATGCACTGTTCTTTGGCATTAAGTATATGAACAACATGGTTAATAACAATGTGGACGTTTCAATCTGTAATGGAAGGAATCTTTTCATGATATTAATTTCTTGTAAATGCATGTGATTTTTTCATCGATATTTTTGATGATTAAAAAGTTGATTATAAAATGTAGACTGTGCACAATGATTTTTAAGAATAAATCAAGAGCCACAAAAAAATGAAATTCAGAACAAAATTAAACATCCTCTTCAACGGCAACGAAAATCTGTCCAACTGTACGAGGCCACCAGTTTTTCTTTCACACGATTATTATATGAATTTTCAGTTCTCTTAGTATTGCTTATCGTTATTCTCAAGTACTCAAAAATGACGCTTTTTTTCCGCGATTTATGGAAGAATTAAAATTTTAGGAGACTACATATATGTTCGTGGCATTATTAAAGAATAAAGCTATAACAAAATGCCGCTCGTGAAATTTCCATTCAAAATCAGTCGATAAACTAGAGAACTGACAGAGCGGGTAGTCGGTACATGTGAAAACATTTTGCTTGTATATTTCTCGTTCCCGGGTATGGGTGATTTAAAAAAAGTACAGCCACTAGGCAATGTAAGTTGAGCACACTACGCGTGGTGAGTTGAGACACCGTGCGAGTTCAAATGGTAGCAAAAAATGCCCGGCCCGAATCTGAAGAGTGGGGATACGCGAGCGTCGGGGAAATGGCAGGCTGCTACGGTGTCCACTTGGGTCGGTGGCGAGTTGCCCGCGGGGCAAGTTGAACAGGCGGCAAGTTGAACGGGGCGAGTTGACACAGGGGCGACTTGCACGGTGCAGAGTTGACACCCTGCCATGCGCTTGACCACTGCGCCACGCCGCTCACTTGAAAATGGTTGAACAAAATATCCGTCAAGCTCTGCTCGGAAATCTTTGGAGAGCGTTTTACCATTTCCTGGGTACTTTGGACTAAGGTAACCCAGGCTAGATATGTTCCTAACGAAGTCCCATCACCCATCACCCCCTTAAGGCTTTGCATCGACCTTCCTAACACCCTCCATATATATTTTACATAATTATTTCTATTATTTTTATCAATTTTTCAAATATTATTTTTAAGTGGCTCTTTATGAATTTTTAAATGAATAATATGTGAAACGAATAAAAGATCGCTCGTAGCCTAAAAAGAGCTCACGACAGAGTGTGTGTGAGTGTTGCCTAGCAGAGGCAAAGAGCGCCGTAACTATAAAGAGAAAAAGTACAGACGTTCTATCCGGTCGTCATTCTTCTCGGATTTACGGTATTACGAATGCGTGCGTGTGTGCGCGCGCATGTGTGTGTGTGTGTGGATTCATAGGAACAGTAGTAATATATAGTTGCCCAGGGGCTAGGCCGTCTCTCGACCTTGCCAAGTGAGATTCCACGATCTTCTTTCGTATCTCGAGGTCGCTGTATTTATACACATTATCTCGATACGTTTTTTTCCCATTTCCTCTCAGCCTGCCTCTCTCTCTCTCTCTGACGCACTATCTTGGCCTCCATGCGATTCGACTCCGCAACCAGACTACTATTATTTTTCTCCATTGCGAGATTTCTCGCGTCTCCGTTCTCTTTCATTTCCGGTATCTCCTGTGTCCTCCGCGTATCTCTCGTTTCGCTGAGCAGAGGCTGTGCCCCTCCCCGCCCCGCTGCCCGCACGACCATCCCGTAGCATCGCCATTTTTTTGACGCTACAATCTCAAGCATCCAATTCTAGCGTCTGATTTCTAACCTCCGCGGAGCAGCCTTCCGAATAAAGCACGAGAGAACGAGGGACGCTCGTCCATCGTTCATCGTTGTGTATGCACGATTCTCGGCGTCTCCTCTTTGTGCGGCTCTTCGCACGTCTCCCTGCCGCGGAGCGTGCGCGCTGGAGCGTTCCGCCGTCTACCAATGAAAAGAAAATCATGGTGCCGCACGTGGTTTGCGAATGAGCTCGCCTGTTGCCCTTCCTCGGGACATGTATCGATGAAAATTGGCTCAACGCCTTGGGGAGATTCCAAGGATTATTTCAGTGAAAATCTCGTCGTCGCGAGTGCGCCCGCTCACGAGTTTATCGCAAGCGCACAAAGTTGCGCGCGTCAGCGGGTCAAACCGTCTACATGTGTTATCGGAGAGGAAGAATATGAATGCACGCTTATACCGGTTTGAGATATACGAGTAAAAAAGAAGACAAAAAAAAGGCCATCGCTGCACCTCGAGATGTAGAGGAAAAAGAGAAGAGCACGCTCCAAGAATTCTAATGTCAGGTCGTGGACCCGCGGGGGGAGGCTGCGGGCGGGATGTCGCGTGGCCAGAAATTGAGATAGGTCAGTGTCTCTCCCGACACGCACGGTCGGAAAGAGGGGGGAGAGAAAAGACCAGCCGTCCAACGAGTCGGTGGCGAAAAATTCGGCGCTCTCGCAACCGTGTTCCCTATCGTAAAAAAAAAAAGTCGTCAAAAGTTCTTTCGCGACAATAATTACGAGAAACGGAGAGAGGAGAGAAGAGCACGGAGGAGGCAAGGAGGAGGAACGGACAGAAAGAGATGGCGACGAGAGGAGAGGAGATGGAGAGAGATGGATATTCATGGTGCATCCACCAACTCTCTTCCCACGCAAGCTGTACCCGGCGATATTAAACTCTAATCCCCCGTGTATATATAGACGCGTGTGAGATCCCAGGGATCCTCTTCGAGTCTCTCCCGAGTAAGGAAAATTTAAGCATGTAGCGCTTTATCCTCACGCTGCATCTCGTAGATCTTCTTCGCTGGTGGCGCGTATTTACACGCGTTGTGTTTACAGTTTCACGTTCCGCGAAACATTCAAATATGCTTATATACGCATGTACGTATGTACATTAGGGTGGTTTGAAAAAAATCGATTTTTTTTCTCGACGGAAAAGTTGATGCTAAGAAAAACAAAATTTTCCAAAATTTGAGGGTTCTAAACGATTGTTTAGTTAGTGCTCAAACGCCTTTTTCATGATTATCGGAGTATTAAAATTTTTTTTATCTCGATGCAGAAAATTTTAGTGCGTGATCCAATGTGAATCTTGATTTAAGGGGTTACCCCAACTTGCGATTTTGAAAAAATCGATTTTTTTTATTGCATTTTTTTGAAGTACAAGTATCTGAGAATATGACCTGAAAATTTCAAGTCGATCCGAACAAAATTGACTGAGATATGAGCGTTGAAAGAGAAGAATCCGCGTTGAAAGAGCGTTGAAAGAGAAACTTTAAACGCGTTTTTTTTTCAAAATGGCATTCCTGAAGTCGGTGACCAAGATTACTCGAACACTAATGAACCGATCTTCTTGAAATTTTGCAGGCTTATTTAATACATAAAAATGTAGTCTTTAATCGTTCGATTTTTTTTCCGAAAAAAAAATGGCCGTTTTATAGCCAAAAAAACGGCCGTTTTTTTTTCGTTAAAATCGAACCATTAACTTTGACTGGCCGCCATTTTGTGAAAAATGAATATTTTTAAAAATCCTTCGATTAAAGACTAGTTTATACTTATATTTGACTAAATCCATCCGCATTTTTGTTTTCAGATGATCCACTTCGCCGCAATGTTGGTCACCGCAAACCGTGTATCTAAAAACATTATTTCATTGACGGCCATTTGCCACTAAACAATGTAATATTTTTCAATAAAAAAATTACTGAAAGTTCTTCAAGATGTGTTCTTTAAGATGATATATTGATCGATTAAAAAAGTTTCGTAGTTTTCTTTAAAAAAATTCATGAAAAAGGCCTTTTTTTTGCGCTACAAGTGGGGGGTAACGCCTTAAATATCTGACTAAATATACGTATACTTAACTGAGACTCAAGCCTAAGTATACTCAATAATACTATATTAATCCTGAAACAACCTATTTAATAAATAATTTAAAAAACAAATAATATTACATTATAAACTGCCATATACAGGCCATATACATATATTATCTCGGCCACCCGAAAAAACTCGGTAATTATCGACATCACAAAAAATCGTTCCAGACAAAAGTTGTACGGTGTAAAGAGGGCCATCAAATGCGACCAATTTTTTTAATTTCGTTCGACACGCTGACGCACGGTGAAGGTCACCACCACTTTTTCAAATGGAATGGTACATTTTAGTTCAACCATCTTGTGGAGCACCTCAAGCCGCATAAAAAACATTAGGGGGTCAAAGTCGTTCAAGGTCATTCAAGTGTCTTTTAGATACATAGAGATATTTATATTGGTATAATCGATACTGACCTTGAATGACCTTGAACGACTTTGACCCCCTAATGTTTTTTATACGACTTGAGGTGCTCCACAAGATGGTTGAAAAAAATGTACCATTCCATTTGAAAAAGTGGAGGTGACCTTCACTGTGCGTCAGCCGCCTCCACCGAAATAAAACAAATTGGTCGCATTTGACGGCCCCCATCACACCGTACAACTTTTGTCTGAAACATTTTTTCGTGACGTCGATAATTACCGAGTTATTGCGGGTGGCAGAGATAAGAGGGACACCCTGTATATTGGAAATATTATTTACGAAACAATTGATTTAATAAACGATCGTGAAAAATAATAACTAATAATATATTATAAGGTGTACTTTTTACGTAATGTAAAGCACATTCGCGCGCGCGCGCGCGCACTAGAGAAGCTGGGCTGTTCAAGGATGCTGCAGCTATACCATGCATCGTGAATCAGCCTTTACTGCCTATTCTCACGTGATTTTCTCAATCTCGTCGTCGCCTCTTTTTCCATCTCTCACTCACTTCTCTTGCAACGATATGCTCGCGGCTGCTTGCGGCCTCTCGCCATCTATTCCTTTCTCCGTTCTCGTTCCTTTCTCCATTCGCGCTCCTTTTTCCTCATTCTCCGACTCCCTTTTCCGTTTTTTTTTGTTCTTTTCGTTTCTCGTTCTCTTCTTCCCGGCACTATATTTCATAACGGCGCGGCTTGCTCGGATGACTATACGAAGGCGCGATGGAACTCGCCATTACCGCCTCGAGAGGCTGGCATTATTATTTTAATATTTACATCTGCAACGAATACACTGCAGGCGAAAAGTAAGGGGACAAAAATTTACAAAAGTTCCGAAACCATTCTTTCTAGGCCATTTCGCCGACAGTTGACATAAATAAATTTAATAAACGGCGTTTTGAAGGGGAGAAATTCACCTTCAGTTTGTTTTTTTTTACTATTTCTCTTACGACTAGTACCCTTTTTCGATGTTTTTTTTCTAAAAATATGTTGATTAAAAAAAAAAGAGACCATTTGAGATATAACGCGTAACGCGAAAACGACAAGGATTCAATGAAAACCTCAAGATAGTAAAACGTTGAATCGCCTTTCGTTGTGTTCGAAAGAATTTTTTGGATTTTTTTTTTCGAAATTTTTTTCACCTATTTTCGGCAAAAAATCAGATAATTCAATTACCGTAACTCGAGAACCAAGGGTTTGTGGTGAAATATCAAGAGAGGGAAAAAAATTCATTTTTCTATTTTCAACGCAATAGAATTGTTTCAGATTTTTTTTTCGATTGACGTGACTGGAAAACTATAAAATTTTAACGGGAAAAAAATCCCGAAAGAAAATTTGAAATAATTCTCCTGTGTTGAAAAAAGAAAAATATAATTTTTTCCTCTCCTGAAATTTTGCCAGAAACCCATTAGTTTTTGAGTTACGGTAATTAAATCATCTGATTTTTTACCGAAAATAGGAGGAAAAAAAAAATTTTGCAGAAAAAATCTGAAAGAATGTTCGCGAACTCAACGAAAACCGATTCTACTCTTTGCTATCTTGAGGGTTTCTTTGAATCCTTGTCGATTTTGCGTTACACGTTATTTGTCAAATTGTCTTTATTTTCACAAAAAAATCAAAATATCTTTAGAAAAAAAATCATACGAAGCTTTAAAAACAAACAAAATTAAAGCTCAAGCTTTGCCCTTCATGATCCCGGTCAAAGAAATGCCGAAAAATCCTAGAAAAGTTGTTAGTTTTGGCCTGACAATTTTTTTGATGAAAAAAGTCATGTTGCCCCTCTTAACGTCGCCTTTTTTAATTTTGGACCAAAAAGATTTTTCTTTTAAAGTCCCCCTTGGAACCTGGGTAAGATTAAAAGGGGACACCCGGTATATATATATATGTGTGTGTGTGTGTGTGTGTGTGTGTGTGTGTGTGTGTGTGTGTGTGTGTGTGTGCGTGCGTGCGTGCGTGCGTGCGTGCGTGCGTGCGTGCGTGCGTGTGTGTGTGTGTGTGTGTGTGTGTGTGTGTGTGCACACGTTGTACACACGTTGCTACATTATTATTAAATCTTCAAATCTCATAAAACCATTATTATTGTTATTATTATTTTTTTTTTTTTTTTTTTTTTTTTATAATAGACTTTATTGCTCCGGGCAACGCACTTCCTCAGTTTGCACTGGGAAACATTCACCTACCCCCGGGGGTTAGGCTCGGTCTTAACCTAGACCGGAACAATAACGCTGGGCGGCACTCGAGGGTTCCGACATCACCTCGGCTGCCGCCCAGTCAAAAAGTCGCCGCCCAGTCAAAAATTACTATTATTATTATTATTATTATTATTGTGGTCATTATTATCATTATTGTTAGTAGTGCTTCGTGGTGGCGTTGAATCCCCCCCCCCCCCCCTCCGGCAAGATGCCCACATTATTTTTTAATAAATAAAAAGTGCAAAATAAAAAGAAAAAAAAATACACGACTAAATATTACCCAGGACTTTTTTTTCCGTTCACGGGAATTTGGCGGAAGGAAAAACCAAATTAAATTTGAATAAATTGACAGGTAGATAAATGAAAAAAGCAAAAGGTGTGCGAAACGAATGTTTACGTTAAACGAGCGGCGACGTTGGCGCTTCTAAATAATATTCAAAACGGTGCAGCATTGCTGTCGAACACGCAAGAATGTCCCGATAAAATGCCCTTCGAAATGAATATTCGATATATATATATATATATATATATTGCGCACAAGCGCATAATACGTGAAGGCACGCGTACGGTGACGGCGTGCGCTCTCGGGTGACCCGGCGCGGTGGCTATTTATATAAAACCAGATCCAGCACAATAGCGACTTTCTACTCCTACACGCACTCCTCGGACCCGCGAGAGAACGCTCGCGGCCGCGAGCTCTTAGTACCCTGGACCCGAGATAGAGAGATAGAGAGAGATAGAGAGAGAGAGAAAGAGAGAGAGAGAGAGAGAAAGAGAAAGAAAAAGAGGAAACACGAGGTTGCGGATCCGGGGAGACCGCTCAGTACGCAATGGTACTTATCGCGTGTGCTCAAACCACCTATATGAGCGCATATGTATATACACACATCCATACACATGGGGGTCCGACGTTCGGCATCGGCGACGCAATGTAGAAAATTGCGTTGTTGTTACTTATGCATCCGTTATAATAATTCGTTACAATAATTATACTGTTGGTATTATATAGAGGATGAGCATCGATGCTACTTCCGGTCGCTCTCTCTCTCTCACTCTCTCTCTCTCTCTCTCTCTCACACACACACACACACACACACACACACACACACACACACACACACACACACACACACACACACACGCACGCACGCACACACACACACACACACACACACACACACACACACACACACACACACACACACACACGCACACACACACACACACACACACGCACACAAACACACACACACACACACACGCGCACACACACACACACACACACACACACACACACACACACACACACAGGCACACACACACACACACACACAGCATATTTTTTTTTATTTTTAGAGAAAAAAGCATACAAATCTTTTCTCTTTTGTGCATGTACTTTCCTCGCGATATTTTAACACTCGTCTTATAGTTATGAAGTGCACTGTTGAGCATTGAATAAGCAACCAACTGAACACTAACGTTGATCCCATAGATTTCGATGAAAACTTTTGAAAAATAGGTTCGACAGGATCAATCGCTAAAGTTCGAATGATGGAAAAGAAATTCTTATACTGGTCTCAACGACTGCCAATCTCTTTTAAAAACTTTCAATACGTACATAAGTACGCACGAGAGAAAAAGAAATAAAAACCTATGCTACAGGAAACTTCGAAAGATTTGTCTAAAAAAAACAACGTTTTCTCGAAAAGTAAAATAAATGGGGGTAATTCGGATGGGAATTGATACGAGGCATCTAGATTTTTTCTTATCGATGTCGGTTTTCGGCCCACCCTGCATACTCGAATTTGGTACGACGATATATTTATTTAACGAAATATATAGCACATTCAATCCGTATTTTAAAACCATTGCGAAAAAAACATAGTTCTATTGTTAAAAAAAAACACAATTAAAATTTTGTTTTGTTTTTCTCTTTTCAAAAGAAAATGGTACATTTAAATCCAACCAAGTTAATTATCGTTCGAAATCCATCATTCAAATTGAACAAGAAAAAAAGGAAGAAATG
>OY723393.1:1187330-1237330 GCA_963210295.1 Ophion ellenae
GGGTCGGGGTTGCGGACGGAGGATCGCTGCGGAAGAGGAAGAAGGAGAAGGGGAAGGACGAGGAAAGGAAAAGGCGGAAAAAGAGCCGGGTATGCCGGTGAACTGTTCCGCCCGGAGTTGGCTTCCCGGTGCGCCGTGAACTTCGCTCGCTATATCGATTACACGGGAGCACCCCGAGAGAGAGCCCCAACGCAGACGGGTTTATCGCGAGGATGGAAATTTCTGATAATAGTGGTGCTGCATCGAGAGAGAGAGAGAGAGAGAGAGAGAGAGAGAGAGAGAGAGAGAGAGAGAGAGAGAGAGTGCCTTTCGTTTAAGGAGGTACGGTGATGACCATGCTAGTAAACTTAGAGTCTATTTCACGCCGCAATATCGCCACGTTTTAGATATATGTATATGGCCTATTTTTCGCGAAATATTTTTTAAGTATTGAATTTCGAGTTTCCTATGATTTTTATAATATGGAAACAACCTTAATAAACTTCAGTAGTACGCCACATCGTTGACGTTTAGCATCGTTGCATTTTCGGTGGCTGTCATCGGTTCCACGCGCCCGGCTTATTATCTTTTGTAGCCGGTTAACATGGAGAATGAAAATACTGTGGAAGTTTATCAAAAGAGTAACGGGATTGTACCTGAATCCCAGTTTAGAGACAAATGTACATTCTGACGGACAAGAATTAGAAAATCAAAAGATAATATTGCGATTGCAAATAAAAAAACGTCGCGTTGAAGTTAACCTCAATGTCCAATGTCCAATCTGTCCAAAGTCAAAGCATATTTCATCGATTGTTATGTTATTGTTCCCTTTTCCAATTTTCACAATATTTGCAGGTATAAAAAGGAACGTTTATCTTATATGACGGTTCTCCCATGCTGAATTTATATATACACTGTAAAAAAATTCTGTATGAAAATTAATATACAAGTGTAGGAAGTTTTTATGCGGATACCGCTTATGAAATTTCAGATACGATTTTGAAAATTCCAAACAGGTTATTTTAAAAATGAAAGTGTAGTTCCGTAATATTAATATACTTGTGCGTTTGAAAAATAATGCACGTGTAAAGAAATAATCACATCCAAGTATATTGAAATCAAGAACCATTTGCTCATATCAATATACAAGTGTATATTAAATTCAAGAACCATTTGCTAATATTAATATACGGGTGTGTATTAAAATTACTGATCCTAAGTATTGAGTTTATTTCAGAAATTGATAATTGCAATACGTTTTTATGTAAAAATTATCAAATTAAGACCACTCAATTCATTTACTGTATGATGCTTTCGTGATACTTGTGTATATGATTTTTTCGCAGCTTTATCCCATAATTAATATTGAATACTTAAATAATAAAATGTAAATGCAGTGAAATCACTGCACGTATGTATTTTTTTTCTTTATATATGTATTCCTCAGAGGCACGGGCTTTCTCCTTTTATCATCCTCTCCTTTATTCCTTCCATCATCCACAATCCTTCCAGAGTTCCCTACATTCCTTCCTACGCCCCCCCCCCCCCCCCAGAGTATTGACCGCATCCACTCTTTCCTAATGCACTACTGTATCGCATTTGCACGAAGGCCCAGGGAAACTGCGGAAAACCTGGGCCGATACAGGCGGCCATATTCGGTTGAGTTTCAGTTGTATTACCATCAATCAGAAACTCAGACAAACTGTTTCCCACTCAGAGGTTGACGCGCAAACCAGTGCACGGGCAAACGGTCACCGCTCCAAGTATTGGCCGCGCCCAATGCTGCTTAACTTCAGTGACCGGCGAGCCCGCACACCGACCGCGCGTCCATCTCTGTCCACTGCACGCATGTATTTGAAACTCATGTGACTTTGAGATATCGTCCGGGTCAACAATTATGAAAATCATAAAATGTTTCTTCAATATTAATATACGAACACATTAAATTCAACTTACCTGTGATTTGTTTTTGACAAACAATTGTTAATCTCAGTGGCTTTTGTCTTGGAAATTTCTGAATCGAATCACAGTATTCATGTGATGGATGGTATTATTCCGAGAAGTATATCATCGATATTCCTAAAGATTTGTCTTATATTTAACTCAGCGTCGATGAGAAATAATATCAGATAGGGGTACAATCGAGATACTTTCCATTTCCAATTCAGTTCCACATGTATTATATTTTTCAGGCAGCCGTAAATAAATTTCAAACTTGTTTTGTATTTTCAATACTCTGTTTTTTATAGTTGATTTATTATACATCTGTAGTAATTTTCAATTGAAGACACGGATTAACACAATACATTTCCCACAAATTTACAAACTTGACTTTGAAATTCCATGTTGCATCTATTAAATTCTATATCCACGTTAGAATTTTATGTTCCTGTTTTAAATTTACGGTACAAGTGTTTTAAAGTTAATTTCATCTACTGAGTTCGTAAAATTCATTTCCTTTGTATCTTAAATGTATTGTAAATTTCATATCATTTTTTACAGTGTAGATGCGTTGTATAGGTACATGTCGCCAGAAAAATTGAGATGCCTTTGCTGTACGTAAAAGAACTTCAAGCAAATATCGACGAAAGGCCCTTTATGATCCGTTAAAAAATGTACGGCTTCGCACAATCATATATTTAATTCGCGTTGAAAATATCCGATAGACGAATGAAATTTGCGCGGGTATCCGGCGTTGCCACACGTCGAGCAAGATGGCTGCTGTTACGTCACGGGAAGTCTCGCTCTCCGAAAACTTCGGTTTTTGCGACTTTATTTCTAAATTTATTGCTTATTTCTGCGGTGAGCTTTCCAATTCAAGGTGCCTTATCGATCACAAAGATTCAACGAACGCAAGCGTCAGTTTTTTTTTACGTGTTTCTTGGCTCCGAGTAGCACAAAAGAATCGATATATGAGAGGACAGGCACATTTTGTCGTCTACGTGTGACTAATTCACCAACTTTAACGATTAATAACTCGGAAAGTGTACGGTAAATCTCGTGGAAACTCCGCATACGCATGGACGAAGGTCTCGACAATGCTATAAAAAACATCGGGCTTTGATCCTGAACTCGCTCCAATCACCGTACCTCCTTAAAAGTAATGAGTCTGTTATTCCCATTGTATTTCTTGGATTTTGTATTTTTTGGACGTTGTATTTTCTTTGTATTCCGTATTTTTTGTATTTTGTATATTTATTTCATGCCAGAGAACGATTAGTTTTTTTACGGCTTACCCTTTATGTTTGGAAATGACAATCTTCTGGCCGGGATACACTGCGAGCAAGTACATCTTCACGTGATGTCTACCCGGCCAGAGCATTGACATGTTCTGAAAAGTGGACCCTGTTTCTAAGCACTCAAGAAAAGTCACTTTGCTTTTCGCCCCATCAAAGATATTTATAATTGATTGGGATGAAACCAATACATCTGTTGTGAATTCTGTTCATCATTAAAAGCATTCGTTTCATCAATAATAATAGACAAGGATGACAATGGTTATCATAAATACCGGGATTACAATAACTAATCATTTGAGCATAAAGAATAGCCAAATTATTTTTAGAGGCGAAAAAGTAAGACTGTCATTTGTGGTTTTTAGACGCCTTGTCGGCATTTTGGAAATTATCAATGTCCCAACATTCCGCCAGGTGGCTATAAGCGTATCGCTTCGCGTACGCAAGGTACCATCGTACGAGCCAAATTTTCAAGGTGTTTCAAAAGTTACCATTTTTGCACATATACATCATACCTGCACACACACACACACACACACAGACAAATAACTCACTGTTATTTGTCTTGCGGTCATTCTTATCATCAATATCATTTCATCGACAAAAGTAACGACGCACGCGCGTCGCACATATTTTTACAACGTAAAGGGTGCCTCAAAATGACCCGACATTTAAATTTATCGATAAAACGTATTATTTATTTGAAAAGTACGAATTATTTCATTTTCATATAAGGTACAAACATGGCGGTTACGTGTGAAACACAATATCCGATAAATGGCCATAAACGGCATGTACTTGGAAGACATATACTTTCAACAAGATGGCGCAACCTGCCACACTGCGGGCGAAACAATGCAGTTGTTGCAGACGAAGTTTCATGGTCGTGTTATCTCGCACGATGTTGGTGGCGATGTGAATTGACCGCTCAGAACGTGCGATTTAACGCCATTGGACTTCTTTCTTCGGAGTTTTTGGACAGGAAAAGTGTATGCCAATGGACCACGGAACATTGCGGAGCTCAGGTAAGCAATTGGATGCATCATTAAGGGAAGATATACACCTACATTCACACCTACATTCCGTCGGCCGTAGAAGACCCACACTACCCAGGTAGTGAATCAAAAGGCTGATGATGGAAACAAACTTGTGTGAGCCTTGTTTCACCGAGCCTGAGTGAGACAGACCTGGGCCAGGTTTCATTGCATCGTTGGGAGCAGACTGGAACCAAGACTGGCTGCTTAGCCTAAACTCAGGGTTATTTCAAGCTTTATTCAGCCAGTGAATTTTAAGGCTAAAACATCAAGGCTGGATGCAGGCTTGTTTCAGCTTGTGATAAAATAAAATAAATTTTAAATAATATTTTTTCTGCACTTTTATGAAAAAAAATTAGCAATAAATTTGTCGGGTGCGAAGGCACGAAAAACGAAAGCGAAGGAGGCAGCTCAGAACATTTAAACATATTCTCTTATCGATATTTATGAGGTACACAAAAAAGGTTTTTTCCCGTCACATGCACATTTCGTATATACTCACTCTCTGGGGTTTGCGTACACTCTGTGTATTACGTGTCCCATAAACAATAAATAAAATAAAGTATTGTGTTTAAAACATTTTATATATATTTTATAACAAATAATATAATGAATAATAAATATATATAATAAATCAAATGAATTCTTTACAAATTTATTAAATTTATCCCAATGTAGAATATAGAAAACTAAAAAACAGGCCTCATATAGCCTCGAGAAGAGTTTGGGATAAGCCTGGTCATAAATGCTCGTGAAGGCTTCATTAAGGCTCGTTTTGAACCTTGTTGTTTCGTCGGTTCAGGCTTAGTACAGGCTTTTCTACCAGCCTTTGATCAAGCCTGTGAGCGACAGCCTCAAACCGCGTTATCAGTCAGGGGTTCAGCTAGGCCTGAAATCAAGCTGGTGCTCAGCCTGAATAAACAAATGTGAGCCTTGTTTCAGAGCTTGGCGAGCCCTTTTTTCATCGTCAATTCCTACCTGGGTATGGGCCTGATATTGATGATTCCATGCAAGTTGACAAATTTCATGATTTATTCATTCCCAAATTTTCAAACGCGTTTTTCTCAAAACCACGTTTTTCAAATCGGTACGCAAAATTTCTCGAAAACCAATGAACCGATTGCCTTGGGGTTTTTTGTGGTTATTCTATACACCATTATCTAGTACTTATCATAGGATTTTTTTCCCGTTACTTAGTTTTTGTTTTATAGGCAAAATAATAACTGATTTTTCGCCCAAAAATCACTATGTTCAAACGTCGGCCATTTGGTCATAAATCGATATTTTCAAAATCGACTATGACAAGTACTACATTATAGTATCTAATTTAATAATGTTTTTGGTTTTATTTTTCTGATGATTTTTGAAGAAACACCATTCGGTACCGTATACGCAGATTTTTGTACAACGCTCCAAGGATCATACAATATCCTTGTTTTTTTTTATTATTTTTTTTTATTGTATCTGCTACGGCGAACGCTTCGCTAATTGTAGCTTCCATGTACAGGGATTTCCCTTTTTTACATTTCCCACCATTTTCTCCAATCCACATCCCTAATCGACTAATATCCCTAATATCATTGTATATTTTTGATATTTTTAAATAAAGAAAATTAAACATTTTTTTGAATGTATATACTTTTGGATAATTAAAACCCCAATGCGAAATTTCAAATAGTTTTCCTTGAAAAAATTCACAAAAATTACCTTTTTTCCTGCTCCTAGGTGTATATCTCCCCTCAATGAAATACCTTATATTAAAATGAAAAAATGTGTACTCTTCAAATAAATAATACGTTTTATTTAATAAATAAAAATGTCTGGTCATTTTGAGACACCCTGTACATACACATACGCGTATACACGAAATCATAATATAATTCGTAAGATTACATTGCCGAAAAATAATTACCACAGTACAAATAGCAACATTGACCATTTTCTAAACATTTGTATCATATTGGCAGTATTAACAATTATCAATAATAACTTCAGCCGATGACATATCAATAATAATATTAGTCAGTTGATTATTGCGCAATAATATATTCATCATTATAATCCTAATCGATAATTGTACAATAACAACATCAATAGTTACTACTAGTAAAGATAATAATGTTAATGATATTGATTGATAATGAATATAGTTCTTATGAAAATGTGATTAAATTACATGAATAATAGTTACTAATAATAATATTAATAATAGTTACTCATGATAATATTGATGAATAACATATTAAAAAATGAGCAGTTAAAGAGATCGCAGTGTACGTCCCTTACGCGTGCGTGCGCACATACAGACGAGCAAGCAGCATGCAGGCGGACGAGGGAGAAAGAGATCGAATCACGCGTCGTTTCTCGCATAATTAATCGTGTCGCCGTGAGGCGTTGTTTATTTTTCTCCCCATTATTTTATCCCATTCGCACGCGCGTGCACACACATGCACACACATGCACACACAAACACGTGCGTGTTCCTCGAGCGTCTATGGCTTTTCGCCGGTCACCGATACAGATTTTTCCGGTCCCTTTATCTCTACCGTTGGGCTCGTTGTTTCCAACGCTCCCCGCCGCTTCGTACAAACGCAGAAGAGGCTTTCTCACCGAGATTCTCCGTATTCTCATTTATCTCATTGCCCGCTCCGTACTCGCTCTTCACGCACTCACACACATGCACATGCGCCCGCGTGCGTGTTTGTGTATGTGTATATATATATATATATATATATATATATATATATATATATATATATATATATATATATATATATATATATATATATATATATATATATATATATACATATATATACACACACACACACACACACACACACACACACACACACACACACACACACACACACACACACACACACACACACACACACACACACACACACACACACACACACACGTACATACACATATATCTATGTAGTGTAGTGTCACGTCGTCTCGTTTGTCGCAAGATAGTCCAGAGTGGCTGGTACAGAGAGCCGAGCAATTGCTCCGAGTCCCTCGCTTAACACTCGCTCTTGCCGGGCGACATTAGTCCGCCACCTCGGTAACACGTTCTCTTTCGCGTCCTCGACTTCTGTACATACATACATACCTATGCATATGTATTTATATATGTATATATAAATACATACATACATATACATACAATATATATATATATACAGGGTGTCCCTCTTATCTTCGCTACCCGAAAAAACTCGGTAATTATCTACGTCACAAAAAAATGTTCCAGCCAAAAGTTGTACGGTGTAAAGGGGGTCATCAAATGCGACCAATTTTTTTTATCCCGGTGGAGGCGCTGACGCACAGAGAAGGTCACCTCCACTTTTTTTCAAATGAAATGGTACATTTTTTTCAACCATCTTGTGGAGCACGTCAAGCCGCATACAAAGCATTAGGGGGTCAAACTCGTTCGAGGTCATTCAAGGTCACCTGTTAAAATAAAATACAAATCTAAATATCTCGGGTCACTACCAAATATCCGAGTAGTGATCCTACTCGGATCCCTACTCGGATCCCTACTCGGATCCCTACTCGGATCCCTACTCGGATATTTGTAGTGATCCGAGTAGTGGTATCCCGAATACGACTCCCAAATATAGTGGTTTGATACATTACTACCAAATACCACTATATTTGGTAGTGATCCGAGATATGTAGATTTGTATTTCATTTTAACAGGTGACCTTGAATGACCTCGAACGACTGTGACCCCCTAATGTTTTTTATGCGGCTTGAGGTGCTCCACAAGATTGTTGAAAAAATGTAGCATTTCATTAAAAAAAAGTGGAGGTGACTTTCACTGAGCGTCAGCGCCTCCACCGAAATAAAACAATAGGTCGCATTTCATGGACCCTCCACACGCTACAACTTTTGTCTGGAACATTTTTTTGTGACGTCGATAATTATCGAGTTATTCCGGGTGGCAGAGGTGAGAGGGACACCTCTACCTGTGTATATATGTATACAGGGTGAGGCACTAACTGTTGCCACCTTGAATATCTCTGTAATTATCGTCGTCACAAAACAATGTTTGAAACAAAAGTTGTACCGTACGAAAGGGGTCATCAAATGCGACTATTTTTTTTTATCTCAGTGGAGACGCTGTCGCACAGTAAAGGTCACCTCCACTTTTTTAAATGGGACGGTACATTTTTTTCAACTATCTTGTAGAGCATCGAAAACTGCATAAAAAACATTTAGGGGTCAAAGTCGTTCAAGGTCATTTAAGATCAAAAAGTGACATGAACTTTATTTTTAGGTGAAATTACCCTTATTCACAGTGGACGTTCGAAGTGATTGCCATTGGAATCAATGCAGTATTGCAATCTCCTCATCACGGATCGTGTAGAATTTCTTATCACTTCGGCACTTATCGAATCACAGGCTCGAAGAATTCTCTCACCCATATCATCCGGCGTACTTGGACGTTCTTTATAAACAAGATCTTTCAAGTATCCCCACAAGAAAAAGTCCAGAGGCGTCAAGTCTGGCGAGCGAACCGGCCACGATACAGCTCCTCCGCGTCCAATCCAACGATTTGGAAATCTCTTTTGCAATTCGTTTCTAGCTATCAGCGAAAAATGTGCCGGGCACCCATCGTGTTGATACCACATTCTGTTTCTTGTTTCTAAAGGTATTTCTTCCAATAACGGACCTAATGTTTCTTGAAGGAATATGGTGTACTTCCTACCATTAAGATTCCCTTCGATGAAATAAGGGCCCATGATTCTATCCCCAATAATCCCACACCATACATTAACCGACCACGGTCTTTGGTGTGCAACTTGCCGCAGCCAATGTGGATTTTCAGTTGACCACAAATGCATGTTATGCAAGTTAATATTTCCATGATTCGTAAATGTTGCCTCATCGGTAAATAAAATCCGATTAATAAATGAGTCATCTCTCTGAATCTGGCGCTGTGCCCATCGGCAGAATTCAGTGCGATTCATGAAATCCGTACCAGTTAATTCCTGGTGGAGACTGATGTGCTAAGGATGATATTTATGACGATGTAGAACACGTAGAATACTTCTTTGGCTTACGCGAGATTCCCTCGCAATTTGACGAGAACTCGCACAAGGGTCTCGATGAACGGCGGAAAGAACACCAATTTCCGTTTCTTCGTTAGTAACTCGGTTTTGTCAATTACTTTCCCGACGGGTTAAGGATTCAGTTGTTCTCCGTTTAGTGTACAAAATTTGAAATGTACGGCGTGTAGGATGAGAATGTTCAGGAAATCTTTCAGCGCATAAGTCTCCAGCTCTCACTGCATTTTTCTGACATTCTCCGTAAATTAGAAGCATATCAGTTTGCTCTTCAAAAGAATACATCATTTACATTCGCTTGATTTATTAATACTAGTCTCACCATTCTTGCTATCGTTATTTTGGGTTTGTTTGGGCGAAACATTATACAATGTTCCGTGTACATTGTAGGTTTGGTGCCGTTGTTTACATACAAGACAGTGGCAAGACTTCGGCGATAAGTGCCGAAGTGATAAGGAATTCGTGATGAGGAGATTGCAATACTGCATTGATTCCAATGGCAATCACTTTGAACATCTACTGTGAATAAAGGTAATTTCACATAAAAATAATGTTCATGTCACTCTTTGATCTTAAATGACATTGAACGACTTTGACCCCTAAATGTTTTTTATGCAGTTTTCGATGCTCTACAAGATAGTTGAAAAAAAAATGTACCGTCCCATTTAAAAAAGTGGACGTGACCTTTACTGTGCGACAGCGCCTCCACTGACATAAAAAAAAAATGGTTGCATTTGACCCCATTCGTACGGTACAACTTTTGTTTCAAACCTTTTTTTGTGACGCCGATAATTACAGAGATATTCAAGGTGGCAACAGTTAGTGCCTCACTCTGTATATATAGAACCGGTGCGATGGCCTAGTGGATAGCGTGCTCGCCACTAAACCAGCGGACCGGGAGGTCCCGGGTTTGGGTGAATCCCAGCCGCGTACATTTCGTTGTGAAAGGTTTTTCTTCGGCATTTCGCGGCGAAATAAGACTAGTTCCATGTCTGGGGGGGGGGGGGGGGGGGGGTGAAATCGATGACCGGCTGTATTGGTATAGGTTTTCCGCAGTTTCCCTATACCCATGACAGAAATGTCATGATGAATATAATACAGAGGGGGAAATCGGCTGCGGCTAAAAGAGGGGGGAACAGAGAGAAAGGTGGAGAAAAAAGGAGTAAACAGTAGAGGAGAGAAACGGTCACAATGAGGGGAAGAATAGGTAACAAACGCGAACAGCGTGTACCTAAGGAAATATATATATATATATATATGTATTCAGGGTGAGTCGAAAAGGAAAATCTAGATGCCTCGTCTCATATATATCTATCCAAATCACATCCCCATCGTATGTTCTACCATCTGTTTAGTTTTCGAGAAAAAAAAACGATTTTGAACGGAGAATTCTTTTTATTTTTGTATTTCTTCATTTTCTTCATCATTCAAAACCTTATCCTGCAAATTTGGGCTACAGATTGCCCATAAGGATCCTACCAAAATTTTGAGTGTTCATCGAAGCTCAAATTTGCAAAAAAAGGTTCGTGTTGCCAAGTCTTCGTTGCGTTCCAACGATGCAAACTTCAATACCATGAAAGAAGCACTTAAATTTGTTTATTCATCGACTTCTGTAGCATTGGTTTTCATTTATTTTTCTCCTTTGTGTATGTACTTTCCTCATGGTAACAGTTGGCCGCCGTTCGGACTGGTTCAAGTATTTTTTTTTCTATCACCTGAACTTTAGCGACTGAAAATGTCAAACCTATTTTACTGAACTTCTCATAAAAATTCGAAGCATCGACGTTAGTGTTCAGTTGGTAATTTATTAATTGCCCAACAGTGCACTGCATAACGAGACGGGTAAAAAAAAATCGCGAAAAATGTAGACCAAGGGAAAACATTTTTTAAATGCCATTTTCGCGAAAAGTAACAAGGTGGTAGAACAACGATGGGGTGGATGCGGAAAGGTATGATACGAGACATTTGGGATTTATACTTTTGAACGTCACGTTTCGGTCCACCTTGTGTGTGTGTGTGTGTGTGTGTGTGTGTGTGTGTGTATGTAGGTATGTATGTATGTATGTATGTATGTATGTATGTATGTGTATATATATATATATATATATATATATATATATATATATATATATATATATATATATATGCTCACTAAGCTCGTCTCACGTATGCATTAAAGTCGCGAGTAGGAGGAGACCCGCGGCATTTGCGACCGACCAACAGTTGGTGGAGAGGTGACGGGCCGGGGGAATGCGGAGGGGGAAAGGTGAACGCGTTCGCTGCAGTGTCTCGCTCTCTGCGATGGTGTTCGATATATACATATGACTGTGAGTACCGCGGCGCGTGCGTTATTGTCGCGAGGGCGGAGGTGGCCAGTATTTGGCGATTACTGCAAAAAACATTTCTACTGAAAGAAAGAAAAAAGAAGAAAAAAAATCTAATAAAGGAAACGACAATCATATACACACAAAGAAGCCTCTTTTCTTCATTTTTACTTCATGCTCGTTAATGTTTAAATCTTTTTCAAAATTTCTCCACGTGGCGTTTGGGTATACATACATAATAATGTGGGGAGAAAAAATCGTCTCTTACCGCTGCACACAACATTATTAGGTATGTAAAAATTAAAATAAAACGAACAAAAAATAATAATAATTTCGTCAAGGTATTCAAGTTTGACCGTAAGGAGCAAAATAGTTGCATGTGAAATTAAACGAGGGGAAATTGAGAAAGACAAAATCAAGTGGGCCTGATTTTTCCTTTTTTTGATGTTTTCTAAAATAGTTTTACATATGCTTTTTTTCTTTTTTTTTTAACCAGTAGTAATCACACCTCGATTGAGGCTACATACATACCACACTAGTGCGATTTGGGATTCTGCATTTTCAAAGTACCGTTACTTTCGCATTAAGGGGTTGCCCCCACTTGCGATTTTGAAAAAATCGATTTTTTTTATTGCATTTTTTTGAAGTATAAGTATCTGAGAATATGTCCTGAAAATTTCAAGTCGATTCGAACAAAATTGACTGAGATATGAGCGTTGAAAGAGAAGAATCCGCGTTGAAAGAGCGTTGAAAGAGAAACTTTAAACGCGTTTTTCTCAAAATGGCATTTCTGAAGTCGGTGACCAAGATTACTCGAACACTAATGAACCGATCTTCTTGAAATTTTGCAGGCTTATTTAATACATAAAAATGTAGTCTTTAAACATTCGATTTTTTTTCGAAAAAAAAATGGCCGTTTTATAGCCAAAAAACGGCCGTTTTTTTCGTTAAAATCGAACCATTAACTTTGACTGTCCGCCATTTTGTGAAAAGTGAATATTTTTTAAAATGCTTCGATTAAAGACTAGTTTATACTTATATTTGACTAAATCCATCCGCATTTTTTTCTTCAGATGATCCACTTCGCCGCAATGTTGGTCACCGCAAACCGTGTATATAAAAACATTATTTCATTGACGGCCATTTGCCACTAAACAATGTAATATTTTTCAATAAAAAAATTACTGAAAGTTCTTAAAGATGTGTTCTTTAAGATGGTATATTGATCGATTAGAAAAGTTTTGTAGTTTTCTTTAAAAAAATTCACGAAAAAGGCCTTTTTTTGCGCTACAAGTGGGGGTAACGCCTTAATAATGCAAACGTATTCGATAACCAGTGTTTCATGGGGTGTCCCAGGAACCAACGGTAATGGTCTCGAATGCGAAAAATAGTATTTGTTTCGTGAAAATTCGTAAAATTCAAAACAAACATTTACAGAGAGTCACAAACGAGACATTTTAGATGGTGCAATTTTACACCTGTGTGGTAACCACGAGTTAAATTAAATATACCCAAACGATAATCTTCAGAAGAGTAGGAGTTTAAAAAAAATCCTTTTTTTCGGACAACCTAACATATTTGTACGACACACACAACATACAAATCTCAAAGGCAAACATACATATAAAAAACCTTTCTCCAGCCGTATAAATCAACGTCATTTTCGTGCGCGCGCGTACATTACGGACACAGGCAGACAGACGGAGAGATTGATTGATTCGTTTATTTTCTGCCCTGGCAACTACCAAGGGGCAAATGTTGATACAAGTAATTGATATAGGAAGTTGATATGAATATGCTAGTTATAAAAGTATGATACAGTGTGGTTTAACCCCTTCGTCGACATTGACGCAATACTGCGTCAAATAATTCCGTGCCCTGGTGTGGCATTGACGCAATGGTGCGTCAACCTTTATTTCCCTGTTTGACTTGCTCTGATTTGAAATCGGGGCCTCACTCGGGGGTTTTTGGGCACGCGGAATCCGAATTTGAAGGCAAAATTTGGAATTTCAAAATGGCGGCGCCAATATGGCGGACAAAAATCAAAAACTTTACTCGATTTAGATGAAAATTAGTACTCAGGAATTTTCGAGGTCGCTTATTACGAATCTGAACTTTAAATTTGACAATTCAAAATGGCGGCGCTAGAGTGGCGGACCGAAATTGAAAATTTTACTCGAATCAATCTGTATTATTTGTATTTTCATTCGTCATTGTGAATTGCGGAATTTTGAGCACTTCAGTATATAATGTGTGATAATAATAACAATAATAGAACTGATTATATAATAATATAAGAAATCATATAAGTAATCTCAATGTATTATGTAGGTTTGATCGCGAATACAATGAAATGTTTACAATAATTTTCCACAAATTTTTGCAGGTGAATACATTTTTACGGATTTAATTCTAATGTCACATGGTGCTGACATTGGTCTCATTAACCCTAGGACCCTACACTATCTGTACGAAACAAATAACCTAAACTGGGGTTACGCACACCCCAGCACTTCGAATCAACGCTGCTAAGCAACTGTTTGTCGTGAGATTTTTTTTTTTTAATCGAACGCTCGAGAACTGACGAATGGAATAGGCTTCGCGAGAAAGACCTTCAATGAATTTATAACCGTGAAAAATGCGATTAAGCAAAGCAAGAAAAATGATGTTAGCATTTCTCACTAATAACGTGGGGTTTGCGGTACCCAAGTGTAGGGTCCTCGGGTAAAGTCAAACCGGTAGGGGATCTGCAGAAGGAGCAGAGATAAACTGCCAGGGACGAGCCGCGTCAACGAAAAACCGGACCATGAAATAAAGGGTGCAGGAACCTCGAAACATTCAGTTTTTTAAGCATCACAATCGAACAGAAATGAGTATAGGCGTGATTTTTAGTGAAAAATTGTCGTAGCTGAGATTATGTGATGGGGAAGCGAGTGCCAGAAGTAAATGGCAGTCATAACGAATGAGTTCCGGTATGTTTCGGTGCGATGGGGTGGAATATAAAAAATAGTGTTTGCCTGACGAGTGATACGAGAGAAAGAGAGAGAGAGAGAGAGAGAGAGAGAGAGAGTGTGTGTGTGTGTGTGTGTGTGTGTGTGTGTGTTCCGCTCGCGCTCCGTCCGCGGAACGGAGAAAGGACGAGGCACGAAGAAAACTGGGACAGGATATATCTGGATATCCCGAGGAGGAGCAGTCAACCGGTTTTTTAAAGGGTGACCTGACCTACAGGGACTGCGGCGCAGCGATGCAAAACCTCTTCCGCCCCCCCAGCCGCTGCTCTTCCACAGCTCGTCAACTCCCGAATCGATCAGTGGGGCTTCGCGTGTTAATTGCAACCGCCAAATTCTCCCGAATCACGTGAATACGTAAAACGACGAGCCTCCCTTTCCCGTTCACGGAATAATCGAAAATAACGTGCAGTATTTCTCGAGTCAAAAGGAACGCGGTGCATTTCGTTCCGGAATTCATGCACACCCACACTTATTCGTGTATATACCAATTTGACCCAAAAATGAGTTGGAATGCAACAATTTTTTTTTTTTTCATGTTCCATTTCTTCACTTTTATCATTACCTGAAACCTTTTTTTTTTGGAAATTGAGGTCAAACATTTTCAATAAAGATACGCAGGACTGTTTGAGAGATCGACAAAGTCTAAACGGGTCAAGAAAATTTGGGTTATTGAGAAGAATTCATTCTCGTTGCATTCCTGCGATGAAAGTATCAACGTCGTAAAAAGAAGAAAGAAAAATGAAGAAAAAAAGAAAATACGCCGTGTATGTGCACAGGTCCTAATCGATGGAAAATGAAGGGGGGGAGGGGGGTGAAAAAGCGAAAAAATACAGAAAAAGGCGAGAAAAAATCTGCCGTTTTCAATTTTCATATCCCTTGTTTTCGGTGCGCTAGGATGATCAACGAAAAAAGATTTTTCTTTCTCATATTTTTTCGCTCGCCAATTCATGTACTAGCAGGAGAAACCCTCCATCTCTTATATATATATATATATATATATATATATATATATATATATATATATTCACGTATTAAAAAAACAGTTGACGGGAAATGGGCAAACGGACCACGTGTGCCGGGTAGAAATAGCGGAATCTCCGCATCGTCGAGTACTTCGATGATGCTCCGCGATCATGCGGAGACGAATGGAGGCGGGCCGGGAAAAGTTAAAACTCGGACGGACGAATAGAATGCGATCGATCGTATGGTCTGAGAGTTTCTTTCGTTTACATACATTCATTCCTACATAGTTACGTATATGTGGATGAATATATGTGTGTGTGTGTGTGTGTGTGTGTGTGTATATATATATTTATACACACGGCTCAAGGAGAAAATTATGTACTGTTAAGGCGGGATATACATATACAACGATCAAAAAATCGATTTTTCCCCTTTAAACCATAAAACTATATATGTAGAATATTTTTCCAAAGTTTCAAAGCAAAATTCGGAAAACTTCAAATGTCACAGCCCGTCAACGCTGTGCCCCAACGCTCGGATGCGGAGTGAGACGCAAAAACTATTAAGCCGATTGAGTTGAAAGTTGGTAGAAATATTGATAATAAACCTTCTACTTGACGAAAATTGTTTTCGAAAAATTGGAAAAAACTATTTTTTTAATCCACATTTTACTGAAATGTTGACTTTTTTTTTCGTAAAAGCGCGCCATTTTCTCAACTTTGCATTTTCTTCGTTTTAATTGCCGTCGCATAGAAACTATACGTGTTCTAAGTGAAAAAAATGTTCGAACTTTTTTGCAAATCAAAGTCTACGGGAAGCTAGACTGCACGCCGATTCGCAACTCCCGCGGCGATCTTGCGGTAACACTCTGCCACAGCTCCGCCATTTTGATGATGAAATAATTAAAAGAGAGAGAGAGAGAGAGAGAGAGAGAGAGAGAGAGAGAGAGAGAGAGAGAGAGAAAGCAGACGATGTGAAAGACAATAAAAAGAAGCAGCTCTGAATTTCGTTGATGAGACACACTCATCCGGGAGAGGCCCAGCGAGACGAGTAGTACTCGTCTCGTTAGACCTTTTGTGTGGCCAACATAAAACGAGGGAACAGCGTGAAAACACGAAAGTCCGCCGCGGTACTAAACATCTCGTTCTTGAGAGAAAAGCCGCAAGATTCGCGGGACAATGTGTACAAAGGTTCCACATCAAGACACACACACACACGCGCGTGCGCGAAGCAAGAGCGAGGGCAGGAGCAAGATGTAGATCTAGGAGAACTAAGGGCCAGTGCACACGGCGTATTTTCTACGCCCAGACAACGCGCGTTTTTCGGTCCAAAAATCGTGTGGACCAAGTGAGTATCGCGTTTGTATGCGCGTGGAAAATACGTCGTGTGCGCAGGCCCCAAGTGAAAGAAAAAAAAACCAAAGTGTCAAAGGAGAGATTTAACGAGCGGCTTTCGTAATTTCGGTGATCGTTAAAGAGCCGCGCGAGAGGGAACGTCAAAGAGGCGAGGGAGAGGGAGACATCGAGAGTGCCATTTTCACGTGCGCGCACCTTGGCCTTTGCCTCTTTCGGCTCGCCGCCTTTTGCTCGTTAACATTTTTATTCGACGTTATTCGACGATAATCATCTGTAAGATTACAGTAAATTTGTTGAATGATATTTTAAATAAAGTCATTTTTTTTTAATAGAAAATTATAGTAAAATTATTAGAAGAAAATTAGAAAATTATAGAAAATTATAGAAAATTATTAATAGAAAATCAAAGTAAATATTTCATTATATTACCAATTTCGACATTATTTTTTTTAATTACTACTGTCGATTTTAATAAAAAAATTGGGGGAAAGAGATGGGCAAAAAATTGTCATATCTTTAACGCGGTCCTCTAGTTTCTCGGCTGTTTTTTTACGGCTTTTTCAATAATTTTTTACGGGCAAAGCATCGAAATAATCAATCTCATTGTTTTTGCATAATCTTTATTAACATTTAAATAAGCTTTACAAATTTTTCGAAGTCAAAATATATAATAGAATAAAGGTTATAGTGGCCGACAGGAAGACATCAAGTAAAAGAGGTGCTTGACGGTGACCAAGACTGCGGCTGTTCTGCTTATCTGAAATTAAAAAACCAAACGGCATTTTAATCTTCATATTTAAGACTAGCGATTGAACTAGAGTGAATTGTAAATTACAAAAATTGACTTTTTTATACACTTTTGAAAATTACATTCTATTTTTTACTCATTTTTTCTTAAGTTTTTCGCTCGTACAAAAAAAACTATCGAAGCAATCATGATAATCCTAGTTCAATCGCTGGCTTATAACATATTAAAGATGCTGTATAAATTTGAACAAGATCGGTGCAGTAGTTTCTGAAATATCGTCGTCACCGTTTCGAAAAATGGTGTTTCGAGAAAAACGCGTTTGAAAATTCGCGCATGTGATTTATACTAAAAATTTCATCTCGCCGTCTATCTGCTATGCCTGGACCATACAATAGGCCTTCCTCTTCTTCTGGGAAGTCACGCAGAGCTGCTCCGTTTTCGCTTTTCGCGATTCGGGCCTGTTTTACAACATCACTCGTGCGCCTTTCTCAACGGTCGATCCGCGAGAGCCATCACGCTGTTGAACATATCCTTTAGCTTGTGGGCCGATTTTCACTCCCATGGTTTCCAAGGCCTTCAGGATAGATTTGAATGCTTCGTTGAAGATTATAACAGCGAGAAACGTGGCGATTTCAACCACTATTGGCCCAGAATGGAGGTGCTTCGGAGCAAAAGTCCAGATTAACGAATTGAGCGACTCGTTATTATTTTGAGTTTCCGCTCCCAGGCATCTGCTCAAAGGTGCTGCCTCATGCAGTCGCTCGTCGCTCGTTTGCAGCGACAAATCTTGTCACGTGATATGTAGCGACAAAGCTGAAAATGTTGAGCTTTGTCGCTGGGAAAGGAGAGTGAGCGATACAAGTCGTAATCGGTGCTCTGTGAGCAATCTGTTGACACTGATCAACCCACTTTTGATACTTGTAAACAAACGACATCTCGTCAATTTCCGAAAAAAAAACACTATTATATTTTTACTTTTATTCGCTCCGATTTCTTTCACTTGTATCACTACCACGACTGCCACTAAAGGAGGTTAGGAAATCAGCTTTCGAGATCATTCCTGGAAGCAGCCATGTTGACGCTGCTATTCGACGGGGCGACATGTCGCTACTTTTGTAAGTCGCGGGAAATTCAAAATAGGGTCACGTGGCCAGATTTATCGCTGCAAACGAGCGACGAGCGACTGCACGAGGCCGCAGCTTGACAATTCTTCTTTGGATAAATCCTCATAAATTGGCTTTATAACTTTTTGAACTGCTTCAGAAAGAGGCGGTTTATTGTGTTTGAATTGCTCAGCATCTCCGAGAAGCTCATACTTGCTCCGTTCCAGGGCCGTAACTTGTGAACCACTTCGAATATCGAAAAATCCTTTGGCACACATTTTCTACACATGTTGTAGATGTGATTTATGAAGAAAAAAAATCGATTTTTTCGACCCGAGAAACTAGAGGACTGCCTTAAAAACAATAACAATGGTTTATTTTTCCAGATTGTTACCTGAGCACGAAGGACTTCAAATTCTCACCGAAACTCTCTTTGGTTGGACTGTACGAGCGATGAGATCCTCAATGTTTTAAACTTACTACTTTCACACTAGTTTTCACAGTGAAAATCAAACAAGCTAGTTTTCGCGGTGACAGCCGAAACATGCTGGTTTTCGCGGCGAATATGGAAACGCGTTAAATTCCGTAAGAATTTCGAATCGTGCTACTTTTCGTAAGCAGCGTGGATACATCCCCGCTTTTTCGTAGTCAATCTCCCTTACGTTGTGAAACACTGGCCCTTCGCGACTCTCGAGAGCGTTCGCGAACAACTCTCCGACACCTTTTCACAGCCGGAAAAGATAGCGAATTAAAAAATAAAAGAACAGAACAAAAGGAGATTAATAAAAGAATATGTAAAGCCCATGTACGTATTGCAAACTGGCTTGGTATTGGCACTGTACTGGTGCCAGAGCTGCCAATACTGGCAGGCATCTGGTACTTGGACGAGAGCCAAGCCTTGCCCAAGTCGGAATGAGTATTGAGACAACGTTGGTTTGTTAACACCGGTCCAAGTTATGGCGGCGTGAGTCGGCCCGACACTGTTTACGGGTATTGGCTCAGAATAAGTGCCCAGTTTTGGGCCAGATATCATTGCCAGTCTTGAGACAAACCCTAAATCAGTACTTTGCCGGTACATGCCCGTGTATAGACTGAGGACTTGGCTTAGTCTTGGCTCAGTACTGATGCCAGGGCTGCTAATACGGGCAGGCTCCCAAGGGCCAAGCCTTGCCCAAGTCGGAATCACTATTGAGACAAAATTGGTTTGTTAACACCGGTCCAAGTTATGGCGGCGTGAATCGGCCCGACACTGTTTACGGGTATTGGCTCAGAATAAGTGCCCAGTTTTGGGCCAGATATTGTAGCCAGTCTTGAGACAAACAGTAAATCAGTACTTTGCTGGTATATGCCCATGTATAGACTGGAAACTTGGCTCAGTACTGACGCCAGTACTGGCCGGATACTGAATGCTAATATTGGGTCAGATCGTGTAAACAATACTGGCCCAATTCCGAAATGATAACACCGGTCCTCCGCTTGGCAAGCGTTGGCATAGTATTGGTGACTAGTACCGGCTGCCAATATTGGGCCAGAGTTGCGGCGTGTTCCCGGTCACCGGCATCAGATAAACATCGGCTGGTTGTCGAAAATATTTCCACCGCAGTAGTTTTTTTTTCCCGATCGTATCTAAAAAATATCTGAAATAAAAAAAATTATTTCATTGCACCCAGTTCTAAAAATTATATTAGTAAAAATTTGAAAAATATTTACCATTCATACGTATGTACGTTATTGTCGCACTGAAGGATTTTTTCGTTATACCGTTCGCGCCTGGTTTCCCCGTGGCCGAGTATTTTTCCTGCACCGCCTTTGATATCAGGCCAGCGATCACATTGCGGATAACACCTTTTCCGTCGGTCGGTGAACCCACCAAGGATCTCATCACCTCCATCTAAACAGAATTGAAAAATATAGCCACTTCCAGAGTATTTAGTATGAATTAAGATGCTCTTCTGTAATTTTACATCAGCATACATAATTTCGGTCAAAGTAAATAACATTGTATTTACCAAAGCGTTTTCTTTCCCCTTGTCCTCCGAGACTCCCTGATCAAATTGAACAAATTCTTTAAAATAAATGATAGAATAAGTAAAGAAAATATAAGAGACAGAGAGAGAGAGAGAGAGAGAGAGAGAGAGAGAGAGAGAGAGAGAGACAGAAAGATAGCGCAGTCCCACAGCAAGTAAGGAACGGAGAGAAAATAAATGAATTGTTTATTATGCCTTAACATGCAGTAGACAAAAAATACAAAATAAAATGAAAAAACAAGTAAAAGAAAAATTCTTTGTATATCTTACCTGGTTCACCTTATAGAACGTTCGAATTTTTATAGCACACTTAGAGCACTCGAATTCGTGTTAAGACGAGAAAAATTAATTTATAATAATAGAAAAAGTGTACTGTATAAAAACGAATGGGAATAGATGAAAAGCACTTGGGGATTGAAACAAGTTCACACGTAGACGGCACGAGAAAGACTGATGCCCAACGCTGCCAAAGAAATCCTAATTCTTTGTTGACGCTGAGCGTGGATCAGCGTGTGGGTATATAGGTGCATATACTCACACGAAGTGTATACTTGCCGCGGAGGGACAGTATGCGGGAAGAAAACAATCTTCAACCGTGTGCGCCCGACGTAGCGAATGACCACTGACACACACGCATTGTGTCGAGGCATAACAATGTCTGCCTCGACGCAAGAAGGCGCGAGAGCCGCCAGAGTCGCGGCGTACGTTCAGAACGAACACGCGAAATAGTGAAATAAAATTACATCGTCTACTTAGCCAATTTATGGATATCCGTAAGGAGACAGAAGAGTCCAGAGGAGTCTGTAATGGTTCGGGATTCTCTCCAAATGTTATAGCAACTTTACTTTTACAATACTTTGTGTAAAAAAATCACCACAGTATCTTGATATATGCAAAAATTAGAGCAGTTTGACATATTTCGAAAGTGTCCAAAATTCATTCCCTAAATTCCCTAAATTCAATACCAGCCGTCATTTCATGATACTCTATTTGTAAAAAAAAAAATTTACAAAATTCTGAAATTTTTTGCAAATTAACGTGGTCACAGACATTTCTTTTAAATTAAAAAATGCTGTTAAATTTGTAATTTTTTAGTTCTCTCGACAAAATTTGCAGGGAATAAAGAGATTGTACAGATTAACATCTGAGCGACACAGGAGCCCTTCAACCCAAACCGTTCTCGAGTTACAGACGTTTTAATTTTACAGTGCCAGAACGTACATGCGTGCGCATACGCACACAGGCGCACATGCATGCAGACATTGTTTGTGAATTTGATTTTTCGAGGTTTTGGGACATTTTGAGCACGTTGATATTGAAAACTGAAAAAAAATGTTTTCATCGTCACAAAGTTTCTCTATGAGGAAGCAAAACTTACATTTTTCATTCAATCCATATTTTTTGGACTGGCACCGTACTGATAAAATTGTCTGCCAATACCGAGGCAGTACTAAACCGAAGACTCGTTAACCAAGACTGGAATGGTAATGTTGCCACTGCTGGGGCAGTACTTCCAGCCAAGACCCACCCAACCTTCGTTACCATGACTGGCACTGTACTAATAACATTGTTTACTAATACTGAGGCAGTGCTTAACCGAAGACTCGGTAACTAAGACTGGCATGGTACTGTTGCCAATGCCGGGGGACTACTTCCAGCCGAGACGCAACCAACCTTGCTTACTAAGACTGGCACTGTACTAATAAAATTGTTTATCAATACTAGGACAGTATTTAACCCAAGACTCGGTGACCATCACTGGCATGGTACTGTTGCCAATGCTGGGGCAGTACTTCCAGCCGAGACTGAACCAACCTTGGTTACTAAGACTGGCACTGAACTAATAAAATTGTTTACCAATACTGGGGAAGTACTTAACCCAAGACTCGGTAACCAAGACTGGCATGGTACTGTTGCCAATGCTAGCGCAGTACCTCCAGCCGAGACTGAACCAACCTCGGTTACCAAGACTGGCATGGTACTGTTGCCAATGCTAGGGCAGTACCTTCAGCCGAGACTCAACCAACCTTGGTTACCAAGACTGGCACCGAACTAATAAAATTGTTTACCAATACTGGGGCAGTACTTAACCCAAGACTCGGTAACCAAGACTGGCGTGGTACTGTTGCCAATGCTAGCGCAGTACCTCCAGCCGAGACTGAATCAACCTTGGTTACCAAGACTGGCACCGAACTAATAAAATTGTTTACCAATACTGGGGCAGTGCTTAACCCGAGACTCGGTAACCAAGACTGGCATGGTACTGTTGCCAATGCTAGCGCAGTACCTCCAGCCGAGACTGAACCAACCTTGGTTACCAAGACTGGCACTGAACTAATAAAATTGTTTACCAATACTGGGGAAGTACTTAACCCAAGACTCGGTAACTAAGACTGGCGTGGTACTGTTGCCAATGCTAGCGCAGTACCTTCAGCCGAGACTGAACCAACCTTGGTTACCAAGACTGGCGCCGCACTGATAAAATTGTTTACCAATACTGGGGCAGTACTACACCCAAGACTGGGTAGCTAAGACGGGCATGGCACTGATACGTTCAGTTGTCAGTACTGGCGTAGTACCTCCAGCCGAGACTCAACCATACGTGGTAACCAGGACTGGCACCCTACTGATAAAATAGTTTACCATTACTGGGCCAGTACTTCACCCAAGACTCAGTAACCCAGACTGGGACGGTGCTGATACGTTCGGTTTCCAATACTGGGGCAGTACCGCCAACTGAGAGTCGGTCGCCAGAACTTGCACAACTCTGGGCCGTATTGGCAACTCTGGCGGAATACCGACATTCGCACATGGGAGGGAGAGACCGGAGGATCTCGCTCCTCGACTTTTGTATCGCTCCGACCTTTCAAAGGCTCTCGTCCCCCGCACGTTCTCTCGCTCGTTCACGCGCGCCCGATTTCTCGCCTCGCGCGTGCTCTACCCATTATTCTTCTTCATTCGCGCCTTGACTCGCGAGAACAAAGACTCGCGCGCATACTCGCACGCCACGCAAGTGCCCTCAGCTTCGTCCTCGCAACCATAGCCCAAGAGCCAGGTACTTTTTTTCTCCAATCTTTTACAGAATTGATTTGCTCGTTGGAAAATGTTCGGGTGTATCCCCTGAATGTAAATTCAAGTTGGCGGGACGGAAGGGGGGGGGCGAGCTTCAGTCGCCATCTTGGAAAACACGTTTTATCAAATATCTCGTGAATCGTGCATCGTACGACAAAAAACGTAGGGATCGTTTTCGTAGATGATAAAATGTTCTACAACTTTTATTCGAAACTTTTTTCTGTATAGTGCATAGGTTCTTATTTATAGCACGCCAAACTTTTTTCAACATGTTTTTTGCTAAATATATAGTTAACGGTTGATGGAACATTAAAAATGGTAATGACCAAATTTGTAGAACATAACATTTCCAATAAACTTTATTCCAAACTTATTTTCGTAAAATTGATTGTTTAATAGCTACAGCTTGGTACACGGAAAACATTTCATAACATGTTCGGGTGTATCCCCTGAATGTAAATTCAAGTTGGCGGGACGGAGGGGGGGCGAGCTTCAGCCGCCATCTTGGAAAAAACGTTTTATCAAATATCTCGCAAACCGTGCATCGTACGACAAAAAACGTAGGGTTCGTTTTCGTAGATAATAAAATGTTCTACAACTTTTATTGGAAACTTTTTTCTGTATAGTGCATAGGTTTTTATTTATAGCACGCCAAACTTTTTTCAACATGTTTTTTGCTAAATATATAGTTAACGGTTGATGGAACATTAAAAATGATAATGACCAAATTTGTAGAACATAACATTTCCAATAAACTTTATTCCAAACTTATTTTCGTAAAATTGATTGTTTAATAGCTACAGCTTGGTACACGGAAAACATTTCATAACATGTTCGGGTGTATCCCCTGAATGTAAATTCAAGTTGGCGGGACGGAGGGGGGGGGCGAGCTTCAGCCGCCATCTTGGAAAAGACGTTTTATCAAATATCTCGTGAACCGTGCATCGTACGACAAAAAACGTAGGGATCGTTTTCATAGATGATAAAATTTTCTACAACTTTTATTCGAAACTTTTTTCTGTATAGTGCATAGGTTCTTATTTATAGCACGCCAAACTTTTTTCAACATGTTTTTTGCTAAATATATAGTTAACGGTTGATGGAACATTAAAAATGGTAATGACCAAATTTGTAGAACATAACATTTCCAATAAACTTTATTCCAAACTTATTTTCGTAAAATTGATTGTTTAATAGCTACAGCTTGGTACACGGAAAACATTTCAGAGCATGTTCGGGTGTATCCCCTGAATGTAAATTCAAGTTGGCGGGACGGAGGGGGGGGGCGAGCTTCAGTCGCCATCTTGGAAAACACGTTTTATCAAATATCTCGTGAACCGTGCATCGTACGATAAAAAACGTAGGAATCGTTTTCGTAGATGATGAAATGTTCTACAACTTTTATTCGAAACTTTTTTCTGTATAGTGCATAGGTTCTTATTTATAGCACGCCAAACTTTTTTCAACATGTTTTTTGCTAAATATATAGTTAACGGTTGATGGAACATTAAAAATGGTAATGACAAAATTTGTAGAACATAACATTTCCAATAAACTTTATTCCAAACTTATTTTCGTAAAATTGATTGTTTAATAGCTACAGCTTGGTACACGGAAAACATTTCATAGCATGTTCGGGTGTATCCCCTGAATGTAAATTCAAGTTGGCGGGACGGAGGGGGGGGGGGGGCGAGCTTCAGCCGCCATCTTGGAAAAGACGTTTTATCAAATATCTCGTGAACCGTGCATCGTACGACAAAAAACGTAGGGTTCGTTTTCGTAGATAATAAAATGTTCTACAACTTTTATTCGAAACTTTTTTCTGTATAGTGCATAGGTTTTTATTTATAGCACGCCAAACTTCCTTCAACATGTTTTTTGCTAAATATATAGTTAACGATTGATGAAACATTAAAAATGGTGATGACCAAATTTGTAGAACATAAAATTTCCAATAAAATTTATTCCAAACTTATTTCCGTAAAATTTATAGTTCAAGAGCTATAGCTTGGTACACGGAAAACATTTCATAACACATAAAATGGCAAAAAGTGTTCAGAAAAATGACGATACTCTGTAGTGAATCTGTTAAAATTATAAATAGTATGACTAACTACTAATAACTTATAGATCTTTTTCACTTGCATGGGTAGAAGGTCTTATTATAAAAAGATTGTCGATGTAGCAAGATACAATCATCTGTACATCAAGTTACATTACAACAATTAATTATAATAGAAATGAGAAGGGAAAGGAAGAGAAGGGCATAACAGAGTTCAATGAATGCAAAATAATTTTTTTATATAAAAAACAGACTATAACATTTATTTTCATACTAAAAGTAGCGCGTTATTTTACGTTGCAAGTCTCATCTGCTTCGATTATGAAGGAAGACACTCATCGCCTGGCGTTTTCCCAAAATTTCACCAAACTGAAATTTTCGTCTCACTCCCATCCTCCCAAGAAGTTTGAAACTATCTCCGTAAACTCAATCCCCCCAGCGCCGCTAGCTCTGTCGCTATTCAAGGATAAATTAACTGAGGAATTTCATCTTCCTTGTCCGCGCGCAGGTGCCAATTTTACGAGCCGTTATCTCGGATTAAACTCTATACAGATGGAGAAGGAGGGGGGCAAGGAGTGATTAATTAACGAAGAAGCAGCAGCAGCGAGTGTGATCGCGATCAGGATGTTGAAGAAAAGAAAAACGGAAAAGACAACAAAACGAAAAAATACAAAAGGCCGGCATGAGATTGGACAGAATAAGGGAATTTGCCTGTACCAATAACGAGTAAGTTTAATTAGCATTGAGCGAGAGAAAGGGAGAAGGGTAAAGGAAGGGGACGAGTTTCGTGGTTAATTTGCGTAATGAATTCCCTTCGAATTGTTCGTTTTTTTTTTGCGAGACGATGGGCATTCTCTCTCTTTCGCTCGTGTGACTTTTTGTGGCTGATCGTAAAAAGGATTTAGGCAAGACTTAATGAGACCATAGTTACGTGTGTGTGTGTGTGTGTGTGTCATTATATAGCCACAAAAAGTCTACACAAAAGTATGTTGAAGAAAAAAAAAGGTCCGGAAGAGAAAGGTTCCCACTTATCTCTCTCTTTCTCTCTCCCTCGCTGTTCCTAGTCATATTCGTCGATTGATGTTGCCGAAACGCGTTCGCAAACAGGCCATACAAGAGAGGGAGAGGCGGCCTCCAATATATCTTCGCGTATTTTTAAGGGGTTACCCCCACTTGCGATTTTGAAAAAATCGATTTTTTTTTTATTGCATTTTTTTGAAGTATAAGTATCCGGGAATATGTCCTGAAAATTTCAAGTCGATCCGAACAAAATTGACTGTGATATGAGCGTTGAAAGAGAAGAATCCGCGTTGAAAGAGCGTTGAAAGAGAAACTTTAAACGCGTTTTTCTCAAAATGGCATTTCTGAAGTCGGTGACCAAGATAACTCGAACACTAATGAACCGATCTTCTTGAAATTTTGCAGGCTTATTTAATACATCAAAATGTAGTCTTTAATCGTTCGATTTTTCTTCGAAAAAAATGGCCGTTTTATAGCCAAAAAACGGGAGTTTTTTTTTCGTTAAAATCGAACCATCAACTTTGACTGTCCGCCATTTTGTGAAAAATGAATATTTTTTAAAATCCTTCGATTAAAGACTAGTTTATACTTATATTTGACTAAATCCATCCGCATTTTTTTTTTCAGATGATCCACTTCGCCGCAATGTTGGTCACCGCAAATCGTGTATATAAAAACATTATTTCATTGACGGCCATTTGCCACTAAACAATGTAATATTTTTCAATAAAAAAATTACTGAAAGTTCTTCAAGATGTGTTCTTTAAGATGGTATATTGATCGATTAAGAGAGTTTTGTAGTTTTCTTCAAAAAAATTCATGAAAAAGGCCTTTTTTTGCGCTACAAGTAACGCTACAGTAACGCGCTACAAGTAACGCTAAGTTGCGCTACAAGTAACGCTAAGTTGCGCTACAAGTAACGCTTTAATTCGTAACTTTACTACACGAGGAGCCGTCTCGAGGTGGCCCTAGGCCCTTGCTCTCTCCAAGCAGTGTTTTTCAACTTAGTCCATAGAACATACACATGTTGCTGAAGTTTGCATCGTTGGAACGCAACGTAAATTCTTTTTCATTTTCCTTTTTCTCCATTTTCATTGCTATCCCAAATCACTTTTGATCTTAGAAAAATTCACAGTAGCTTTCATTTGACAGAAAAAAAATAGTTATTAAAAAACAATTATTTTCGTTGCGTTCCAACGCTGCAAACTTCAACATCATAGATACACACACCCAGAACGGTGAAAAAAAAAATCTTCGAATGTCCAACAATTGAAAATCGTATTGTCACAAGACTCAAAACAGATGTGGATATCGTTTAAGCGAACTTATGATTGTTGTGTTACTTGACAATTGTTTACAATTAAATTTTCATTCAAGAAAATATTTTCAACTCATCCATTATTCATGGATAAACATTTCGAAAAAAAAGTTTAATCGGCGGTCAATCTCGTCCGAAAAAAAACATCAACACCGCCACAAAAGCAAATGATCGGTGTTGTTTCGTTTCATAGATTTTTTATTTCTTCGGTCATTCAAGCTACGCGTGCGTTTATTCGCTCTACCAAAAAGAGCCGAGGCCGGACGCGGAATTCACGTTGATCGGGCAGCACGCATATGCGTGTAATGGGTGACGCACTTCCGGCGCAATTTTGCAGGATTCTCGTCCAATAATGTCCCTTCCACACACGCATAAGGGCGATACGAAAAATCGATACTTTTTTCTGCGTTCTCACAATGTTAAATGTGCATTAAAAAGTAGAATGAAAAAACAACATTCACTTTTCTAATGGCAATCATATTTATCCCCTTTTGAATAAATGCTCCAACGACTTTTTTTTAATCCAACACGTTGATAATCCCAATTCTAAACCAAAACATGAAAAAAAGACGACGTAAAAATGACTTGCGCAACGTTTGGAACATCAAAGTTGGGCGTAATTCTATTTATAAATACGAATACGAATTTATTCACATCCCGATTTTCATGTGAATATAAATACGAATTTATTCATACTTCACTTATTTGTATTCACATGCATGCATACAAATACAATTGTATTCAAAAAATATTTTGAACATACAAATAAATTCACAGGAAAAATTGTGAATATTTACAAAAAAAATCCTGTGAATTAAAAAAAATTCACATCGAAATCTGTGAATGAAAATGTATTCCCAAAAAATTGTAAATACAAAAAATTCACAAAATAAGTTGTGAATTTGTTCGTATTTAAGACACTTCAAAATCAAATTCACAATGATTAGTTTAAAATTTACACCAAAAGTGAGTTCTTACGTATTTTGAGAGAAAACATTGCGTCGAGGCAAAGAAATTTTTGCAAAAAAAGTTGTGCGTTTCAAATGTTACATTTTAAATATGTAAAAAATCACAAAATGAGTTGTAAATTTCCTCAAGTTGAAGAAAATTAAAATCGAATTCACGACAATTATATTAAAATTTACACCACAAGTGAGTTCTTACGTATTTTGAGAGAAAACGTGGTGTTGAACTCAACACAATGTTTTTGCTCGACGCAATGTTTTCTCTCAAGGTACGGAAGAACTCACTTTTGGTGTAAATTTTAATTGAATCATTGTGAATTTGATTTTAATTTGTCTCAAATACGAAAAAATTCACAACTTATTTTGTGAATTTTTTCGTATATACAATTTTTTGTGAATACATTTGCATTCACAGATTTGGATGTGAATTTTTTTTAATTCACAAGATTTTTTGTAAATATTCACATTTTTTGTGAATATTCACAATTTTTTCAGTGAATTTATTTGTATGTTCAGAATATTTGTGAACGCAAATAAATTCGTATTTACAATAAGTGAAGTATGAATAAATGTCTATTCATGTCCACATGAAAATCACGATTTGAATAAATTCGTATTCATATTTACAAATAGAATTACGCCCAACTCTGTCGAATATGCCTTACGGGCCTCGACGACTTTTCGCTACGATACTTCATTTTGTTTTTCTTCCAAACAGTTGCCAACATTTTTTGTTACAGCTTGAAAGTAAAGAAAATATCAATGTTATGTTTTTGCATCGCCCTAGCAATATTTATCCGCAGACGCACCTACACACGTGCGCACACGTAATCTTACGCCCGCGAGGAAGTCGCAAAGGTGCTTTTGTCGCTCGGCCAACCCTGGGAGGCCCGACGAATTAACATACTTCGCATCCGGTGGCGTCAAGACCCCTCATCGACTCCAGAACTCCTTCACCAAACCCTACTACACTTTTGTCTCGGACTTCGTCCATACAGTACAGTCGTGCTGTCGCTGAAAAACCACGGAATCGGAAAATGTTGGAAGGCTAGTTTTTTGACAGGTGATTTTGTAGGTGCCGCGGGCACTAGATACAAGTTTGCCTAAAAATCGGGTTGTAGGGTTTTTTAGGGGATGAAAGGAAATAGGGGTGGATTAATGCCAAACTACAACCCCTACGAGGTCGGCGCCGTGAGACAAAACGTGCAGAAAAATCCGGGCTTTAGTCTTGTCCATAGCGCCGATGTCGTGGAAGTTCATTTTGGGGGTTGAATTTTGAAAAATCAGTTTTAGTTCAATAACTCTTTAGAAAAAAATCGTACACTTTTTGTTCAAATGGGAACGTTGTAGCCCTTGAAAAGACGCGTCGATCGAGTATATGATCATCACTCTCCGATAATATCTTCACCCCCCAAAAAAATGGTTGAAATGCAAAAAAAAACATTGTTTATTGAATAACTCAAAAACAATCAATTTTTCGAGTATGGTTCAAATGTACGAAATATAGAGAATAATTTTCTCTATATTTTCCTTCCTATGGACCACCCTTGAATTTTGATTTTTCGAACGCAAACCCCCTCTCAGGGGTTGAAATTTCAAAATGAAATTCTAGGAAAACTATTGACCGCACGAATTCGCCGACGTGAAAGAATTTGTAACTTGAACCCTCAGCTACATTTTTGTTCACAGCGTCAAACTCGTATCTCTTTATTTTCGGTCAATAGTTTTTCCAGAATTTCATTTTGAATTTTAAACCCCTGAGAGGGGTTCGAAAAAGCCAAATTCAAGGGTGGTCCATAGGAACGAAAAAATAGAAAAAATTATTCTCTACATTTCGTACGTTTAAACCATCCCCGAAAAATCGATTGTTCTTGAGTTATTCAATAAACAATTTTTTATTTATACTTCAACAATTCTTGTGGTGGTGAAGATGTTATTGGAGAGGGATGATCAAATACTCCATCGACGCGTTTTTTCAAGGGCTACAACGTTCCTGTTTGAACCAAAATTGTATAGATTTTTCCTAAAGATTTATCGAATGAAAACTGATTTTTCAAAATTTCAACCCCAAAATGAACTTCCAGAACTTCGGCGCTGTGGACAAAAATAAAACCCGGATTTTTCGGAATATATTGTCTCCCGGCGCCGACCTCGTGGGGGTTGTAGTTTCGCATTAATCCACCCCCATCGCCTTTCATCCCCTAAAACCAACCCTACACCCCGATTTTCACGCAAACTTGGATTAAGCACCCGCGGCACCAACAAAATCACCTGTCAAAAATCGAGCCTTCTATTTTTTTTAATCCAATATACAGCACGACTGTACTAATACCTGACAATTTTTTCAATAGTGATTTTCAACATTCTACCAATTTTTATAATTATACATAATTATAAATAAAAGATGAATCAGTTGACTAATCTAATTGAACCTATTGCGAATGTTCATATGTGCATATGTGTCGGTATATACGATAAAAGTGACAGAGAGAAAGAGAAAATGAAAGATTTTGCATTCGATAGTGTCCGGATCACCCGCAAAAAATCATTCGTTCATGGGCAACAAGAGCGGTTGAAAATTCACCTTGCAACGAGATTGGCGCGCCACAATCCTCGTCAAAACGGAAAATTGAGTTTCAGTCAATCGTATATACGTGGCCGCTTGTCCTTTCGTAAAAATAGAAGGGTGAGAAGGGATAGGGGGGAGGGGTTGGCCGTTGCCGCTAGACCTTCATCCGCGCGGAGACAGATTCCTATCGATTTTTTTTTTAACTCCCTCGTATCCGCTTACACTCTCCGTCCCGAAGGGCAAAACGAATCGAATGCCGCACTGGGGGCGAGAGAGAGAGAGAGAGAGAGAGAGAGAGAGAGAGAGAGTCTATGAAAAATCCGCTCAATCGGATTTTCCTCGGAAACACACAAAATGCAATTAGCCGTATACTGCAACACAGGGGAAAAAAGATCCATCCTTGGCCTCGTTCGCCTCTAGTTCTTGACAAACGGCACAGACCAAAAATAACAAAATAAAAATAAAGAAAGAAACACGGAAAGGAACGAAAAAAAAATCGTGGAACAAAATCGCTATCTTAAAAAAATGAAGAAAAATAAATAATGACAGAGAAACAAAAATTGAAAACAAAAACAGAGGACGTGTTTTGAAAAAAAAAAAAAAAAAAAAAAAAAAATCTCAAGCAACAAGGGAAGAAATAAATGAGAAAAAATCCGGGATGAAGTGACAAAAAAGTAAAGAATAAAAAATCGAGACATTTTCGAAGAGTAAATAATTAAAAAGGGAGAAAAAACGAAACAAAGCATATTAAAATATTAAAAGCCCAAAAAGCGGGAAGTGATAAAAAGGAAAAGAAAATTAACAAAAACGGAAAAACAATCTGAAAAGAAAAAGAAAGTTTAAGCAATAAAGAATTGAAAAGTAAAATGAATACAAGGAAAGAATAAAAAAAAATGAAAAAATACAGAGAAAATAAAGAAAAAAACCAACGAGGATAACAAGTTCCCGAATAAAGAAAAAAGTCAAGAATATAAAGAAAAGATATTTTCCAAAAGTAATAATGAAACATCGAGAAAGAAATAAATAATTAAATACAAACACAAACCCAAGGTTCAAGGAATGAGGACCGTGCGCGAGAGAGGGAGAGGGAGGGAGAGAGAGCGCGAGAGAGAGAGAGAGGAGCTCGTTCGGATATTCGGCATCGACCAATCTCTAGAATGGCGTCGAGAGGCTGCCGCGTTTCTTGATGTCTCAAGCACCGCGACACCCACCCACACCACACAGTTGGGCGAGCGCGAGATCTCGACTGCTGTTTATTCAATGGAAAATTTCATTGCTACGTGCAAAATCCACAACACCGCGAAATTCTATTCCCGGTCGGCGCGAATTTTCGGTCGATGGAACGCCGCACGCGGTAACATGGCGAAAAAAAAACAGCAATAAGGCAAAATACAGAACGCGCCGATTTAATAGAGCGAGACGCAACGGATGGAAAGGAATCTCCAGTGCGATAAAAGTCTGCAGACCGTCGTAGAGTCGTCGCCTCTTCCCACGATCACTATCTCTCTCTCTCTCTCTCTCTCTCTCTCTCTCTCTCTCGCTCTCGCTCTCTCAAAAAAAAACACACACACACACACACACACATGCGCACGTGCGCGTTTAAAACTTATTTATTTTTTCATGTCTTCATGTTAAGCACTATCTAAACTCGTCCTCGGCATTTTTAGATTACGAATCCATAATAATGATCGTGAAAAATATTTCAGTGATATTTGTAGCCTAAACGTGCGCAATGGTGACAAAAATAAAAATAATTTCGTTACATTCCAACGATGCCAACTTCAATATCATGAATTTTGTCCATTCCCTTCCGATAGACACCCGAAACCTTTATACAACAACATAATAATATACATTGAGCCCAAATTGCTTGTAAAAATGGCTCTAATTTGAACCTTTTTTTTCTTTAAAAAATATCCCTATATTTATACCACTAATTTTTTTTGTAGACCATTTTAAACCACATGATCTCGATGTAACGAAACTTCGATATAACCATATATATATATATATATATATATATATATATATATATATATATATATATATATATATATATATATAGAACAAATACACAATAGAAGAGATGGATGCAACCCTCTCCACTTGCTTCCTCAAGTGCCAGGCAAAAGATTTTTCGAGGCAAAATGTTCCCATAGTATCTTTACTTCTTTCTCAGGAAAGATAGAGAGAGAAAAACAGAGAGAGAGAGGATGAGAGAGAGAGAGAGAGAGAGAGAGAGAGAGAGAGAGAGAGAGAGAGAGAGACAGAGAGAGACTGCAATGCAGAAACAAACGAGCGAATAATATTGGATTTCGCAAAGAAAAGAAATTTCTCTTCCCCCTTCCCCGGGCGCCATTGTTTCATCGTCTCTCGCGGCTTTGTGCGCCTATGTATATATCGTAGCCTGGATATTTCATTCTCACTCTTCCTACACGTGGAGACTGTTCAAATGATTCCGGTATAATGCGTTGCCTCCCACAGACCGAATTACTCCGGGACTGGCATGTAACGCATTTGCAATCGAGCGGGCGGTACGATAATGCAGAAAAAGGGTGAAAGAGAGAAAAAGAGAGGAAGCGTGTACACCCTAAAATGACTGTTATTAAATCAATTTCAGTTATTGCTACCATTGTTCCGTTTCCATTATTATTATTGTTAGCAGTAGTATCGCTGTTGTTATTTCGCACAATTTTGTTTCTATTATTATTATCGTTCATGTTGTTGGCATCATCGGGTCGTCATCGTTATTCCCATGATTGCACGATTATTCACGGTTTTGCACAATCACTGCCATTATTTATAAAACAACGCCGCAACAACAATAATAATGATGATGATAAAGACCGGAAGCTGTGCAACGCACGTCCTTTTCTTTTCTTTATTTCGCAACGAGAGCTTGGTAAACGAGCGACGGGGCCGCAGCTACGCATTCAAAGCGCGTTTACAATGTACGTGAAAAAAAAAAAAAAGTGAGAAAAAAAACGTGTATGCGTTTACATACGCGTACATCCTTGGCCGGGGCCGCTCGGCGGGATCGGCACAGGAGGGAGAGGCGAGGGGTGGGGCAAGATACGTCGCGAAAATAAATGACATTCAATCGTACGTAGAGAGTGCACTAGTCTCTCGGACGTACAACGATCATTATAATAATGAACGTAATAATTGTAATAATATTATTGTTCAAAATATTTAAATAATAATGAACTATGATGAATAAAGTAATAATAAAATATTGATGATAAATTATAAAAATTAGTCGAGATTAATGAAGTGTGGGTGTGGAGTGATAGGAAAGGGTTCAATAGGGCGTTCACTCTATATGAGAAAAATACTAAGAACGTATACATAAGGCAGTTTCCGCAATGAGCAATCGAATAATGTCGGTATGAATTTATGAAGAAAAAAAAAATGTCACAATTCATTTTAAAAAAGAATATTTTTCTATCTGGTCAACGAACGTGCGAAACGGTAGCCGCCATAATGGGTTCCGACGTGACGTCATTGTTATAGTAAACAAAGAAAGCGGTAGACGTATTACTCTCTAACAAGGGGACAGTACGGCAGTCGGATTTTTGTAATTTTTCGTCCTCATGGTACGTGAAGTTCAGAGCTCGAATATTAATATCCCAAAGCAGTTCGACGCCATATTCAGAAATTTTCGAGAAAATTGACTTTGAAGTTTTCGAGCGCACTCTTATCCCACAAAGATGCAACGATATTCGAACCGGGCTCGTGGCGTACCCGGTAGCGCTCGAGTCTAGTAATCGCGGGGTCGCTGGTTCGAGTCTCACTTCGATTTTTTTTTTTTTTTTCATTTTTTTTTTAATTCGCATACCTCCGTCATTTAAATATCCCGATAAATTTTTGTTCTATATAATCACATATTATTATATATAATTAATATAATATATCTATATCTAAAATTCATTCTATTGTTCATCATCAGTTGTCTTCTTCGGTCTTCAATAACATGATCAGATATGCGTGGTTTGCTTCGAAACTTTGCGATCAAAGAGAAATCTTCATGAACGTGAATGAAGTTTGTTTTCCGATCGATGTATTGAAAAAAAATTGCGAATGGAGCGTTTGTACGGTGTGCGAGATGCCGTGAAAATTACTGTTTTCCTTGTTTTTACGATGGTTAACACTCTGGCTCGTGTAACATTACACCCGATGTATAAAACAAACGAATACAGACCGAATAATAAAGTATTCAATTCCTTATACGATGTTTTTCATTTTCATCCCAAAAATATTGTTGGTTATAAATATTGATACTTGAAAATGTATGTTTATAATCAAGAGATAATTAAAAATATGACTTGCGTTTTTTCATTTAAAAAAAATGAAAAAAAAAAAAAAAAATCGAAGTGAGACTCGAACCAGCGACCCCGCGATTACTAGACTCGAGCGCTACCGGGTACGCCACGAGCCCGGTTTGAATATCGTTGCATCTTTGTGGGATAAGAGTGCGCTCGAAAACTTCAAAGTCAATTTTCTCGAAAATTTCTGAATATGGCGTCGAACTGCTTTGGGATATTAATATTCGAGCTCTGAACTTCGCGTAGCATGAGTACGAAAAATTACAAAAATCCGACTGCCGTATTGTCCCCTTGTAAGGCTCTATTGCTCCACTGCTAAAAAATAACTGCTAAAAATTCTACTGCTAAAAGCTCTACCGCTAAAATTGTACTGCTGAAAGCTCTAATGCTAAAACTGGACTGCTAAATAGACTCTAGTCCTAAAAGCAGCACTGCTAAAGAGACTCAACTGCTAAAACGCAAAAGGGTAAGTTTTTGAAAAGTTTTATTAGATATCATTGAAACTGCGAAAACGCAAAACGGGTATGGTTTTGAAAAGTTTTATTGGAAATCATTGAAAATCATTGAAAAGTTAATAGAACACTGAAAACAAAGGGAAAATGACGTGAAAAATGGTAACACGCGTTTTGACCCGACGACGATATATCCCCGACAAAATATCTGCCGATATTATTCACAGTTTAAAGTGTACAGTCATGAGGTTGAAATTTATTTCATGTCAAGTGTACAGTCATGCCGGTGAAATTTATTCCATCATAAAAAGGAGGATAATTATTCATATGTGACGAATTTGTTTGGGTTTGTTTGTTTGTTTGATTTGTTTGATCGGTTTTGTTTGTTCAATCGGTTCAATGAAGAAATTCGTATTAGGGGCCGTCCATAAATTGCGTCATTTTAAAATAGGGGGGGGGGTCTGGTCGTTGGATGACGGTAACGATAATTGGATTATGACGATAGGAAGGATAGGATGATTTGGGGGGGGGGGGTTAAAAATCAGCCAAAATCGATGACGTAATATATGGACGGCCCCTTATGCCCCCACCGCACTATCTTACACACCCCACAAAGGTGTTTTATCCTCATGCCAAAATATCCGCAAGACAAAATATCTGCCGATAGTATATACAGTTTAAGGGGTTACCCCCACTTGCGATTTTGAAAAAATCGATTTTTTTTTATTGCATTTTTTTGAAGTATAAGTATCTGAGAATATGTCCTGAAAATTTCAAGTCGATCCGAACAAAATTGACTGAGATATGAGCGTTGAAAGAGAAGAATCCGCGTTGAAAGAGCGTTGAGAGAGAAACTTTAAACGCCTTTTTCTCAAAATGGCATTTCTGAAGTCGGTGACCAAGATTACTCGAACACTAATGAACTGATCTTCTTGAAATTTTGCAGGCTTATTTAATACATAAAAATGTAGTCTAATCGTTCGGTTTTTTTTTCGAAAAAGGGCCCTTTTATAGCCAAAAAACGGCCGTTTTTTCGTTAAAATCGAACCATTAACTTTGACTGTCCGCCATTTTGTGAAAAATGAATATTTTTTAAAATCCTTCGATTAAAGACTAGTTTATACTTATATTTGACTAAATCCATCCGCATTTTTTTTTCAGATGATCCACTTCGCCGCAATGTTGGTCACCGCAAACCGTGTATATTGAAAACATTATTTCATTGACGGCCATTTGCCACTAAACAATGTAATATTTTTCAATAAAAAAATTACTGAAAGTTCTTCAAGATGTGTTCTTTAAGATGGTATATTGATCGATTAAAAGAGTTTCGTAGTTTTCTTTGAAAAAATTCATGAAAAAGGCCTTTTTTGCGCTACTGGGGGTAACGCGTTAAAGCGTAAGGTCGTACCGTTGAAATTTATTCCATCACAAAGAGGCGGAAAATGATTAATATGTGACGGATATGTTTGGGTTTGTTTGTTTGCGTGCAATGAAGAAATTCGTATTATGCCCCCATCCTAGTATCTCACCCACCCCACAAAGGTGTTTTGCGCGCGACCCCGTGTGATGTGGTGGACGAGATTTAGGATTTTGTCTCGCGGATGTTTTGTCATGAGAATATTTTGTCTTTCGGATATTTTGTCCTCGGATATTTTGTCGTCGGGTCAGATATGACGCAGACGTGAAAATTAGTAGTGAATGTTAGATGACAAGTTAGATGACCCAAGCAAACCCAAACAAACTTTGGCGGTAGGTATTTCCAACTTTTGACGTTCCTGACGTCACAGGAGTACAAATGAGGTGTCTACGGGCGCATCCCGCCGAGTGCAGCACAATGGCGCCGATAGCAAGTTAAGGTTTCTAAGAGAAATCCCAAAAAATCGTCAAAAAACGGCAAAAAGTACAGTATAACCTCCATCAGTGGGACTTGAATGAGCCGTCTGTCAGAAGCTAGTTTTAGCAGTCTAGTTTTAGCAGTAGAGCCTCTTTGACAGTACAGGTTTAACATTAGAGCCTCAGCAGCACTTTTCAGCAGTAGAGTCCGACCACGCTCTCTAACCTGTGAAAGAAAGCGTCAACAACTGTATATTCTCGTTTGTCATAGTTAAATGCAAATTTTCAAATAGTTATCTGTACTTAAAAAAGAAAAAAATTAGTTTTTTTTTCGGACTACGACGTTGGAACTCTTCTCGCACATTTTAACCAAGTCTTCCTCATATTTATATCACTCGGCATTTCGATCCGCAACTTTCCCGGTGTTTTTACACTGGTATTCTTACAATTAGGAACAACACACCAATGATAGGGATTGTAACTCACTTTTAACCGAAAAAATGTACGTATTCACCATTGGCGCAGCGTCGATGTTTACTATGCAATTGACGTCACGAACCGAAGCAGCATGGCGGCTGCGTTTTTGCGCGGAAATTTGAAAAGTAAAATTTAAATGCATTTTTATGGCACTCATCGATTTCATAAAATGGAAATAAAAATCCTAGTGGTTTATTACCACCAAAGGATCAAAATGAGACACCGTTCAAGAAAGAATGTACTACGCTATTGGGAAGGGTTATACGTGAAAATCTGCAAGGGTATATATCGGAACTCCGGAATCAATTGAAACCTCGATAAAAATAAAAATAAACAAACAACTATTCATTGATATATATCAAAATTAATTGAAACATTACGTAAATTTTAACGAAAATAATAAATAATATTAAGCATTGTTATCATTATAAATATTCTTAAGTATTAATAACCAATTATGATGACAATAATAAATATGACCATTATCCATTTCAAAATCAAATCGACAAATACTTTTCCGAGTTATGTATGTGCACGTATAAATTTATGTATTGCGACAATAGTAACGGCATTATTTTACTTTGGGTACGAGGCGAAAGCATTAAATTTCCAAAAGTTTTTATTATGCGAGAGAGAAGCGAGCCGCAGGTGGCCCCCACCGCATTATCGTCGTACGACGACGACGACGACGACGACGTCGAAACGTAAATAAAACACACATACGCGGAGGCACATACAAACGACAAACATTTCTTTCCGCGTTCGACCTTGCGACACGTTGTTCGTGTGCCCAAGTCACGTGGGACAAGGACCCGGATTACAAGTTACGATACGGAGAGAGAAAGCGGGCAAGATGGAGCGAGAACGAAAGAACGGGGGAACGAGAGAGAGAGAGAGAGAGAGAGAGAGAGAGAGAGAGAGAGAGAGAGAGAGAGAGAGGGAGAGAATGAGACATGTAGAAGTTTGTTTGGAATAAATACGAAGAATTTTTCCTACTTCGTCCAAGGAGAGTATCTCACGCAGTTTCGGCAGCAAATAGCCCGTTCTTTTCAACCCCACAAGCAAAGTACGCTTTCAGCTACACGAGAAAGCGATTCTTAAAAACACGTGTATCCAAAATTATCACCTATGACAAATAAAAAACAACTTTTTCGACAACTCCCTTTTTCAACTAAACTTCGTTTACAAAAATTGTTGGTTTAAAAAAATTAAAATATGGTTTCTCGTGAAAATACATCAGGATATTATTTCAGAATTGTTCCTATTGTTGTCCAATCGCAATATATATGCGCGCGCGCACACACACACAGAGAGAGGCGCGCGCATGCACAAAGCGAATGAGAAACTAAAACGCAAAATTCCAGTCGTGTCTTATCTGTCCACGTTTCGTTGGCAATTAATCGCGCTGATTTGTACGTGATGATACGCAATTTCGATAACGAGCGCAGCGGGATCGAGCCGATAAGGGTCTTCGAATTGAGAAACCTACGTGCGTCGCGACAAAAGCACCTTTTTATAATCGTCGCCTGAAGAGATTTTGATCCACAAGATTAAATAACATTTCGAATGTTAATAATATCCTAATTAAAATAACATTCGAGTGAAAATAATACTCAAATAAAAATAGTATTCGAATTAAAACAATAATCGAATAAAAATAATATTCGAATAAATATAATATTCGAATAAAAATAATATTCGAATAAAAATAATATTCGAATTAAAACAATATTCGAATTAAAATAATATTCGAATTAAAATAATATTCGAATTGAAACAATATTCGAATTAACATAATTTTCGAAATAAAATCATTGTTGAATTAAAATAATATTCCAGTTTGATTAATATTCGAAAATTAACTCTGCGCGGTCGCACTGTAATTTCGCTGCCTCGGCAGTCGTACTCTGTCGAAAACTCGGAAAACTCCACGTACAGTTGTGAACGTGTTGAAACTCTTTTGAATATTTCAAATTTCTAAAATAATATTCGAATATCAAACCAATACATTAGGAATATATTCGTTAATGTCCGTATATATGCAGTGGGTACAAAAAAAAAAGTATTTGCACACGTCGCCTTTTTCAAATTAATTGTCGAAAAAAATAAAATGCTTTGTCAAGTTTCTGTGCTCGATACCTTACCCTAAATATACATGGTGTCTGTTTACAAAAATCTTGGGTAAACACGAACAAACAAATAAAGCCAAATTAACAACAGTATCGTGTGAGATGTACGAATACTTTTTTACACACTGTGTATATACGTATACATATTCATATACATACATACATACATACATACATATATGTATATGTATATGTATATATGTATGTATATATGTATGTGTGTATATATATATATAAATACACGTGTAGGTTTTCAGGACTACAAAGATCGGGGAGCTTCGGCAGTGGGTCAACGTCCATCACGCGTAACTGTGCATACTATTATTGTTAACTGTATCACGATTGTGTGTATTCGTGCGCTTATAATATCCCACTTCACCTCTCACCGAGTATGAAACAATTTATTTTCTTCTTCCCGTTTGGCGACACGTGTGTCTATTTTTCTGCTTCCCTTTCCTAATCCTTGACTCCCTCAAGCACACAATATTTACGCTTTATACATAAGGATAATGAAAAAAAAAAAATCGATACTTTTTTCCCGTCCGGGTAAAGGCAAAAATATTAGTATACGGTAACAAAAAAATCTCGCAAAATGTGAGTCGTTAACCCTTCGCGTTGACCCACGTTCCGGCGCGTGTTGTAGCCAGAACGTGTGACCGCGAAGGGACACACGTTCAATTTTCAACAACAAAAAAATCAAAAAGGGTCAATTTTGTAAACAAAAAATAAACGTTTCCATCCCCAAATTTTCATTTTTTAAATTTTGCTTCACAAAATACTCGTTTTTCACGTCACAAATAACGATTTTGTAAATAATCATGACAATGTGATCTACAGCTATATGTAGCTGTAGAGAAGGAAAATTCATTTTTCTAAATTTATTATACACATGTATGGTGGTGATGAAAAAAAAAAAATTGGTGATGAAAAAAACAATTTTCCGAAATTTTTCACAGCTCCATACATTTTTCGATTTTTTTCTAATTTTGGTTTACAAAATCCGGGATTTTAACTTTACGAATGACTCTGCAAGTGAAAACAGTAAATGAATCAATAATGCGACATACTAATATCCGTAGCTACGAGATCGAATATCGATTTTTTGCAATCTTTCTCTATGCCGCTACAGTCTCGAAGTAATTCAACTCTTACCTTAACGCTCTCTGTGTGGTCTTCATGTCCGTGGGTGCGTGAAAATTCCTCTGAGAATCAAGCTCGGTGAATCCTCCTCGCTCGATGACACACGCTCAATCGTAACGATCGATATTATCCATACGAGTGTGCAGTGAGTACCGCGGGCACGTTAGTTCCCATCGGCGACCCGCACATCAGAACACCAAAAAAAAACACACACACACACACACGCGCGCGCGAATCACCGCGGCGACAAAAGAAACAAACACTGTCTGCTTTATCGTTTGATTATAAGTCACTGCGTGTTTCGTGGTGGATCAACATCTCGTGGGCACTTTTGTTTTAGTTACACACACACACGTGTATCACTTGTAGCGCGCAATTTCCGGTTTTGCACTGGAAAGGAAGATTTATATACATATATATATATATACATATATAGATTGCGATCTACTTTATTGGTATTCCGAGTATAAACACGGGAGACGTGCTCTCGGATGCGCGAACACGAGGGAACTGAGGGGAGCACTGCAATGCGATTATAAGATTAAACGCGTTCGCCCCCCCCCCCCCCCCCCCACTCGGCCGTTGTTCGCGCGCGGGCCTCGACCCCTTCCACGCTGCCGCGTACGCGCATTGTATACGTGCTTGAGGTTCGAAGAGATATACGTAAGCGCGTTTAGAATTTTGAAGATGCGCTGGTAGGAATTAAGTGACACTGCGAGTACACAAAGCGAAGGGGGGGGGGGGGATACGTCACCAATGTAAGTTGAAACAGAGCGACGGCTAGAAAATGACGCACACCCACGTACAGGGTGACCTGTAATTAAGGCAGTAGTCTGGTTTACAGGCTTCAAAAAATCGATTTGAAGAAGAGGAAGGATTATTGTATGGCCCGGGGATAGCTGATTAACATCTAATTAGTGTATGTATCCAAAAACTTATATTTTTTTGGACCGAAAACTTTAAAGCCCGTTTTCTCGAGTTTTCATTTTCACAAGTTTTAGAAAACGGTGCCCGCGATAGCAAAAACAATATATGTCCGATCGAAAAAAATCAAAGTGATCTAGCTTCAGTATTAAATTATCTTCTATTTGAACTAAAAAAGTTGGACGAAAGTACTATTTAAATTACTTGTTTTGCAACTTAAAGTGATTTTTTTTTTCAAAAAAGTGAATTTTTTTTTCAAACTTGGAAAAATTTGAAATTTCATCATTTCTTCGGTATTTTTTTAGTTCATATAGAAAAGGAACTTATAAAAACTAAAAAAAAATTTGCTTCGACTGTTTCAGATGCATCGGACGACCTCCATCACCGGCACCGATTTACAAGTGCAGACTCCAGGCGCCCCAGAAAAATCGTTACAACTTTGAAAAATTTCAATATTTTTTAATAATAAAAATTGTTTTTTAAAGCTTGAATATAATACACTATCGTCTCAAAATTTCGTTCACCGCAATCATTTCCTTCCCTTTCAAAAAAATTGCTGAAAAACGCTTTTTTTCGTTTTACGTTTTTAAACGTTTTTAAAAATGGCTGACATTCTCCTGACCGCTGTAATCAACATATCGACCGGAAATTTGGAGAGCATACTCGGAAAATATGTCTTCACGGAATGACGGGTCGTTTTTTCGATAGATACATTTTTGCATTCATTATTTATCTTTTTATACGAAAAAAAACGCGAAAATTCGATTTTTTTTAAATTGCCGCCATTTTCCGAAATTTGTACTAAACGAAAAACCCATCCGTCATTCCATGACCAAAGGGTCACAGATTGATAATATGCTTTGAATTTGTGTTTCAGATCAACAAAGAGGGGGCAGTGGTGTCAGCCGTTTACCTCCCGCGATTTGAGGACCTGTTTTCGCGGAGCTGCAACGGCCGCTATTTTGGTTTTTTTTTGTCAAAAAAACATTTTTTTAACGTTCTGTATATCATGAATAAAAGCAAGAAAAAACCGCACTCAAAAAGCTTTACTCGTTTCCTTTAAAAAAAATCAAATGTAAACACCTGAAATATGGCACTCCAAGGACAAAGTCTCCATTACCAGACTCTCGTTGTCACGTGTAATGAAAAGTGGTCATGATACCCAAACGAAATCCGACTGTCCTACTATATGTAATTAAGGAGTTGCATTACCCACCTCCCACCTCCATCATCAAACCAGCTCCATGGCACCATATTATTGCATTGACACCGAACTTACGTAGCAATGCCAAATTTCAGCTCAATCGGGTGCCAGCAAGTGCTTGAAAAATGGATTCAAAATTTTGAATCGGAAAGCAAGTTAAATAAAAGCTTGCAAAATTCGGAAAAATGACGTAACTAGACGATGCTGAAGGTTGCATCATTGGACTGCAACGAATTCAACTTCTTTTGGCAGATTTCGCCTGCGAAAGTTCTTCGAGATTTTTTTAAGAAATTTACATAGCGATCTACATTATAAATCTATCAAAAAGATCGGCAATAATAATAAAAAATATGGAAAATAACTTGTAAAACGTAACTTTCTTTGGCTCCAACGATGCTAACTTCAACACCATCGTTACTAGCGAGTGTTACGAGCTGTTTTATAGTTTGAGGCATGTGAACAATGGAAGAGGTCGATCCCTCACGTGATTCAAGGTTAAAAACAAGATTTTGCTGGATAACACAAATAACCAAGAGTATTTTTTTTAACCGGGTCAAGAAAAGTTATCATCTGTAGAAGAGGCATGCGAAAAACCAAAAGCACATGATTTAAAAAAATGACACCCATAAAAAAAGTGACGAAAACAAGCCCAAAACCAACCCAACGAAACCCAAAATATTTTGGTGCAAAATCATTTCAAGGCCATGCTATCATCGGTCGTTGGATTCGACGGATATCACCTACGTCTCAATAAAAAAAAGCAACATGTTCCCAATTGAAAAACCATTGATGACCTTGAGAACGCAAAAACGATGACCTTGACAAAAATGAATTTTTCACCGCGGTATCAGCCCTTCGAAAGCAATCAAATTACCTCCTGACATTTTTTTTGTCCCTCTAAAGGCGATATTTGGGGTGGTCGCGTTAAATGGTCCACCCTATATATATATATATATATATATATATATATATATATATATATATATATATATATATATATATATATATATATATATATATATAATAGGGAGTGAGAGAGAGAGAAAGAGAGAGAGAGAGAGAGAGCAAGTCAACTTTCTTATCGGCATTAGTCACCGTTGCACTATATTGTTCTCTCCCTCTCTCATTCTCACGCAGATGTCCCTAATCTCGAAATCTCCTCTTTTCCGATAATCCGCAATCGTGCGCATTACTAATGGCAAATATTATTTTTCCATCGCGGTAGGTTGAGTCAAGAAGAGAAACGGATTTACAATGATTGACGAGAAAGAGAAGTAATGACGAATTTAGCCTCACAGTATCTGAAAACTAAATAGGAATATCTGATAAATAGAAAAGTTACCATCCATACAACACGCGCGATTGATTATCATTTTGTGTGTGTGTGTATTGAGCTCGCTCGCGGCAGGTGCAAAAAGCTTCTCCCCCGCCGCGGATTTACACGCTTTCGTACACACGCGTTGGTCCTTCTGTGTGGGTCGCGTGTAATGACGAAGATGATACTACCCGTTCCCCCGGCCCGTTGCTTTTCGAGCTTCCTTTTGTATAGGCTTCGTAAGTATACCGAGGCAGGGAGGGGGGCGCACGTGCATGAGACTGGCCGAACGACTTTGGCCACACGGGAGAATTCTCTCCTGGCGGTGGATCCGTGAAAAACTGAGATGAAACGTATGTGTGTGTGTGTGTGTGTGTGTGTGTGTCTGTCGAGGCCGGAGAACGAATATAAGACGGCGCTGGAATTGTGATGGATAAGGAAAGAAGATCCCGGGTATACCGTTCTTCGGCGTCGATTTTACTGGTACTGTATCTAATATATATATATATATATATATATATATATATATATATATATATATATATATACACAGATCCATACATACATGAATGTGTATGTATGTTTGTACAAGCCACTCGCATATACGGTACAGAGCACAAGCATTACCGGGAACGGTGGCGGCGGTTATTTAAGCGAGGACCGTAGCGGAGCAGGAACCCGTCGAGAATCGCGCCCGCGAGTACTGTTACTTGGTAGAGTTCGCGGTGGCGGCGTTAGCGGCGGTTTCGCGCTCTCGCGAGCGGCCCCAGAAACTAGAAAAGGCAACGGGTGGGGGTAGCGTGGCCGGGCGGCGAGTGGGCGGCCGGCGGGGGGGCAAGAGCGTGTAGTGAGCAGCCAGTGAGGAAGGCGAACGAGAGCGAGGGAGAGAGAGGAACGACTGTTGCGCGCCCACCGGTACAACTCCCGTTGCGGATTGCTAATTTTACGTAAACACGAAAATACGAGGTTATTCCTTCCGTCTTTTTAGTTTTTTTCTTCTCGACCCCTTGTTCTCACGGTCCTATGTCCTCGATGAAGAAGTTAGAAAAAAAGAATACACCGGCGGGGGGAGAAGGTAGAATTTGCGGCAACGTATGATTTAGGCCGCGTCTCTCTTTCTCTCGTTATCTCGAACTCGACCGTTATTTTCGAAAGAGATTTTTCTCCGCTCGCCGTGCGTCTCAGTGATCGCGGCTTTTGTTTTTCTCCCGTTCGCGTGCGCTATCGTAAATCACAGATTCGGCGAGCTGTGCATATATATATATATATATGATATATATATACCCATATATATATATATATATATATATGGGTGTGTGTGTCACTCCAGTTAGCGAGCCTTATTGCGCGAAGTGGGGAGTGACCTGTGTGTTTCGAGCCAGCTGTGTGCGGCAACACGTGAAAGCTTCGTCCAATCGGAAGCTTCCTTTTAATGCCTCCATTGCACCGAAAAGTCACTACACATACACACACACACCCACACACATCTATACAAAAAAGTAGCAACTTTTCTCTCACGCAAATTCGATTATTTTTTTCACCCCTTTCCTCCCACCCCCGACACGGCCAGTGCAATCATAAGTCTTCGTCGCGGCTAACCTTTCATTGACGGATCAAAGCGCCGATACAACTATCGGTCGTACGGAACTGCGAACGATAAATATCGGGAAAATCGCGGATCTCTGTAGCGAGATTCTGTAGCTCGTTAGCGACAGTTTTCGTCATATGTAGCTAGGCAACAGTCAATACGAGGTCCCTTTCTTCTGTGACCGTGCATGCGATTGGCTGTAGCTAACTAACGATAGCGAAAACTGTCGCTACCGAGTTACAGAATCTTGCTGCTCATTCGTTTGCATGCGTGCACAACTCTCCGAATAGATGTAACATACGTGTGCAGATGTGTTTACATGCGTAAAGTCGTGCGGTTTTTCCATCACTTCTCGGCGGCGCGAACCGCGTTTGCTCCCGTTCTTTACGTGGACAAATGCATTCTCGAGGGGTACGTCTCGCTCTCTGCCACCTTCGAGCGCGGTTACGGTTGCACGGAGATTTTTTATTTTTCGGTATTCGCGGGGGAGTACGGTCGCGAGGTGGAGCGTTGTCGCGCGCGCACGCGCGGTGTAGAGAGGCTCGCGAGCGTGTTGACGTTGCGGCATACGCGGCTCGACTGGACGATGCCTGGCGGCTGCCTGGCGCACCGGTCGGCGCTCGCTCACCCCACCACACCCGCCAGCGCACTCTAGCCAGCCTGGTGGCGATGCTTTTCCTTGCTTGCTCGCATACTGCACACGTAAGAGCGTTCTGTGCTCCCCTTCGAGCATACACGCTATATGTGTGGCTGCTCGTGCGTGTATATATGGTTGACTCTATGGGATCTCCGTGTGTAGATAATGTACACGCGGATTCGCGTGCATGCATATTTGACGACACACACACACACATATCGAACGACACTGGGAACACTTCGTTCGCGAGCGATGATCCCAGCGTTTCGCTGTGCAATGCTTCTAAACACGAATTAATTGACTTTCTACCGCGGTTCGAGAGCGATCTCCAACTGATCACAATACCGATCATTTTTGCAATGTTCATTCGTAGCGTTTGTAAACACACGAGTCGGTTTCATCCTTTACTTTCTTATCACCGCGCGTTAGTCACTTTCGGTTCCGTGTTTCCCGCTCTGGTGCAGCAAAGACTTCACACACACACACACACACACACACACACACACACACACACACACACACACACACACACACACACACACACACACACACACACACACACACACACACACACACACACGCACGCACGCACGCACGCACACACGCACGCACACACACACACACACACACACGCACCTGTACGCGGCTCTGCTTGTGCGTACTTTGGAAACTTCGTGTATGTCGTAAATGGATTTTAGGGTCATATCGCATTAAAGGGTTATTACTATTATTATTATTGTGAAAATATAGGTATAGGCCGTGTAGTTTCGTCCCTGACTCGGAGGAGATTCCACGTCCGTCTCATCCTTCTCTTTCTCATTCTCTTCCGAGTGCCCCCATAAGCCCATGCATGTCGCAGCTTTCTGCTATACGCTTGCGGCAAGTAGTACAAGTACGTATGTACCAGACACTGTGGTACGGACACGTGCATGTGTGAGTGTGCACGCGGACGTACGAGTGCATACGTACATTCTCGTCAACCGCAATCCCATATACCGGGTGTTCCATTTTAATCTTACACCTGATTTACCTCGAAAAACGACCTCGATCAAGTATTGAGTATTATAAAACTTTTAGGGTTCAAGGGGGGTTAAAAAAGAAATCTTTCGGTCCAACATTCAAAATGGCGACGTTAAGATGGCGGACATGTCATTTTTCAAATGCGTTCATGATTTTTTTTACTAAAATAGTTACGAGGCCAAAATTAACTTTTGTAGGAACTTTTCCTATAAAAGTTGTTACTCTAGAAATGTTGAAAACTTTACCTCCTCGTGGGACATTCTGGGTAGTGCCTAAATAGTGAGAAAATAGTATTATAACCTAAAAATGGTGAACGTTATCAAAAAACTTTTCCTGCAAAAGTTGTTCCCGAAATCTTTATTTTACAAAATAAATGTAAATAAAAGTAAAATTATTTGTTTTTTTTTACATCGCGAATGAGGTTTTTTCAGCCTGGAAATCTATAGTCAACGATGGTTAGGGAAAAAGTTGTTTGTGTTGAGCTGGAATGCCCCATATATAGTATATAGTGCTACAACCGGTTTTCTGTCTACCGATTTTTAGCCAAAAACATTTCCCTCTTTGGCTCTCTCTTTATCTCTCTCTCCCTCGCTACGACGACACTTTTCGCAATCGTTCAACGAAAGCGAGGAAGAAAAATCTCTATTTCTAAAAACAGACTTAACCCGACCTCCACTCTGGTCAATTTTCAATTGAGTTTCTCGCTGCATTACCATCAGTGGATAAGGCAGGGCGCGTTTTGTGTCAATGCGCAGTATTTGGGTTCGACCAATGGCGCGTCGAATGACGAAATCGCCGGTAAGTTAAATGGAAATGTATCAATCAAACACGAAACCGTCGGTTAGGGAGTCCTGCTTCATCGGTACGGCAGATCCCGCCGTTCGACGCCAACTTTAGTTTCTGTCGGTATTACCGTGTGTCGGTTACTGTGAGACCAGGGCGGGCTGCTTGACCCTGTACTCTGGAGCAGCGACGGTCGGTAAGAATGGCCCCGCTCGGCTGGTACTGTGAAGATACAACAGAGCGCTTAGTCGATCGCGAAGCGCGCTCTGTCGGTGCGAACGGAGCTGGTGGGAGCGTGCGAGA
>OY723393.1:1242330-1254830 GCA_963210295.1 Ophion ellenae
AAAATGGTAAAAAATTGCGTTTTTCGATTTTTCACATAATATATGATTACGTTGTAAATAATCGATAGACTAAGGGTATTTTTAGTTTTTTCAAACGTAAAAGTATCTCGAACAAACGCCCAAGAGTTCAAGCCGCTGCGATTTTTCTTTCCTTTTTATCCGAACGGTAGAAATGGTCACTTTTGTGCAAAAACAATTGAAATATCGATTTTTCTTTTTGTATTCATTTTTGAGGGATGTTTATTATTTTTTTTAAATAGTTGTATACCCCCAACCAATCACTGTATTTTTTCCTAAAATTTTCATTAAATGTTGCGTTTGAGCATTTTTAATTTTTCCGCGAGCCTGATGTTAAGAAGAAAAAAACATTTTTTTAAAAATAAGGCTCGTGCAAAAAATACAGTGATTGCTTGGAGAGATACAAGTTTTTTTCTTCAAATAATAAACATTTTTTTAACGAGAACATTTTTGTACATTGACAGGAAAAATAACCCAGCCCTCAAAAATAAATACAGAAAGAAAAATTGGATTGATTTTTTACAAAGTGACAATTTCAACCGTTCGGATCACAGGCGAAGAAAAATTGCAGCAGTTTGAACTCTCTGGCGTTTATTTGACATACTTTGAAATTAAAAACAAAACCGAAAATATTCTTAGGCTATTGATTATTTACAAAGTAATTATAAGTTATGTGAAAAATTGTAAACACGCTACTTTTTGCCATTTTTAAAATAGAGTCCCTCACAATAAATAGAAATTCATGAAAAACAATGCAAAGAATCTATAGATCATACATTGACGTTTCCGGAACCATATTTTAATTTTCTATATGATCAGTAGGACACGAGTTATGAGTCATCAAAGTCAAATGCGTCGTTTTGACGACTGATAATTCAGAGACAAATCATCGTAAAGAGGGCAACAATAACTCAAATTAAAGGCAAAGAATCAGCCTCAAAAAACTTTTTGATGGACTTGCCAGAAAACATTTATTTAGGTCCGTGGACCTTTCGAAAGTCAAGCAAAAAATTGAACGTTTTTGTTCCTCTGATTTTCTTATAATTTCATCAAAACTGTCCACTATTTGACATTCTAAATGCTAGGACTCAAAACTAAAGGCTTCAAGCTTTAATTTGCTTTTTCTCATTATTCTACGATCATTTTTCGCCACGTTACAGCCTGTTAAAAAACACTACAAAATTACGGATTTTTATATCCTTTAATTTTTGCATCTAGTGTGTGTGTGTGTGTGTATTCAATATTAATTAATATGAATTTCTTTTTTTAATATTAATATTTTATATTATTTGGGTAATATATTCACCTATAATGTTAATATCAATATATACGTGGGTGCAAATACATTTTTATACACATACTTGTTTGGAGCATATGCACACATACACTCACACTTGCTCGTCTCATTAAATTATGTCTCTAAAGCTGGTGCTTATCTCTCACGGTTTGTGGGTGGACTATATAAATGACCGTTGCCCCTTGGGATCCCTCAGTAGTTGTTCTTATTTCGTGCACGATGTTCTGACCTTATTCGATCCTCGGCGGTGCTCACTTGCAGGCGCTATAATAAATAAATAAAGCTAATAACAAAAGAAATTAATAATACGAGGAAAAAGGAAACGAGGAAGGAAGCTGCGTTGTGGAAGGGTACCAAAAGGTGGCGAACGCGTTTGGTGCGTTCGCGCAAAAGAGCTGCGCTTTGTATCCGGATTTGAAGAACCAAAAGAAGGCATCGAACGCAGATGTGCCTTGTTCCAGTGTATAGATTATTGCAGATATTGTCGTAGGCGTATGATCGATTGGCATTGAACGTGATTAACAATGGTGTTCGCATTTTTATCGAGAACGAGTCTGATCCTCGTGTCAATCACGTTGTGCCTTGATTCGTGCTACGGTGATTATGACACCGCACCCCACATCGTTGTTTTCATGGCTGATGATTTGGTACGTGATGTCTTTTATTTAATTTTGTGATCTTCGATGGAGAGATGGTTATCGACAACTTTGACGTTTTATCGTGGACGTGATGAAGTTGATATTAATATTATTTTTCAATTGGAAGATTCGAAGTTGGATTCGTCCATTTGAATCCATTACGAAAGTCGTTTTTCTCTATCTAAATCCATTGAAACGTAGATTTTCACAATGTAAATCCATTCAAACGTGGATTTTCTCAATGTAAATCCATTCAAACGTGGATTTTCACAATGTAAATCCATTCAAACGTCGATTTTGTCAACGTAAATCCATTTAAACGTGGATTTTCACAATGTAAATCCATTCAAACGTGGATTTTCTCAATGTAAATCCATTCAAACGTGGATCTTCACAATGTAAATCCATTCAAACGTGGATTTTCTCAATGTAAATCCATTCAAACGTGGATTTTCACAATGTAAATCCATTCAAACGTGGATTTTCACAATGTAACTCCATTCAAACGTGAATTTTCTCAATGTAAATCCATTCAAACGTCGATTTTCTCAATGTAAATCCATTGAAACGTGGATTTTCACAATGTAAATCCATTCAAACGTGGATTTTCACAATGTAAATCCATTCAAACGTGGATTTCCACAATGTAAATCCATTCAAACGTGGATTTTCACAATGTAAATCCATTCAAACGTGGATTTTCACAATGTAAATCCATTCAAACGTGGATTTTCATAATGTAAATTCATTAAAACATGGATTTTCACAATGGTATCCTTAGAAACGAGGAGTTTTCAATGAATATCCAATCAAAAAATCGATTTTACAATGTTAATTTATTTCTAAATAGATTCGCCCCATTCCAATCGATTGCGAAATAGATTTATGCCATTGGAGTCCGTTCCATTACGAATTTTTCCTATTCATATCCATTTCGAAAATGGATTATCCTATTTCCAATAAGCTTGCGGAAGGTCGTGAATAACAGGATGAAAAGCGGAAGTTGAGCATTCGCGTATTGTTGTCGAAGTCAATGCTCGCGCCCACAAATATCCGTGATGTCTTTTCCCCTTTCACTCTCCCTCTCCTTCCCTTCTCGCTCTACGTGCATGTATAATTTAGCCCGATTACAAATGTGCCTTATACTTGAATTGTCTTGAATTACCGCGTGAGCCTTACTTGAGACAATTAAGAAAGGCAACTACTACTAGTCCGGCGCTCATCGCACACTGTATCGCGTTATACGAACACCCACACACTGATGAACGGAGGATGTGGCTGATGCCTCAAGACCCGAGGCTCGTTCCTCCATTCACCGTATCAACGTGCATCAAATGACTCACACGACCAAACAAATAAGAATTCCGTCCTTCTGGCAGCCTTTGCACTCGTAACACGTATATCTGGATCTTTATTGAATTTAATAGCCGGAGCTGTCTTAAATAGCTTATGCAACCTCAAAAAGAGGAACGAACCTGATGACAACAACGTCCCGAAACCTGACACTCATTGGTGGCAATGGAGAGTATTTTATTCTCAATCTCCGCTTCGTTTTCCGCATTCTCGGCATTGGAGACATGTTCAGTTGGACGGGGAGGCCCTGCCTTTGTCCATTCGGCTTGTTTTTCGGTCGTTTTTTTGGGTTTTGCCGTTTTGGTAGTTTTCGCAATATTTTAAACGCCGAATTGGAAGAGCTGGACCACCTGTTGGACGCATTGGGGACACGTTTAATTGGGTGTCGTTCATTGTTCGTTTTGCAGGGCTGGAACGATGTTGGTTTTCACGGTTCAAGTCAAATTCCTACACCCAATATCGACGCTCTAGCCTACAATGGGCTAATACTGAATAGGCATTACGTTTTACCAACCTGCACGCCTACAAGAGCAGCATTTTTCACAGGAAAATATCCTAGCAGAATGGGTAAGTGATGAGTTCGGTATGCGCGATTGCTGTACTGCGAATGGCCAGGTTTGAAAGCGAAATTAAACTCTTGCATAGGTATGCAGGGTGAAGGGATAATGGGCGGCGAGCCACGCGGTCTTCCATTGAACATACGAATACTGCCAGAACATCTTCGAGATCTGGGCTACTCGCCGAAATTAATCGGCAAGTGGCACTTGGGCTTCCACACGCGCCAACACACACCCTTACATCGTGGCTTTGACTCGTTTCTCGGTTTTTACAACAGCCACATCGCCTACTACGATTACAGATACTCCCAAGGGGCAAGTATATCAACCTGGCAAATTACCTCACCTGTTCTGGCAAACTGCCTGGCCTTTGGTCACTGCTTCTAGATCAATGATAAAGGACGGGCTGATGGTAGATGATTGGTGTCTTCAATCTGTCCTTTGAGCAGCATTTGTAGATCAATGACAATGGACAAGTTGATGGTAGATAATCGCTGCCTCCAATCTGTGCTTTGGTCGGCACTTCTAGATCAATGGCAATGGATAGGTTGATGGCAGATGATTGGTGTCTTCAACCTGTCTTTGGTCAGTACTTGTAGATCAATGGCAATGGACAGGTTGATGGCAGATGATTGGTATCTTCAACCTGCCTTTGGTCAGCACTTCTAGATCAATGACAATGGACAGCTTGATGGCAGATAATTGCTGCCTCCAACCTGTGCTTTGGTCAGCATTTCTAGATCAATGACAATGGATAGGTTGATGGCAGATGATTGGTGTCATCAACCTGTCTTTGGTCAGCGCTTCTAGATCAACAAAAATGGCGAAGTTGATGGTAGACGATCGGTGTCTTAGATCGCACCGTTCGTTACTTTAGTGGTCGATTGCAAGCAGCAATTTGTGGTCCTCAAAAATGACTAGGATAACTCAACAGGTGTCTAATTCTGATCCTAGCTCACAGACGACTGCGATGTTTTCTTTTCGACACAGAATATGAGCGGCTTCGACATGCACAGAGGCGATATACCAGCGTACGATCTGCAAGGCCAATACGTGACCGATTTGTTTACGGAGGAGGCCGAGAGGATAATCGATCATCACGATTCGTTGAATCCACTGTACCTTCAAATCTCCCATCTGGGCGTACATGCACCCCTCGAAGTTCCAACGAGCAATTACAACGACCAAATGTTCCAGCACATCCGCGACGAACATCGACGAAAATACGCCAGTTAGTAATACCGCTGTCTTTATTACCGCCCACGGAATTTCACCCAATCGACATTGTGTATTTTTGACGAGAAAAAAAAAGTCTTTTCCCATTTCTCACATACGAATATCTTCGTGTCCCAAGAAATGGTCTCGTCCCTGGACGATTCGCTCGGACGCATCGTCACCGCTCTCGGTTACAAGGGAATGCTGAAGAACACGATAATTCTCTTCCTCACGGACAACGGCGCTCCCACGATCGGCAAATATCGCAATTGGGGCTCGAATTACCCGCTGCGAGGCGTGAGTATGCGTTTTTCCAGAAATGTCCAAGAGAATCCAGGGTGTTCCATTTAAAGTATCCCGAGCATCTTCAAAAGTACTGCGCGCATCAAAAAAATATCCGGAACAAAAGTTGATTCTTTCCAAGCGGGGAGGGGGGCAGAACCGTTAGTTTCACCTTTGGCGCAACAGCCAAGGTGACTTAGAGGTCAACATCTGGGTTCCTCGTAAGAACATACATTTTCAGTTAAAAAAATGGGCAAAAATAAAATCTTCCTCACAGACAAAGTACACTCTTTACGAGGGCGGAGTGAGAGGGGTGGCCGCGATATGGTCACCGCGGCTCCACGGAATGGCGAACGTCTCGAATAATTTGATACACGTGACGGACTGGCTGCCAACGTTTTACGCAGCCGCGGGTGGCAACGTTACCGACTTGGGTGATATCGACGGGGTGAATTATTGGCCCCACTTGAGCCAGGGTAAGCCAAGTCCCCGGGAGACCTTGCTCTTGAATATCGATGAAGTTGCCAAGACAGAGGGAGCTATACATCGCCGATTCAAACTCGTCAGAGGTCAGTTGATTTTACACGCCATATCATTGTTGTTTGAAATCGTCATTTCTTCAATAATAATAGTAATGATTTCGAAAATAACAGTAATCCCCATAACGATGATAACCACCATGCTAATAAGAATTTTCTAGGGCAGCAGAAATTTTCAAAACAGTGAAATTTTCCATAACGATAATACTTTTGCGTAGAATAATAATGTCCAAAATAGAGAGAATTTCCACAGTAATAATGTGTTTTTAATAATAATGATGCACCAAATGATAATCATGTCCAAAATGACAATAATTTTCATAATAATAATAACTACCAAAATTACAATAATTTAAAAAATGATAACCATTTTCCGCATAATAATCAGATAAGATAATAAATTGCTTTTGAATGGTGATGATGACCACGTAGGACCGGCTGTGTTGGTACAGGTTTTCCGCAGCTTCCCTATACCCATGGCAGAAATGTCATGGTGGATGCGATATCGAAGGGGAAGTCGGCTGCGGCCGCAAGGCGGGGATGACTAGTGGAATACAGTGGGGAATGTAATGAGGGAAAAGAGCCCGCACAGTGGAATCTAAAATAAAAATAAAAATAGCGATGATAAGTTTTGCTGATAATAATGATTTCTAGAAAAATGATAATTATCATAGTCGCAATAATTTCCAAAATTGTGATAATGTTCACAATAATAATATTTTTCATAATAATTTTTTTTTTCAAAATAACCATACATGAAAAATCATAACCATTTTCCGAAAATTAATTCCACAATTACAACGATGATGATAATTAGTTTTGCGGATAATAACAACAGCGGTAATAATGATAATTTTTAAACTTACAATTTCCAAAATGGAGCTAATTTTCACAAGGATAATATTTTTCATAATAATATAAATTTTTCGAATGATAATAATTTCCATAATGATAACATTTTCCAGCATAAGAATAATATAAAAAAGAATGATTTTTCGAATAATAATTTCGTACGGTAATAAAATGTATAAGAATAATGATTTCTACAACAACGACAACAATCATAATGATTTCCACAATAATACTAATTTTTTAAATAATACGGATAATAATTTGCAAAATCATACCCAGTTCTATGAAAGATTGCTAAACAACTTGATCGCTCATTCAATCATTTATCGATCACACATTCTATTCAATCGCAGAATCAATCGCTTTGACAGTTCCCAAGCGAATTCATTTTCCCTTTCGAGGGTACGAAAACCATAGTTTAACAAAACAAAACAAAAAATTCGTTAAGGATCCTACAAGAGAGGATATTACGATCAGCCGGTCGGCGAGTCAGGACGAAATCGGGACGTGCCGGAGTACAATTATACGGTCGTACACAGAAGTGCAGTCGCGAGCTCGATAAGCGCTCATCTTCAGGGACCCGTGACCCAACCGAGCCAAATGACCCATCTGCGGGAACAAGCGACCGTCGCCTGTCGAAGGACCATAAGAAACCTTCTCCCGACGTGTAACGACACCGATTGCCTATTCGATATCGTCAATGATCCTTGCGAAACGACTAACATCGCCAAACAATACCCCAAGGTGAGTTTTAAATATATATTTATATATATATCTGATGGACAATATTGTTTGAAAACAATATACATACGATTAAACAATTTTAAATTAATTGATCGAACATTTTGTTCAATGGAAATTTTTAACTGACCAAATTTTATTAATTCATTGATTAGAAAATTAATAACAATATATTGTTATTAATTTTCTGAATGAATTCAAATTTTATTAATGAATTAATAAAATTTGGTCAGTTAAAAATTTCCATTGAACAAAATGTTCGATCAATTAATTTAAAATTGTTTAATCGTATGTATATTGTTTTCAAACAATATTGTGCATATATATATGCGGTAAATAATTTTTTTAAACATATATTGTTTAGACGCTGGTAATATTATGTTCGATAATGATAATTTGACATAGTTATATAAGAACTATATAACAGTTTTATATATACATAAATAAAATGTAAAAATATTTATCAATTTTTTTGCTGTACATCAAGAAATGCTGCGATCTCAGCTGCCCGATAAGTCGAATAGTGTACAATTGAATTTGCAACACTCGAGATAGAATTTAAATCCCCAAAAATTATCATTTTTTCTCCCCATAACATTTTTTTCCGGTCCAATGTTTTTATTCACGTTGATTGAATGTAAAATTTAATTCAACTAAATTTTTGGTAAATATTCAGAAGTGGGGCTCCTGCTAGAATCAGGCTTGTATTTTGTCTTATTTTTTTGTTTAGGTTTGTTTGGGTTATATATATATTAAACCATTCAAACAAAAATTGGCCTGATTATAGCAGGAGCCCCACTTCCGAATATTTACCAAAGTTTTTTTTAAATTTGATTGTTCAAAACTAAATTAATTAAAGTAATTTTTAAAAATTACATTTCTAGATAATATTTTTGCCAGGTTACATTGAAAAATTCAGTTTTCTTCAGATTCTTTTTGAGAATTCGATTTTTCCCAGATTACATTTTCTTTGCATTAAATTTGAAGTCGGATAATTACTTTTTCACTTTTATCATCACAATATCGGACCATAGTACAGTCGTGCTTTATATTGGAATCGGAAAAAATTAGAAGAAGGCTAGTTCTTTGACAGGTGATTTTGTAGGTGCCACGGGTGCTAAAACCAAGTTTGCCTAAAAATCGGGGTGTAGGGTTCTTTTTTAAGGGATGAACGGAGATGGGGGTGGATTAATGCCAAACTACAACTCCTACGAGGTCGGCGCCGTGAGACAAAATGTTCAGAAAAATCCGGTCTTTAGTTTTGTCCACAGCGCCGAAGTCGTGGAAGTTCATTTTGGGAGTGAAAAAGTGGGGTGAAATTTTGAAAAATCAGTTTTAATTCAATAACTTTTTAGAAAAAAATCGTACACTTTTTGTTCAAAGGGGAACGTTGTAGCCCTTGAAAAGACGCGTCGATCGACTATTCGATCAGCCCTCTCCAATAATACCTTCACCTCCAAAAGAATTGTTGAAGAATTAACAAAAAAATTGTTTTTTGAATAACTCACAAACAATCGATTTTTCGGGGATGGTTTAAATGTACGAAATGTAGAGAATAATTTTCTCTATATTTTCGTTCCTATGGACAACCCTTGAATGTTGCTTTTTCGAACCCCTGTCAGGGGTTGAAAATTCAAAATTACATTCTGGGTAAACTATTGACCGAAACTAAAGAGATACGAGTTTGGCGCTGTGGACAAAAATGTAGCTGAGGGTTCAAGCTACAAATTCTTCCTCGGCGGGGAATTCGTGCGGTCAATAGTTTTCCCAGAATTTCATTTTGAATGTTCAACCCCCGATAGGGGTTGGAAAATAAAAATTCAAAGGTGGTCCATAGCAACGAACATATGGAGAAAATTATCCTCTACATTTCGTACATTTGAACCATACCCGAAAAACCGATTGTTTTTGAGTTATTCGATAAACAATTTTTTTTTGGTTTTTTAACCATTTTTTTGGAGGTGAAGATATTATCGGAGAGCGATGATCAAATACTCGATCGACGCGTCTTTTCAAGGGCTACAACGTTCCCATTTGAACAAAAGGTGTACGATTTTTTTCTAAAGAGTTATTGAATTAAAACTCATTTTTCAAAATTTCACCCCACTTTTTCACTTCCAAAATGAACTTCCACGACTTCGGCGCTGTGGACAAAACTAAAGGCCGGATTTTTCTGAACATTTTGTCTCACGGCGCCGCCCTCGTAGGGGTGTAGTTTGGCATTAAACCACCCCCATTTCCCTTCATCCCCTAAAAAAGAACCCTACACCCCGATTTTTAGGCAAACTTGGATTTATCACCCGCGGCACCTACAAAATCACCTGTCAAAAAACTAGCCTTCTTCTAATTTTCTCCGATTCCGGGGTTTTTTTTTTCAGCGACAGCACGACTGTACTACCACTCGATTTGCTCGTAATCCGAGGAACTCCCAAACTCAAGCACTCATTTTCACTTTATTCTCATCGCGCTATCTCTGTGCTGCTCTTTCCGCAGATCGTCACGTTCCTCGATCTTTTCCTCGAGAAGTACGGTAACGTGTTGTCGAAGCAGCCGAGAGTGCCGATCGACTGGTTGGCCGATCCACGACGTAGCAACAACACGTGGGAGCCGTGGCTCAGTTCTGGCACAATCGAAGGTCTCTACGGTTACAACGCGGCTACCGCGATCAGCACAGTCGCCGTGTGCGCCCACATCGTCATTGTACTCATGATCGTCGGTCTACGAGCGTTTATCTGACTGAAAGACACTTTTCCCGCGAAGCGGAACAGTGCTATTTTTTACAGGAGCATCGGCAATGAGGCATCAACGACGACGAGCGAGAAGAACGATGAGCTCGTCGAGCTCCCCGAAGCGTCTGATCGCGTTGCACTTTAATTTTGTATACATGCATACATATAATTTAACTAGTATACATGAGATCGATTATTCGAATCGCGTCTCTCATAGCTTGGTATTTATTTCGTAATGATAATTTGTAAAAGGAACTAGAGTAAGAATTTTCCAACATTTTTCATCACGCCTTTTCTCACGCTGATTAAATTTCGCAATTATATTTTATTATTTATAATTTAGGTGTAATTTTTTTTCGTATCCAATGCTCCTGTTTCGACTCTGGAAGATCCCGTCACGGAAAGCCCGCACTCATATAATTCTATATGAGAATATATATATTATAATAATATTTTTTAAGCGGTATATTATATATTTATTATTATGTAATAAAGAATAATAAATAAATAATGTTAATAACAATAACGAGACTGTGAGGTGCCTTCACCGGTAATTTTTCAATTACAGCTAACCATTTAATTGCACTCTATAATGTAACTATGAATAAAGTAGAAAGACTGAAATATCGAAAAATTTTCGTCATCGTTTACAACGATCTACGATCCACGTCAGTTAGTTATTTCATGACTTATTTATCAATTTCTTCAATGTTATTTGTGGTAATTACTTCGAATATTTTTTTCTATCAGAATAATACCTTTCATCAGCTGTAGCAATTGAAAATTAGTTTTCATAATATTTTCATTTAACAGCCAATCTGAATTCGTGTGTTTATTCGTCCATTCACTGGTTTGTTTACCCTAGTTGCCCAGGAAACCCTTGCAAAACGCTCCGCTCTGCGATATTGCGACCGAGAAGCTATCGGGATGTATCAGGAGCACAGAAGTACCAAGGAGGTGGCGCCACCTATCGACTACCTACTCGCCTCTCGTGTGATCCCGATGCGGCGCGCTGAGCGCCGGCGCGGTCGTCGTGTCACCGAACACCCAGGCCAGCCACATTACGGGCCAGAACATATCAGGATGTAACAGGAGCGCAGAAGTACCAAGGAGGTAGCGACTCCGATCGACTACCTACTCGCCTCTCATGCTAGCCTAATACCAGGGGCCTGGCGCGGTCGTCGCTAGACTCGTCGCGTCTTATATGAATATATATATAACATCAAACTAATATGTACATATATGTATAAAGTATTCATTAAATCGATCATTTTGCCTCTTTTTTATCATTCCATAACTCGAGATTAACTTTGAAACAATGATTCGTAAAAGAAACTAATATAAGAATTCTCCACGATTTTTCGTTGCGCCATTTGTTACCGCTGGGGTTATGTTTCGTAATTATATTATGTTCTTTATAATGTGTGCGCATTTATTTATTTGTTTGTATTCCCACCGCTCCTTTTTCGATTCTTGGGAGACCCTGTCGCGGAATGTGTTTACATTCGTGTATGTGGGGCATGCAGAGCGAGCTTCGTAATTTTTTAATTGCAGCCAAACATCAATTCTAATATATTATTAACGCAATTATTGATAGAGTAAAAAGCTTTGAATATCGAAAATAAGATGTGAGGGTTAAATGACGGGAAACGGACGGAATCCGTATATTAACCGAAATAGTTGACCGATCGATCTATGCAAAGCGTTCCGGTCGGCCATATTGCGGTCGAGAAAATATCAGGATGTATCGGGAGCACAGAAGTATCAAGGAGGTCGCGCCACCAATCGCCTACCTACTACCGTTTCCTGTTACCCCTATACGACGAGACAAGTGCTGCCATCTCTCCCGTATGACAAGAACCTGGAGCCAGCCGTATTACGGGCCGGAAAAATATCAGAATGTATCAGGAGCACGGAAGTAGCAAAGGGTCGCGCGACCGAGTGAATACCTCCTCGCGTCTCGTGTTCGCCTGATACCAGCAGACGTGCGCCGGCTCGGCCACGGTATCAATAACGTTCAAGTCAGCCATAATATTCGGTCTAGAAAATCTTCGTATGTATCAGGAGCCTAGAAGTACCGTGAAGATAGTGGGAATTGAATTCGGAATACCTACTCGGTTATCATGTTTCCTTGATACAAACCGAGTTTTCATGCTGAAATTCCCAAACTCGTGTTCAAGACCGTCGTATTACGTTCAAGAAAAATCTCGTATCGTATCAGGAGCACAGGAGTGGCTAGGAGATAGCGGCATTGATCGCGCGCCTACTTACCTACCGTG
>OY723393.1:1259830-1264830 GCA_963210295.1 Ophion ellenae
CATTTTATTATTACTAAATTATTACTAATTATGCTAAAAAAATACGTTTAGCATTTTTTCTCTCTGCCGGAATTCATCTTCGGCAGGTTTCTCCAAGGATCGAATTTTCTAGCAATGACGATCGGAGAAGTCTCGCTCTACAGAATAGCGGTAAAATTTTACTATCGCGAATTGTTTAGAGGTCATCGGTGTAAAATTTTCGAAAAATCGTTTTGTTGGAAGCACTTTTAAAAAATCCTTGGAAACTTAAAAAAATGTACAATGCCCTTTGTTTAAACAATTGCGATCGGTATTTTTTTCTCTGCCATGGCTTATCTGCGGCAGGTTGTCTGCGGCCGACCAAATTCGCGAGCGAACGAGATCGACCGGGTTTCACTCTGCGAAAGAGTGGTAACATTTTATTATTACTAAATTATTACTAATTATGCTAAAAAAATACGTTTAGCATTTTTTCTCTCTGCCGGAATTCATCTTCGGCAGGTTTCTCCAAGGATCGAATTTTCTAGCAATGACGATCGGAGAAGTCTCGCTCTACAGAATAGCGGTAAAATTTTACTATCGCGAATTGTTTAGAGGTCATCGGTGTAAAATTTTCGAAAAATCGTTTTGTTGGAAGCACTTTTAAAAAATCCTTGGAAACTTAAAAAAATGTACAATGCCCTTTGTTTAAACAATTGCGATCGGTATTTTTTCTCTGCCATGGCTTATCTGCGGCAGGTTGTCTGCGGCCGACCAAATTCGCGAGCGAACGAGATCGACCGGGTCTCACTCTGCGAAAGAGTGGTAACATTTTATTATTACTAAATTATTACTAATTATGCTAAAAAAATACGTTTAGCATTTTTTCTCTCTGCCGGAATTCATCTTCGGCAGGTTTCTCCAAGGATCGAATTTTCTAGCAATGACGAGCGGAGAAGTCTCGCTCTACAGAAGACCGGTAAAATTTTACTATCGCGAATTGTTTAGAGGTCATCGGTGTAAAATTTTCGACAAATCGTTTTGTTGGAAGCACTTTTAAAAAATCCTTGGAAACTTAAAAAAAATTCCAATGCTCTTTGTTTAAACAATTGTGATCGGTATTTTTTTCTCTGCCATGGCTTATCTGCGGCAGGTTGTCTGCGGCCGACCAAATTCGCGAGCGAACGAGATCGACCGGGTCTCACTCTGCGAAAGAGTGGTAACATTTTATTATTACTAAATTATTACTAATTATGCTAAAAAAATACGTTTAGCATTTTTTCTCTCTGCCGGAATTCATCTTCGGCAGGTTTCTCCAAGGATCGAATTTTCTAGCAATGACGAGCGGAGAAGTCTCGCTCTACAGAAGAGCGGTAAAATTTTACTATCGCGAATTGTTTAGAGGTCATCGGTGTAAAAGTTTCGAAAAATCGTTTTGTTGGAAACACTTTCAAAAAATCGTTGAAAAGTTAAAAAAAAATTACAATGCTCTTTGTTTAAACAATTGCGATCGGCATTTTTTTCTCTCCCATGGCTTATCTTCGACAGGCTGCCTGCGGCCGACCAAATTCGCGAGCGAACGAGATCGACCGGGTCTCACTCTGCGAAAGAGTGGTAAAATTTTATTATTACTAAATTATTATTAATTACGCTAAAAAAATTCGTTTGGCATTTTTTCTCTCTGCTGGAATTCATCTTCGGCAGGTTTCTTCAAAGATCAAATTTTCTAGCAATGACGATCGGTGAAGTCTCGTTCTACAGAAGAGCCGTAAAATTTTACTATCGCAAATTGTTTAGAGGTCGTCGGTGTAAAATTTTCGGAAAATCATTTTGTTTGAAACACTTTTAAGAAATTCTTGGAACCTTAAAAAATATGATGCATATTCCTTTGTAGCTGAAAAAACCCATTATAATGTGGTTTTCGAGCTATTTTTAAAGGAAGTCTCCGCCGCTGAAAATCGTCTTTGGCGATGTCTCATGCCGGTAGGCGCAGTTCTCAACTCTTGTAAGCCTATTGTGGGGACAAAGTCACCGACTAAAAATAGTTTTATTTTCGACCAATAGGTGGCATTCGATTACGGAAAAAAAAAACTTGTTCAGCTGTAGCTTCTTTGAAACCGTTGACTTCAAACACTTTTTTTTTCAAAATCATGTTTTCGATATCGGGACGGAGCAACACTCAAACAATGTTCGCCCAATCGACTTGAAATTTTAAATGTAGTTTCTTAGATTGCTTTAACAGTCAAGGACGAGCTCTTTTTTTTCGATTGACTGAAAATTGTAAAAAAAATATATCACTTTTTATACCCAACCCCAAAAAATTAAAGAAACAGAAAATTTCTTCATTTTTTAAAGTGTTTTTGAAAAGCTGTATCAATGTCAAAAATAGTCGTATCAAGATGAAAAAGAAAAACATTATTAAGCTTCAAGTTTCTAGGTTGAGATCTTTTGGCAAAATAATTTTTTGAGCTATGGTTATCGCGCAATCATAAGAGATAGCGGGAAAATTATTTTTCCAATTTTATTTTTTCAAGGGATTTTTCACAGATAAATCAATGCATAGGTCCGTTAGCTTGTTTATTCAGTTCCAATTTGGTTTTTTTGTGGTCTCTCTATGTCAACTTTTTGCTGGGATATCCGACTTATAATAAAAAATGTTCCTTTTGTGTTTGATCAATGATATCACAGCAACCAATGATCGCACAGGAAATTATTGCGCAGCTTGAAAAACTTGAATCAATTTCGTACAAGACCCTTTCGTTGATTTTTGAGTAAAAAATCATGTTTTCACCATTAACAGTAGTTTGAAAAATAGGACAAAACATGACATTTTATGGTTTCTCAGTAAATCTACTACTCCATTACAAATATTGGTAGAAAGACTAATGTCGCCACGTATTTTCAAATTGATCCATCGACCCGTTTTTCCGGACCGATCGATCCAAGTTTTACAAACGAATTAAAGGAACAAGTGTTCCTAAACATCGTGTAATCATGATCAAAATGAAAACACCCATTTTCTTCGACTATTTTTAGAACTTTGCAGTAGTTGCTTGTTAAATTTAAGAAAAAAAATTGAGATATTAAAAAAAATTGTAATCTGTTTAAATTTGTACATTTTTTCAGGAAACAATGGTGACTCGTTGTTGCCACGCTTCGGCTTTTGCGCACCATAATTTCACTCATCAATTGCATTGATTAAAAGTTGATACCCCCAAGCAGTATTGACTAGTCGATCTGAGAACTTGTATGCCATTAACTGTAGATATTTTCTGCGAAGGTTATCAGGGATACAAAAAACACTTTTTTCAAAAATGATCTCTTGCTTGGAAGAAAAAACCAATGAACAATTTCTTTCGAAAACTAATCTTTTTTTGGTAATTTTTTTCTACGTTTTGATAAAAAAAAATGAATCTCTTGTTTTTGTAAACTCTCATTTTTTTCAATTTTTGATCATGCCTAGTTTTGAAAAAAAGATTGTTTTCCATAACCCTAATAACCTTCGTAGAAAATATTGAGAATTAATTGCATAAATGTTCTCAGATCGACTATTAATACAGCTTGGGAGTATCAACTTTAATTGATGCAATTACAGATGAGTGAAATTAAAGTGCGCAAAGGCCGAATGGTGTAAAAAAATGAGTCAGTATTGTTTCCTTAAACATTTTACAAAAAAAATGTTAATCTCTCGAATTTTTTCTTATATTTAACAAGCAACTAGTGCCAAGTTGTGAAAAAAGTCGAAGAAAGTTAGTATTTTTATTTTGATGATGATTACAAGATGTTTAGGTATAATACACTTGTTCCTTTAATTGTTTTGTCAAACTTCGATTAAGCCTTGATAGAAAACGGTTCGATGAATCAATTTGCAGACTAACAGGGGTATTGGGAGTAATTCGAGCTGAAAAAAAACGCGGCAACATTAGTCTTTGCATCAATATTTGTAACGTAGTGGTAGATTTACTGAAAATCCAGAAAAAGTAATTTTTTGTCCTTCACCAAATAACGGTTAAGGGTGAAGAAAAAAATCACAAAAATCAACGGGAGGGGCTGGCGGGAAATTTATTCGACTTTTCAAAGCTGCCCTCTAATTCCCGTTACGATAATTGGTTGCTGAGAGATCGATAATCAAAGACAAAAGGATCTTTTTTCATTCGAAGTCGGATATCTCAGCAGAAAATTTGACGTACAGAGATAAAAAGCTAATTAAAGCTGAATAAACAAGCTAACTAACCCATACATTCAGTTAACTGAAACAAAATTCCTTAGTCCGATGACCCCTGAAAAATAAAAACAAATTTTGAATTTTTTTCTGCCGGTATTTCTTATGATTGCGCGATAGCCGTAGATCACAATTTTTTGCCAACAGATCTCGAAACTATCATCTTGAAGCTTCAAAAAGGGTTTTTCATCTCGATGCGACAATTTTTCACATAGACACAGCGCTTAAAAAAACGCTAGAAAATGTAGAAATTTTGTTCTTGTCATTTTCGGAGTCGTATATAAAAAATTTGGTTCAAAACACGACCTTTTTTTAACTCGTCTCTTTTCTTTAATTATTTTGAAGTTTCCCCTCACTTGACTGCTAAAACGAACGTAATAAACGAAAATACTTTACTCTTAGTTCCACGATTAAATTTACGATAGTTCTACTGCGTTCCACGGAGAGGGTATGAGGTTGAAGTTTGCAACGTTGGAACGCAAAAAAATAAAAATTTGTGAAGTCCTTTTTTATATTTCGGCAACCTTTGCTTACAATAATCCTCCAAACATTTTTCAAGATTGTTGGTCGCGTGTCGTTCAAAGAGACGCGACCAACAATCGTCACCGTGTACTCCGATCTAAGGGGTCACACTGTGGAATTAAAAAAAATTGTTTTTTTTTTTACTTGACTTAAAAGATGCTTTCAACCATCTATAATAAGGAGAAAAAAGTTTGGTACCTGTAAAAAAAGGTCCGCAGGCCAGCATGGGTCTGCGGTGGCAGTGGCTGGCCCGTGTGCGAGACATCGACCGTTTTTCTCAAAACACAATTTTTCAAAA
>OY723393.1:1269830-1272916 GCA_963210295.1 Ophion ellenae
AATAGCTGTCACATGGGAACATTTCCTTGATATTCTTGTTTCTCGAATCGCCTAATCACATAGCTGTTTCACCGGTTGCGTTTTCAGTTGCGCCTTTATTTTATTGTCCATTTCTATTTCCCTGCTCTTTTCCAATTATTGGTCCAGTTTCTTTACTACCTCTTGATTGAGTTTCCCCTTAACTTTTGGAAACTCGCAAAGGTGTGTCAAGTTTTCATTTTCCTCTTTGGAAATTCTATATTTGGAGTCTGCATTCTCTTTTTTTGCTGCTCTCCAGATATTGCCACATCTTATCCCCAGTTGGTTTTATTTCTCCGCTCATCGGCTCGTTTTCTCATGTGTATTCGTGCTGCAATCGCATTGAAATTCTTGTTCATTTCTAATTTTTATGAATCTATTTTTTCTTGTCTATTTTTCTTGTCCCATTTTGATGAATTGCCAGTTATTGCTCCTACTTCCTCGGTAAAGCATTTTTTAGGCCACCTACCATCCTCCATTTCCACTATTTCTGAAATCTGAATTCTATTCGTTCCGTTCTATATTCAAGACAGCTAAAGACAATTTCAAATCCTGCGAAACGAAACACTTCATACATTTACTTATGAAATTTGTTTAATAATTTTATTTGTAACATTTATTTTACGAATTCTTCATGAGATTTATTTTATAACATTTATGTGATCAATAATTACCGATCCGAGGAAAATTCAAGTAAATATCTGCTCCATTTTTAGAGGATTTAGAATTTCGCTTAGCCTCCTACTACGGGACTGATAAATCATTCTTGATTTCGGGAATAATTGAGAAAATGTATCTTTCAATTTATAGAATTTCTCATTAGCCACGTGAAGCACTGAAAGGGGTGGGTGGGGGCATCGCGAAATCGAGTAGAAGGGACTGACGAGGAGAGACGAAGGGCTGGTGTCTTCTCTACGGCGCGCCTTTTGTGGCACTGCGAATGATCGGGGTATAAGTCGCTTTTAATAGACGAGAGACGAGTACACAGGCTCGCCAGCTGCTGTTACATGTTTTATATGCTCGCTCTTCACCACCCCCCCCCCCCCCCCCCCCCCCCCCCCCCCCCTCGAAGTCCTATCAAGCTCTCCCTTCTGGAGCCCGATCCTTCTGTTTTGATTTTGCCAATATCATTCTCCCCGAAGGGATCCAATAAAGAAAAGCAGTTGTTGAATGAATGAAAAGAGATAAAAAAATTCCTCGAAGCTTTTGGGAAATCGGACACAATGGTTTCTTCGAGTCGAACTGTGGGTTCTCGGCCTGGAAATACACAAAATTTCGATAAGAAATAACGATTTGTTGTTGCTATCGTCCGTATGCCATTATTTTTGTTTGTAAAAAAAACATCGTTAAGTGAATAAAGTGATGCGTAGATGCGGAACGAGCGTGTATAGAGAAACGAGAAATGTTTTTACCCCCTCTCGGACACACAGGAGCGTGCAGTGTACGAGAGGAAACGAAAGCAGTGCGGCGCGACGGGCTGAGCAGTGGGCGGCGCAGGTAAAAAAGGGCTACTTATTAGGTTCGAAGACCGAGTACCTTTATATATGTATCCACACATATGCAAAGACGAGAAATACGGAGTGAGCAAAAAGATGATGGGTAATATAAGAGAACGCGAAGAGGATGGTAAAGAGGAGGATCGCTTCATATATAGATGGGGAAAAATTATTTTTGAGACGGTTTCAAGCGCAGTCCTCGAAAAAGCCGGATGTGCTAATAAGCAACACTACTTAGGTGTAATGGGTTAGAAATTTCGTTTCCTCATATATATCATTCTTATTGTCATTGACATATTATAATATACAGATATTCTATTTTTGTATGTTTTGTTTAATTGAACTGAGCTCCAACGTATACCCTTGAGGATTTTTACGTATTACCCTTCCCAATTAAACCCTCTCTTATTATTCCTACCCGTACTTCGTAATCCAATCTAACTTCTATGCCGTCAACATCCGTTTTAAGGACTTATGCCTTATGGTAAAAGACGAAAAATCGCTTTTTTCAAAATCAATATAGTTTGACAGTATATCATCCTATAAATGTTTCCTAAAAAATCCGAGGTGATCGGATCGAAATTGACATATTTGTAGGCTGTAATGTTGACGCCCGTCGGAACACTCGGACCGTCGGTCGAAACCATATAAACGCTTTTTCTCGACAGTACGTTTTGAAAGTCGGTGAGCAAAATGTCTCGAAAGCCATTGCATCGATAATCCTGAAATCTTTAAGACTGTTTCTAGATATAAAAATATAGTATTCGATCGAAGGATTTTTTTCCCGATGGATATTTTCGATTCGATAAACGAAAAACGCGCATTTTTTTTTAATTTGATATTTCGGATACTCCTTCGGTCAATCATAGGATAAACTCATATACCAACGAAATCTGTTTGGTTTTTTTTTTGTATTAGAAAAGACGTTTTCGAGGGTGCTTCCCGGACATCGGCTGTAAAATGATTATAATTAAATATTCTTACACAAAAAATTACAGAGTGTTCTTCAGACAACACTTTTTCGAATACCTAATTTTTGTACAAATTTAACATCGCGTTGTTCTATTAAAAAATCCCAAAAATCAGATGTTTTCGACTGTAACAACCAGGGGTAACCCGTTAAGCTACACTACGCCGCATTTGTCGAGGGTACGGGGGAAACTGTGGAAAACCCGAACCGGTATAGTCGACCCCATATTCTTCTGATTCTCTCGTGCACAGACGTTTTAACTCAAGCATCTACACCAAGGCCGCAGAAGTATTGGCCTTCCGCTGAGTGGTTGATGCGCCAGCTGGTGTACGGCTAAGCGGTCACCGCTCCGAATATCGGCCATGCACAACGCTTCTTAACCCGAAATACCGCTGGAGCCGAACCCCGACCGCCCATCTACCAGTGTCAGTCATACAGATATTTTATTCCATTATTGCGTATTATGAAAAAAATATATGTGTGTATATTTAATGAAACTCACTGTATAATTTTCCTGCATGTTATAAATAATAATATAATATTTAATAATAATAATTATGTTTATGAATATGTATATGTATATACATGCACGTATACAGAGG
>OY723393.1:1273116-1372599 GCA_963210295.1 Ophion ellenae
CGAAATCGCGAAATCGATTTAAATGATAAAGCAAGTATCGAGCATTCATCAAAACTATGTACAAACAAAATTAATTTTATTTATTTTTATTCGAATATAATTCGACGAATAATTTGTTGGCGCGTGCGCGCGCGCACGTGTGCGTTAGTGTGGACGCGTGTCGTGCACAATCCGCAAACACTTCGACACCCGCCGAAATACCAAAGTGTCAATTTTCAGGGTTACGGGTTTCCTCGAGAGTACTGCTTGTGAATGGATAATGCGTTGCGCAAGAGAGCCGAAAGAGAGGCCCGCCGCACTTTGATATTATGCTATTCAGGGTCGGGTGTATCGCAAAGCCGAGCATATGAGAAAATCCAAGAGAGAGAGAGAGAGAGAGAGAGAGAGAGAGAGAGAGGGAAAGAGAACACAATAATATAGGGAATTACCAGAGAGGTGTTAGAGCGTAATCCCCGCCCAGCTATTTGTTCCTCAAATGCACATACACACAGAAACACATATATATCTAAATATCCAACGTAGACGTACGGGGTGCGAGAATATGAGGGATTTTTCGGGTCGCGTACGACGCGATGAAATTGAGCCGAGCTGGCGGGGACAGATTTCTCAAGCGGGGCGAATCGAAACCCATAAATTATACTTTGCCTTGCTATGTAATTTCGCATCCGTGTCTTATTTCACTGCTGGCCTATCGAGGGTTTTTAAGTCATTTATATATATCTTCATATATATATATATATATATATATATATATATATATATATATATATATATATATATATATAAATGTGTGTGTGTTATCGCGATTTCGGAAGGCACGCGCGCGTATTTACAACTCTATAGCGAAATTTGAGAGCGTTCGATGACAAATCGATCGGATTTTTTCTCTCTCTCCCTCTCTCTATATCTATCTACATGAATCTGTCTACATCTATCTATCTACATCTATATATATATATATATATATATATATATATATATATATCTGCACAACTCTCTCTCTCTCTCTCTCTCTCTCGCTCTTTCTTTCACTCCCTCTCGCTCCGTTGACACATATATATTTTGCAGTATATCGTTCTGCCACGATCAAGCAAGAGAGAGAGAGAGAGAGACAGATAAGGTCACGGTGGCCTTTTAATTGCTCGTTTCCTGTCTAGAATAAGAATAAAAAGATCCAAGCAGAAGAGAGAGAGAGAGAGCGAGAGAGAGAGAGAGAGAGAGAGAGAGAGAGATGCATGAGAGACGACGACGTTGTAAGAACGATGAATCTTTGACCTGTCTTCATTGCTCGTTCTCCTCATCATCATCACCATCATCATCATCATCAAGCCTCCTCTGTCCCACTGATCGCATTGACCATAAACGATGGGAGACCAGGAGAAAACGTGACTGTGTCATTCATTCTCTCGTCTCTCTCTCTCTCTCTCTCTCTCTCTCTCTCTCTCTCTCTCTCCTCCGTCCCTTCAACAGAGACCAAGGACACGATGTTCCTCATTAATCCGTCGAGAATTCTCAACACTCACGAGAACTCTGCCTTCATTCATAAAAGACACTTGTGCCCGTGGCTCGTCTAGTGCTCGTTCATTCGCAAAGAATTCGATTCATTCGCCTCGAGCGTACGCGCCATAAAACAATAGAAAAAAAAAGTAGAAGAAAAAAATGAAAAGTAAAAGCAACTCGTTGTATTTTATCATTCGTCGTTAATCTCGATCTAATTAAGAAGAATTTAAAAAAAACGGAGAAAGAAAAACATTTTCCTTTCGACATTTCAATCGTAGGTCGTTTGAATTTTTCATAATAAAAATAAAAGCGAGTAAAAAGGCATTGACCCCATATTCGTCACCAATGGCAATCGACAGCTCGATAATTGATGGGTGCTCCTGCGATAGAAAAAAAAATAAACGATTCGGAAGAACGTGAAAAAAAAAAAAAAGATTCGGGCGATTTGACACGTCGATTCGCGGCTGTCAAAAATTTGCAATTTTTCACTTTTTACCCCGCATTGCCCCTGCGTGGTCTCGTCCCTTCGTGCATTTTTTTCTAAGAGCGAGAGAGCCAGAAATAGACAGAGAGAGGGAGAGAGAAAGGCGAAAAAAAAATAGGGAAAAAATCAGCCGAGCACATTGATCGATTAGTTCGTGATTCGTGCTCGCGGGCGTGAAACCAAATATAAAAGAATATGGACTATATATATATATATATATATATATATATATATATATATATATATATATATATATATATATATATATATATATATATATATATATATATATATATATATATATATATATATATATATATATATATATATATATATATATATATATATATATATATATATATATATATATATATATATATATATATATATATATATATATATAATGGACCGAGGGGCACGTGCCGGAAAAGCAAAAAAGATTTAGAAAAAAAGCCGCACGGCGATCAGCCCGTTTATGTTCGTGTCCGCATTTTTTCTACTCGCCCGATTTTCTGAGGGGCCAAAAATGGCGCAAAACGCCGCTCATGAAGAATGAACAAAAGAACGAGAAGGAACGAAATAAAGAGAGAAAGAGAAAAAATAAAGGCGAAAAAGCGAAAAAATAGAGCAAGAATAAAAGCAGAAAACGATCGACCGCGAAATCGTTCGATCGAGCGAGACATCTCTCTTCTGCTTTTTTTTTTAGCATGCGTGTGTGTGGACGGAATCGCATCGTGCATCGAAAATTCCCGTAAGTCCCGTTCGAGAACAAATCGTGCGTGATGAATCGTATATTTAATCCACGATTAAAAGGAGGAATGAAAATAAAGTAAAAGAGGGAGAGGTGGAAGGGAAAAGAGAAAATAAGAATTACACTCGCATAAAATGAAATACAGAATAATAATAAAACAAAGTAGCGAAAATAAAAATATTATTACAATCACAGACAAAAAAATACACATGGCAAATAATCACACACACACACACACACACACACACACACACACACACACACACACACACACACACACACACACACACACACACACACACACACACACACACACACACACACACACACACACACACACACACACACACACACACACACACACACACACACACACACACACACACACGCACGCACACGCGCACGCCTATCGACATGGCAGCGTCTTGACGCCAAGTAATAAAAAAGAGAATTTCTACCCCATTGACAAAAACGCCGCGTGCTCTTTATACACTAAAATGACCTTTTATTGGTTTTATATATATATATATATATATATATATATATATTAAAGTAGCGCAAATTTGAGCTCTATTTTTTCCCTTTTTCTCACCATCCAAGTATCTTCTTTAAAGAAAAAAAAAAAATTGTCGCGAAAGCTGCGAGCGGTCAAAAAATATTCACCGGTCGCTCAAGTCTCCCAAAAATTCTCGATTTTTTTTGTTCACTTCTGACCCAGGAATTTGGCATGCGAGATTTATTTTTCGGCGGAAATTCTGAATTTCGAAAACCTCGAGTGACCATTAAATATTAATTGGCCGGCTAGAGCTTTCGCGAGGTTAATTTCAAAATTATAAAGCGTAAAATTCATGGGTGAGAGATGGGAAAAAAAACGATTTTTCAATGAAAATGTGAATTTTTGGGAGACTTGAGCGACCCCTAAATATTTTTTGACCGTTCGCAGTTTGACCCTAATATATATATATATATATATATTAGGGTGGTGCAAATTTGAGCTCCATTTTTTCTCACAATGGAATTATCTTCTTTAAAAAACAAAAAAAATTATCACGCAATATATAATATATATACACACACATATGTAAGCGCAGCTTACCTAAAAACAAAACGACTTTCAGCTATATATATATATATATATATGTATAGCTCAAAGTCGTTTTGTTTTTAGGAGACCCCAACCCCGTAAAGGGATACACCACACGATAGCCTGCGCTTACATATTTATGCCGAATGCATGACGTACCACGGCGAGGACGGACACACCCCAAGGATAAAACGCACACGCACACGCGCTTGTAATCCTTCGGTAAGCCGAGCGTAATCCTCGGTTATTCCCGAATGCCCCTGGTGCCACATTATGTACCAGTGGTCATCGTGGTCGTACGTGTATGGATCCCTAAGGGATGCCAATATTGCCGCTGGAAGGTATAATCCACAACTTTCGATTTATATATATATATATATATATATGTATGTATGTATGTATTATGTATGTATGTATATCGAAGGGCACCGAGCAATGTTTTTTTCGAAGTTCACAGGGAATTCGTAAAAGAAAAATGGTCATGTATATGGAAAGCGAGAGAGTTCGAAAGACTGGCTACTTAAAATCACGATATATAGATATATATACTGAAGGGAACCGAGCAATTTTTTGCCGGTGGATTCACAAGCAATGCCTAAAAAAATTCAAATGGAGTAAGGGAGATCGAAAAACGGGCTATTTAAAATCCTCGACCGATGAGAATCGCTGAAAAAAATTCCGAGCCGATTCAGGGGTGAAGCCCCGATTGCGAATATTTACCATGGTTTTTTTTTCTCTTTCGTGTCATCGTCCCACGGAGATTAACAAGCTCAAAAAATATACATAACAATGCTAAAATTCCCGTGGTCAACTATTGGTAAAAAAAAACATTGAAAAAATCGTTCCGGGTGTGCACTGTGCCGAAGCGTCAACGTCCGAAAATAGAAATAAAAGATACTCTTTTATTTCTCTGAACGTGAATATTTTGTAAGTATTATTTACAAAATATGATTATCAATATCTCATATGATAATACAGCAGCGATGCGTTTATTTGTAACAATACATGCAGTATCGTTGTCAACAAAATCATCACCGCAGCGTAATTTTTAAATGTCGCAAAGCACGATTTTATAATTAATTGGACATTTTAATTGGATATATTGGAGTATCATTTTAATTGGATATATCATTTTCCATTTCTCTATATCTGTAAGTTTTGATGTAACGAATGAAAAAAAGAAACATAAAAATAAAAATAACATTAATTTCAATTATATCGTAACATCACAAAAATCATAAACCCGCACTCACACCCAACATATGCATGTGCACAGCAATGCCTCCGTACTTCCGAAACAAGTATGCCCACGAACGGGTCAGCTAAACGTGTTTATTATATGGTAGAAAAGGCGCGCGCTCGCTCTTTCTCTCTTACTCTCTCACTCTCTCTCTCTCTTTCTCTCTCTGCTCTCTTTCACTTTCACCATCGCTGCTATCTGTCTCTCTCGGTATTATAGCTCTGCGTCCTCTACGTGTAATGCGCTATATACATATGCGTCAAGCTGTTACAAATGTATTTCTGTACACGCTACCGAATATATATATATATATATATATATATATATATACGCACACACACACATATATATATATAATACAATATATAAATATAGCTGTTATAAAGGGCCAAGTGTGCGCTCGAGGCGAGTATAATAATAAGTTTCGCCGCTAATCCGCGAGATTAATGTCGAGAGCAAATAAAGATGGAGCGAGAGGGAGCAAGCGAGCGATGCATGGTGATCGGTGATTTGGGGTGACCGCTGGGCAGGAGGATTGCGAGCGAGAATTCGAGAGAGAAAATAATAAACGTAAAAATAAAATAATAAATAGAGAAATAATAATAAAAAAAATGAAATTGTTAAATTAAAAATAAAAGTATCGGATTGGAGTTTTAATTTCTTTTGGCAAATCTTTTCTTACTAGAATCTCCAAATCATTTTCAAAGTCGCTTGTTTCCGGATGTAAATTTAAAAACTGCGACAAAAGATTTCGTAAAATAATAAAAATGACAAAATACAAATATGAAAAAGATTTTTTTCGTTGCGTTCCAACGATGCAAACTTCAAGACCATAAAAAAGTATACTATGAACTGACTATGGATTGTATCCCCGAAAATCGAAAAGATGTCCACAATTATCTCTCTCTACATTTCTTGTTATTTTCGATTTTGAGTTTTTGTAATTTTTTAAATATTTTTTACGGTTATCAATAGTAGTGGTATTTTTAAGGGTGTTTGCACAAATGTCCCTCTCATCTCATTTGCATAAATTATTTTACATTGGTTTTCTCATATCTATTATAGCTGCTCGTTTCCAAAATTGTCTGATGTAATCGCATAATTCGTTTGGCGATTGGATTTACAGTTGCGCTTCTATTTTCCGAACAATTTCCAACCCCCAGCTATTTTCCAACCATTGCGTCCAGTTTATGTACTATGTCTTGGTTTAGTTTTCCCTTAAGGGCACGTTTCTGCTACATTTCCTTAAGGAGGTTGAAGCGATCCAGTTCAGTCAAAGGACGGTTTATGAATTTTCATTTCAATGAACCTCAAAGAAAAAAGGGCATACGAAGTATAGATTTTTTCTGAAGGTGCTAATTTTTCATAAAATATATAATTCAAGCCCAATATTGTGCATTTTTATATTTTTAATACGTAAATAAGAAAAACTTTTGTGTTACTACCAACTTGAAAAAGTATTACGAAGCAACTGCGTAAAATATATAATTTTACATAAAATATATAATTGAAGCCCAATATTGTGCATTTTTATATTTTTAATACGTAAATAAGAAAAACTTTTGTGTTACTACCAACTTGAAAAGTTATTATGAAGCAACTGCGTCAGCGAATGTTTTGTACAACTTAGAATGGAGTTTTGTTCGTTAATTTTTTTGAGTCAATCAATATTAATTGCCGCAATACGGCAACTTCGCGAGCGTAATCTTTCATCAAACTTTGATGGTTCAATGTTCAATATGTATGGATTACGATGGGCAAAATGGGTGTTCTTTTCATAAATGTTTACATGGGGTTGAAGTTTGCATCGTTGGAAGGCAACGTTTCTTTTCTTTATTATCTTCATTATTATCCAAAATCATATTTTGCAGATTTCGGTTGTTCATCGCTGAGCAAAAATCCTAAAAAAAGTTTGTGTGATTTTTCGTGGCTCAAATCTGCCAAAGGAAATTTGGGAAAAGAAAAAAAAATTCCTTTCGTTCCAACGATGCAAAATTCAAGGTCACGTGTTTACAAAGTTTGCGTTAATCCGTCGTTAGAAATGGTGCTAAATAGCAAAATAAATCACATCACCCGCAGCGTGAACGTCTTGACCACCCAACTAATCTTAATTCTCCACTAATCATTTTATCCTCCCAATTTTGTTTCCATGTGTATACCTGTTTTCCTATGTTTATATTCCTTGCAGTATGTTGACGCATCCATTTTGCTCCAATCGTTATTACGGTTGATATTTGATTTATTGTTAATCATTATTAAGATTTATATCTTGTATCTCGTTTCGTCTCTTCATTACTCATCACTATTTTTTTTACTCATTCTTTTTATCACTTATAAACTTATTAATTTTATTATTATTTTTTACTCAGTCTCTTTATTACTCATTACTATTCTATTTTATTTTTGTTTATCCCATGTAGAGATTGACCGTTGGGCCTGGGACGGGCCTTCACAGTTAGCCTTTCTAGAATATTGGGCCGTGAGTATTTACCAATGAGGTGCCTTTGTAGTAATGATAAGAACGGCCCGATATCGGCCAACAGAGCCAACAATTATTGGGCCAATGATTTAATTCATTGTAGCGGCAATGTTGGTGATTGCACTTGGCCCTATGTGGGCCCTCTTAAAGGGCCTATGTAGAAATTGACCACTGGCTCTATGATGGGCCGTCACAGTTGGTCTATCTAGAAGTTAGTCTATCGAGAATATTGGGCCGTGAGTTTGTTTGGGTGTGTGATAAATATTCAACCTATATCGGGCCAAGATTGGCCCGAGATTGGTACTTATGGATACATATTTCATGGAATAATCTTGAAATAAATTGTGATTTGCGTATATGAGAGATTTCAAAATTGGCATATTTTACTTACTTGTGTTGGTTATTTACAAATGCCAATAATAGGCCAAGACTTGATTACAAAAACTGAACTACAAAATATAGACGATTGATATATGACGTGCCAGTTATTTGCCTATTCTGGCACAATATACAGATAAGGGGGCGTCCATTAATTACGTGAGGCGTTTAGGGGGGGGAGGGGGTCGAGCGAAATCTCACCCAATCTCACGTGGGGGAGAGGGGGGCTTCGGCAAATATCACGTAATTTTAGTAATTTTAGTAATTTTAGTAATTTTAGTAATTTTAGTAATTTTAGTAATTTTAGTAATTTTAGTAATTTTAGTAATTTTAGTAATTTTAGTAATTTTAGTAATTTTAGTAATTTTAGTAATTATAGTAATTTTAGTAATTTTAGTAATCACGTAATTTTTATCACGGAAGGAGAGTATCCCTACTACTTTACATGGTGGAGTAAATGGTACTACAACCGCAGTTACTTCTACTACAATTTATTTTCCGTGAACGTATGCATTTTGAAAAATCTCACGTGAGATTATGGGAGGGGGGAGGGGGTCGAGCAAAATCTCACGACATCTCACCAGGGGGAGAGGGGGGGTCGAAAAATCGCCAAAATCACCTCACGTAATTAATGGATGCCCCCTAATGAATAACCCAAGGCTTAAATGCAATAAAAGCGGGTATGGTCTGACCCAATTAGCCAATAAAGGGCTTACATTAATCAAATGTAATTTCCAGTATTTTAGCATTGCCAGTTTTAAAATTGGCAAATTTCGATGAACTATCACGGCTGTTTATTGGTTTCAACAGATGGGCCCGGATAGGTTTTAGTAATGGGCTAATATTGTGCCAGTTCTCAATTTATAACGGAACAATAATGGGCCAATGTAATTGGCAGTACTTCAGCATCACCAGTTTAAAAATTGGCAAATATTGTTTATCTATCATGACTGTTTAATGAATTTCAAAGATGGGCCATGATAGGTTTTAACTATGGGCCGATATTGTGTCGGTTTTCAATTTAGAACGAGACAATAATGAGCCAATGTAATAGCCAGTATTTTAGGATTGCCAGCTTTAGGATTGGCAAATTTAGTTGAACTATCACTGCTGTTTATTGGTTTTAAAAGATGGGCCAGGATAATCTCTAGTAGTGGGCCGATATTGTGCCGGTTCTCAATGTATAACGGGACAATAATGGGCCAATTTAATTGCTTGTACTTCAGCATTACCAGTTTTTAAATTGGCAAATATAGTGCAACCATCACGGCTATTTATTGGTTTTAAACGATGGGCCGATATTGTGCCGGTCTTCAATTTATAACGGAACAATATCGGGCCAATGGAATTGTCAGTATTTTAGTATCCCCAGTTTTTAAATTGGCAAATTCAGTTTGACTATCACGGCTGTTTATTAGTTTTTGAAGATGGGCCAGGACAGGCTTTCGGGATGGGCCGATATTGTGCCAGTTTTCAGTTTAGAGCAGAACAGTAATGGGCCAATATTATTTCTCTTTTGTTGGCTTATACGATGGTCCCAATATTGGCCTGATCGTAACATTGGACAACTCATGGCAACCTCTACATGGGATATTATGTAAATTAATGCAAGTCGTATACTCCACCTTGTGTAAAATTGCCCAATAGGGTGCTAGGGCATGAATCAGTTTTACTTTCATCTATCTCTCTTCTTTTTTTGCACATTTGTATATTTTCTTTGACGAATAAAAAAAAAACAACTTAAAAGCAATATTCGAGCGCGTTTGGGACGAGATTGGGAAGAAGCACGATTCCCATGACTTAGGACGAGATCGGATCGAGGAGAAAAAACTATAATGTGCAACGGGTAGTGGATAGCATCGTGAGCCAGATGGCCGCGGAATTGCCTTCTATTTTCTAATCTGGCTGTGGGGCCTGGAGTAAGCGAGAGAGAGAGAGAGAGAGAGAGAGGCTGGTCGTAAGATCGACGAAAAGTATTTCGTTGCTCAAGCTCTCTCCGTCTCGCTCTCACTGTCTGTCGGTTTTTCTTTCTTTTTTTGGGTACATGATACGTGAGGGTCTTGCATAGCTCTCTCGTCGTTCATTACTCCCCAGGGTACAAGATACGAAGTCTGATCAATTTTCGTATGCAAACCTAATATGACACATGGCCATTCAAAATACTGCATTATTTTGAAGTAACGAAAATACTATATAACGTACCAGAATATAATATGCTATATTATATTATATAATATATTCTATAATTCTATAATATAATACGATATATTATAATGGGCTATAATGGAAGTTTGCGTCGTTGGAACGTAACGAAAATTACAATTCATTTAATTTACTCCAATTTCTTTTGGCAAATCTCGACTACGAAAATCCCTGGACAATTTCTTCATTTGCTCATTTAGAGATCATTGATCTAAATTTGCAAATAATCTTTCTTCAATGATTAAGTGAAAAAAATTAAAAAGAATTCTCGTTGCATTCCAACAATGCAAACTTCAAGTAATATTCCAATATATTGGATTGGAATATTAAATAATATAACATACTATAATATAATATAATATATACAATATAATACAATATGATATATTACATTGCGATATGAAATACAATATAATAATACAATAATATAATACGATATATTATTATGCGCTGTAATTCAATACAACGTAATATACATAATTCTATAGTATGTTACGATAACGTATAACATATTATAAAGTAATATACAAAAACGAAGTATAGTTTAATATTATATATTATTACATAATATTATATTACCATAACCATAACAATTATATATACAGGGTCATAGGAACACCGATACAAAGCCTTAAGGGGGTGATACGTCACCTCGTTAGGAACATATCTAACCGAGCTTACCTCAGTCCAAAGTCTAAGGATTTCGAGTTATCACGGCGAGTATGATTTTTGGAAAATTTCCCAAAATTAGCCCCTCGTCATAAAGTTTAAACAGATAATAATTGGTAACGAAAAACTTATTTGTGTCTTAGCTTAATGTGTATTCAATCGACAAACACCAATACAATCATCTCTATACATACCACCAACTAAATGGGACGTGTTGAATAGTTAAAAACTTGTCAAAAAATAAAAATACCTCTTATGTTAATGCTATTTAAAAAAAATAGTGCTGTTTAAATGCTATTTAATAATAACGCTATTTAAAAATAATAAATGCTATTTAAAAATAAAAAATGCTATTTAAAAATAATAAATGCTATTTAAAAATAAAAAAATGCTATTTAAAAATAAAAAAATGCTATTTAAAAATAATAAATGCTATTTAAAAATAAAAAATGCTATTTAAGGCGTTACCCCCACTTGTAGCGCAAAAAAGGCCTTTTTCATGAATTTTTTTAAAGAAAACTCCAAAACTTTTCAATCGATCAATATACCATCTCAAAGAACACATCTTAAAGAACTTTCAGTAATTTTTTTATTGAAAAATATGACATTGTTTAGTTGCAAATGGCCGTCAATGAAATAATGTTTTTATATACACGGTTTGCGGTGACCAACATTGCGGCGAAGTGGATCATCTGAAGAAAAAAATGCGGATGGATTTAGTCAAATATAAGTATAAACTAGTCTTTAATCGAAGGATTTTAAAAAATATTCATTTTTCACAAAATGGCGGACAGTCAAAGTTAATGGTTCGATTTTAACGAAAAAAAAACGGCCGTTTTTTGGCTAGAAAACGGCCATTTTTTTCGAGAAAAAGAATCGAACGATTAAGGGGGGATTGTCTTTTTTTTTCGCAAAATTTACCGCTTTTTGGGAATTTTTTTGTGAAGAAAGTATACAACCGAAAACTTGTGAAACTTGGCATATAGTTTTATTGATCTGTTTACTACATACAAAAAATTTTTTAAACAATTTCATTAAAAAATCCCCCCTTAAACGCGTTTTTCTCGAAACAGCTTTTTCACAACTGGTGTGCACGATTTCTCAAAAACTATTCAACCGATTGCCTTCAAATTTGGACAGAATGCTCAGCTGACATCCTTTTATCGTTTGATGAAGCAAAACAGCAATACGTTTAATAGTTTTTTATTTATAACAAAAAATCGATCAATTTTTTTCGAAAAATCGATACTTCAAGTTCAAAACGTCACCAAATCGTCAATTTTTTTTTCCCTTCATCGAACGATAGCCATATGTGTCTAAAGTAAAATGCTTTTTGGGTTTTTGTTGCAGGATGAACGTGAAGGCTGTAATCGTGCACACCATCAAAAAAGGACCATCGCGCGTCGAGGGGGGTGGGAGGCGGATTTTTTGATGAAATTGTTTAAAAATTTTTTTGTATGTAGTAAACAGATCAATAAAACTATATGCCAAGTTTCACAAGTTTTCCGTTGTATACTTTCTTCACAAAAAAATTCCCAAAAAGCGGTAAATTTTGCGAAAATAAAGACAACCCCCCCTTAAAGACTACATTTTTATGTATTAAATAAGCCTGCAAAATTTCAAGAAGATCGGTTCATTAGTGTTCGAGTAATCTTGGTCACCGACTTCAGAAATGCCATTTTGAGAAAAACGCGTTTAAAGTTTCTCTTTCGACGCTCTTTCAACGCGGATTCTTCTCTTTCAACGCTCATATCTCAGTCAATTTTGTTCGGATCGACTTGAAATTTTCAGGACATATTCTCAGATACTTATACTTCAAAAAAATGCAATAAAAAAAAATCGTTTTTTTCAAAATCGCAAGTGGGGGTAACCCCTTAAAAGTGAAAAATGCTATTTAAAAATAATAAATGCTATTTAAAAAAATAGGGGTAAACGAGTTAGTACCTAATATTGGGAAATTTTCCAAAAATCATACTTACCGTGATAACTCGAAATCGTCAGACTTTGGACTAAGGTAACCTAGGTTAGACATGTTCCCAACGGGGTGACCTATCACTCCCTTAAGGCTTTACATCGACCTCCCTAACACCTCATATATAATAATAATAATAAAATAATAATAATAATAATAATAATGTGACGTATAACGTTATTCGATTCAATATAAAACTGCTCTAACCAATTTCCGTTTGGCCTCGATACTCACGATGTAAAAATACAACGGCGTATTATATTCGCGGCGACCGAAGCGACAACGTACAAAAATAGAAACTTTATTATCCAGCGCTGTTTGCAAAACGAGGACAAAACCCGACGAAAACGGGCCCGAGTTGTCTTTTTACCCTATTTGGATTAGCATAGATAAGGAACCGCCCGGGCAAGAGCGATCGGGCGAACGAGCGAAAGTTCCTTCAAACATTTTCTTTCCATTCGCCGTCTTTATTTCGCGCATTGTTATTCTTTCCATTCCCTCTTGCTACTGTTTTGTTTTTCTTCGCCTCGTTTCGCTATCGTTCCTCTCTAGCATATCGCGCCGATAGTATAAACCGAGCCCCCCCCCCTGGCCCTCGCTCGACCGGACGCAAAACTCGAGGAAAAATTGTCAACACGAGTGATTTCCCCGCGGGGAAGAGCGCCGGGGAATAAAATCCCGAAAATTCAATTTTTTTATCATTCGGGTTTTCTTCAATTTTTCACGGCGTTTCCGAGCCTTCGCGTACATGGGTAGAGAAGCACCATATGAGGCATTCTTCATCAACTGGGCCACTTTTTTTTCAACCTCTCCAATTTTCTTCAAAATCTGCCAGTTTGAAATATCAGTCAAAAGGAACGTCTGTGATTTTTTAAAGATTTTTTTAGGCGTCCGTTCGGGATTTTCTATTTTTCATTACGAACACTGTATCCGAAAAAAATATTCATCAAACAAAAAAAAAACATAAGAATGAAAACTTTTTATTTTTTCCGCTTTATCGAGAAAAAAAATACAAAATCATAATTTTTCTGCATTGAGAAAATTGAAATTTGGCAAAAAATGAGAATAACATTTTTTTAAACCTAATAACACACTTTCGATTTCGGTACAAATTTTACAGGATGTCTGTCATATTGGGTAAAGAGTGCGAAAAAAATTTCAGAATGGTACCAGCAATGGTTAGGATGAAAACAAAATAAAAACCCTGCGAAATCTCATAACCGCATGTATGCAGTTATGAGATTTTGCAGGGTTTTTATTTTTTTTTCATTTAATTTTTTAACATTTTTTTTTATATGAGATTTGGCAAGGTTTTTATAACCGCATGTATGTGGTTATGAGATTTCGCAGGGTTTTTATTTTTTTTTCCATTTAATTTTTTTTTAATTTTTTATATGAGATTTCGCAGGGTTTTTATAACCGCATATATGCGGTTAAGAGATTTCGCAGGGTTTTTATTTTTTTTCATCTTAACCATTGTAGGTACCACTCTGAAATTTTTTTCGCAGACTCTTTACCCAATGACCGACATCCTGTTAAATTTGTACCGAAATCGAAAGTGTGTTATTTTTTATTTTTTATTTTTTTTATATGAGATTTCGCAGGATTTTTATTTTTTTCATCCTAACCATTGCAGGTACCATTCTGAATTTTTTTTTCGCAGACTCTTTACCCAATGACAGACATCCTGTTAAATTTGTACCGAAATCGAAAGTGTGTTATTGGGTTTAAAAAAAATGTTATTCTCCTTTTTTTGCCAAATTTCAATTTTCTCATTGCAGAAAAATTATGATTTTATTCCGATAAAGCGAAAAAAATAAAAAGTTTTTATTCTCATGTTTTTTGTTTGTTGGATGAATATTTTTTCGGATACAGTGTTTGTAATGAGGAAATTAAAATCCTGAACGGACGCCTAAAAAAAATTAAAAAAAAATCACAGACGTTCCTTTTGACTAATATTTCAAACTGGCAGATTTTGAAAAAAAAAATTGGTGAGGTTGAAAAAAAAAGTGGCCCAGTTGATGAAGAATGCCTCATATATCGAATACAGTAGAACCTCGAATATCCGAATTTTCGGTTATCCGAACGCTTCGGCGCCTTGTCCGAGCTCAATTGTGGTCTTTTTTTTCTCCGTTAACCCAGATAGGACACATGTAGCTCATATTGGCATCATATGTACATCTTCTATGAGGCATAGAAAATTACGCTGCAATGTGTCCCTTATGAGTGCTCCCCTTCAAGTCATATTTACATCACATGATGATTCACAATAACAAATCCAAATGAAGCAAATTCGTTCTCACGCGAGTATGCATGCACCGAATTCATCAGCACTCGCAAAATCGGCTCACAACTATCCAACAATAAGTGGATAATAACCAATAAGTGGATAATACCAATTTTGATGGCGTTACTGGTAAACCAAACATAAAGATCCGAAAAAAAAAATTACCAATTTCATTCGCCGGAACCCTCCCTCATCGGGGGGTGAAATGTAATTTTCCCTAACGAAACAAAAATAAAACGATTTCAATAAGGAAAAAAGAACATCGTTTAACCCAACAAGCCCAAACAGGGAAAGAAGAAAAAAATCTTTTTCCGCATTACAAAGAGAAAAAGAACACCTGAAAATATCTTGCTTAATAAAAAAAACAAAACATTTTAAACACAAAGTTATTAATTTTTCGTTCAGATAGAAATATTTCATTTTTTTCTCGAACAAAATAAATTTTAAAAAGATCGCGTTTATCAGGAGGAATAAAAATACATAAAATACAAAATTTCGTCGCGCGTGCAAAGACCTTCGATGAATCTCTGTTGAACTCTGCACGCTTCAGAGCAAAAGGGAAACGAAGAGAAAAGAAAAACAAACAGACCAAGTGAACGAAAAAAAAAAAAGGAAAAAATCAGTACGCCACGAGAATACGCGAAATTGCGCATAGTTTGTTTTTTTCTTCATCCTTTCGTGCGCGCGTGCAGGCGTAGCGGAATGTACAGGGACGAGCGACTTTTTCGCATTCTTATCGCAATGATTTTCGAGCTCGAGGTAATTCGCAAATATTTTACGTATTCAAGGTGCAAGCGGCGATCGCGAGCTACGAAGAGGCACGACGTTTACCATGACGATGAAGTTCGCATCGTTGAAATTTAACGAACATTTGCTATTTATTTTTATTTTTTCCTCTATTTTTATGAACGCTCAAAATCTTTTTTTTTTGCTGATTTCAGTCGCCAATCTCCGACGAAAAAAATATTTAAAAAACATGAATCACATTCGTAGACTAAAACGAGCGGAAAAAAAATGCTCGCACTTTGAAAAATATGATATTTTCATTACGTTCCAACGACGCAAACTTCAACGTGGCCGTTTATCAAAAAACGGAAGAAGAACAAAAAACGACGCGGAAAAATACGGTAAAAAGAATAAAAACGACAAATACGAAGAGCGACCGTCAGCCCCAGGACACGTCTCCGCCTCGTGGCGAAAATTCATTACGTATTCGCGTCCTCTCCCTTCCTACTGCCTTCCTCCCGGTGGCTTTTTCTTTTTCTTTTTTTTCTGTCATCCAGTGCACTATTCCGTCTGTTCGCTCGAACGAACCCCCCACCCCCCACCCCCGCCAAACCTGCGCGGACATCGTGAACCGTTTTATTTTATCGACGACGTAACATCGCGATCCAACAACAGTGGCTCGATTCATTCGAAGCGAAGATCGTGCCCCCCCCCCCCCCCCCCCCCGCCCCGCCCCTAGCACCGTTCTCTCGACGCGTCGCCGCTGCCACTGCGGATAAGGAAGAGGATGCAGAAAGGAGAGAAAAATAAGTCAAAAAATAATAAATAAAAAAATTAACGAAACGAGAGGAAGTAACGAATGAAGAACATGAATGTAATTGACAGAGAAGGAAAGAGGCGCCTCGATTTTTCATTTTGCCCAGGCTAAATGAAAAATCGAGAGGGCGGGGGGGGGCGTTCTCGTTGATCCCACGGCATTTTACCCATTTTTCACGACAGTGACGTTCGAATCGTTGGAATGCAACGATTTTTTGTTTTCATTTTCCCATTTCTTTATATCATTACCCGAAGCCGTTCTTGCAAATTGAGGTCGTAAATATTTAATAAGAATACGTAGAAACGTTCGTGCTATTTTCACAGCCTAGATCGGCCAAAAAAAAATTGAATAATTAAGAAGATTTAATTTTCGTTGCATTCCAACGATGCAAACTTCAACGTCATCATTTTTGTCGTCGTGAGGAATATGTATATTTAAGTAAATGTGTGTGCGTGCATGCGAATACATACATATATCATTTAGTCACTAAGTAATGTACTTTTCATTTATAATAATATTTTATGATTGTTAAAACGATTTTATATTTAAATTTGATTTCGTTATATTTTAGGTGCACAAATTGATCCGGTGCCTTTTATGAATCTTGGTTGTTAAATCCGAAGGCGCCGAATTGATTTGGAAACCTTATATTATATTACACACACACACACACACACACACACACACACACACACACACACACACACACACACACACAATTAAAATGTGAAACCGAGGATAAGATTCCGACCGACCCCCCCCCCCCCCCCCCCATCGAGCTGACATTTTCCACAAACCTTCCCTTTAATACTTAAGACAACCTCTAAAGGGATTTTTTGCGACTCCCAAGTTTTCGAGATATTGAGTTTTTAAGTTCTTTTTTTGAAATCGCGTCGACGGATTTTTTGCGACTCGCAATCGTTTTCGAGATATTGAGTTTTTAAGTTCATTTTTTTTTAATCGCAATCGACGCGGGGGGGGAGGTGGGTTGGAACCTTACACTTATTATTTTTGCTGTATTATAAACAAACTAGGTTTATTTGTAGGAAGACAATAATAATAATACTTTAGACAATATTGGCATCGATTATAGTTCATTTGTCGTTAGTTGTGTGTGTGTGTGTGTGTGTGTGTGTGTGTGTGTGTGTGTGTGTGTGTGTGTGTGTGTGTGTGTGTGTGTGTGTGTGTGTGTGTGTGTGTGTGTGTGTGTGTGTGTGTGTGTGTGTGTGTGTGTGTGTGTGTGTGTGTGTGTGTGTGTGAGAGTTACTATTGTTTACTCTGCGTAAAGACGAGCCCCGTCATGGCCCAACCGCGGAGCATATCATGTCTCTTTCGAGTATTCGCGCCACGCGGAAGTGCATGCCCGCCCACGCATTGATGGGATGTACATACGAACAGACACGCGTGACTTTTCCGCGTATTCGAGGTCGTTCTCCCTTGTATATTCGTTGAGAGATACATCGAAATGGTTACGGATGACAAATAAGAGAGAGGGGGAGAGAGAGAGAGAGAATAGTGGTAACCGAAGAAAAGACTACGAACGCGAACAAATCTCCCCCGTACTCTCTCGTGCTACAGTAACGCACGCAGCACGATATTATTACTATCGCGAGACGTTTTGTTTCCAAGAGTTACCGAGAGATCGCGACGCGTGGGACTACAGCGATTCTCTTTCTCTCTCAATTCTGCCTATCGAAGCTCGGGCGCGCGTATTGCACATTATCCGCGTCGAGCGGAAATAAATTAACGTCGAGACACAGAGAGAAAGAGAGAACACGCGCGCGCCCTTTCCGATCGTTTGTTCGTCGAGTGAAAAACGAAAAGAAAAATCGTATCGCGAGGAAGCGTGTGGAAGAGAGAGAGAGAGAGGCCGCAAATAAATCTTTGTCGTTTAATTACCGTTTCTTCGTGAGGAGCGTGTAAGACTCCTTGGAGGCGGTGCACAGGCGCATACGCATTTTGCGCGCCCTATCGCCGCGCTTCTTAGCGACACCGCCGTCCAACACTGGCATCCAGATTCGCGGAAACTCACGCCTTTCCTGTCGAGAGCACTGTGTAACGGTTTGTTTTTTTTTCTCTCTCTCAGTTCACCCGCGAAATTAACGTGAAAAACGCGCGTACAAAAAGACTCTCGGCACGATGATATGGCGATAGTCGCGACAGAAATATCAGCGCAACATATCGCGAGTGACGAGCGAGAAAAGAGTGATAATCGAGCGCGTGTCCGCGATGTTTTCTATTAGCGTCAATAGGGGAGTGCGCGATAGGAGTGAAAAAAAACGACACACACTCACGCACACACACACGTGCACCGACTCGTCGTCACGTGGCCATTTGTTCGATCGTTTGTTCCTACGAGAGATAATTATCCGTTCGCAAATTTGTTATCGCGCGCGAAAAGAAATCTACGAAACTGGCTAAACGCACTCGTGTACTTGTTTACTTTCTTATTCTTCTTGCTTCGCGCGACTATAAACACGAGCACGTTTCCGAGAACCGCGGCACTGTGGTGTGAAGTGGGGGGGGGGAATCCGCAAACCGAGTGTATGCGCGCGCACCGCTGACGTTCCCACTTTCGTTCTCGCGTACGTCCGAACGGCTCGGCGTACGGAACGGGAATGGGGCGATCGCGAGCGCGAGGACCGGCCACGCGGGGAGCGCCACCAGCGACACTGTGCGCACTAGCGGGGCGCGCGGCGTTCCCGTATCTCGTACGTAACGTTACTCGGTGTTACACTGTGCAAAGATACAACGACGCGCGATCGTCCGCAACGAGAGACCCCACTGAGCAAAGCTCCGCGCGATCGTCTCCGCCCTGGGGCGACAGAGCATGGAAAACGGAGGGCGCGAGCGAGAAGGAAGTCACGTTCAACAGCGCGCATCCCTTCTTAACGCTCCACGTTTCTTCACCGCTTATATTATTCGGTAAAAACAATTGGCGATGATTTTCGACCGATAACCTTACACGCGTTTTAACGCGCGTTAAAACGCGTAAAAAACATATTCTAGTGACGTAAAAAGGCACGTAAAAAAACATATTTAGTGACGCCGAAAAAATGCTGTAGTTACAATCACGTAAAAACTGTCTCGGTAATTATTCGGAAAATGACCCCCACCCGAGAGGAGGATGGGAGGTGGGGGGGTTTATAGATTTTGACCCCCTGAATACGATGGTGGAGAGAAATCGCGGCGGTCACCTCCCTATAAAAAGTTATGGGGTTTTGAAAAATAATAGACATACCTTCTACGATTCGCATATGTACACGTACCCCCACCCCGGAGGAGGGTGGAAGGTTTATAGATTTTGATCCTCTGAACACGATGGTGGAGAAAAATCGCGGCGGTCACCTCCCTATAAAAAGTTATGGGGTTTTGAAAAATAATACACACACACACACACACACAAACGCACGCACGCACACACACACACACACACACACACACACACACACACACACACACACACACACACACACACACACACACAAACACACACACACACACACACACACACACACACACACACAAACACAAACACAAACGCACGCGCGCACACACACACACACACACACGCATGCACGCGCACGCACGCGCGCACACACACACACACACGCACACACAAACACACACACACAAACACACACACACACAAACACACACACGCACGCGCGCACACACACACACACACACACACACACACACACACAAACACACACACACACACACTCACACAGATTGAAAAAGTAAGTAATAAATTTTGAACTTCAACACCCCATAACTTTTTATAGGGGGGTAACCGCCGCGATTTCTCTCCACCATCGTGTTTAGGGGTGAAAATCTATAAATCGACCCACCTCCCACTCCCCTCCCTGGTGGGGGTCACTTTCCGAATAATTACCGCACCGAAAAGTAAGCGATACGTTTTTTTTTATCGGCGGAAAACCGGTTTTTCGGCGGAAAAAAAATTAAGGGGTGAACCACCCCTATATTAAGGGGTGAACCACCCCTATATTAAGGGGTGGTTTCACCCCTTAATTTTTTTTTGCAATCTCACTATAGTGGATTTTTCATTGCTTCGGATTAGATGAATTTTCGTTTTTATTTCATTAAAATCGGTGGACTCCTTGAGTGTGAAACTGCTGTATTACCCCTAGAGACCCCTTTCTCGAGGGATGGTTTCACCCCTTGAAAACCTTAAAAACGCACGTATAAGTGAGGAAAACACGGTAGTATTTTTTTCATAATTTTCAAATGCGAAAAAATCGTCATTTTTTATAACTAACGAAAAATTCTAATTTTAACGCAAAATAATCGAAATATCAATTCTTACCACTTTTCAACTTGTGTTTATTTTGACGATAAAAAAAAAGTCAACATCAAATTGTGGCGTCCCGGTAATCTTACTGTTGGCGCGAAAAGGGGGAGTGAAGAGGGAGGACGAAATAGAAGAAAACATATATATATATATATATATATATATATATATATATATATATATAGTGCTACTGGTTATTGATCACGATCCCGTGAAAGGTTTGTAGGACACCTTTTCCGTTATCGAATAACTCTGCAATGCTTTATGCAAAATGTTGAGACTAGCGAAGCGCCGGAGCTGCTCGTGATTGTGTGAAACAGGCCCATCGATGAGTCACCGATGGACGCTTCTCGAAAATTCGATATTATCCGGAGACAATAGTAACGCGCGAATTTCGATTACTGGACAGTCTCGAATTATCGGCCGAACGAAACACAACTCTCGGAATTGTACACACACCGCGTCTTGTTTATCGGTCATACGTGTAACGCTCGCACTTTTGTGAAAAATAGGTATTTTTCGGGAATTTTTCCAGAGGGGATAAAATAATCTGAACATTTTCAAATTTGGACATGAGTTTATTGTAACTGTCGAGTTAAAAAGTTTTTTTTTGGGATGACCAACAAAATGGCGTTATTAAGGGGAGGGTAGGGATTTGCACTTTTGGAAAATCGATTTTTTTTTGTTTTTTTTTTTCTTATAGTAAAACATTTCAAGAATATAATCCCAAAATTCCAAGTCAATCGGAGCAAAACTCTCGAGGTTATTGACTATTCAGTCCCGCTCCTCCAACACTGCAGCTCCGACTTCTCTAAACTTCAAACGCGTTTTTCTCGAAACCACTTTTTCAAAGTTCGTGTTCACTGCCATTTGAAAACTACACGACCGATTTATTTCAAACTTGGTACACACTTTCTACATATAAAATATCTTCCCCCAACGGTTAGTTTGAGATTTTTGTTTACATTGAGGGGGTTTTCCACCCCCAAAATGGCGGATTTTTTCGTGAAAAGTAGCAGTTTTCACTTTACATGACCACCAAAAATTTAGAAATGAAAAACAAAATTATCAACGACCGTTGGGGGGCGGATTTGATGATACTTTGACTAAATTTTAATGGTACTTGATATCAGATAATTTCTAGCTGAGATACGGTGAACACCGCAAATCGTGTTTTTCCAAAGCCGTTCTTGGAAAAGCTTTGTCACCGGCTTGTTTGTGGATATTTTCGCGTACAAATTTCACGGAATGTTCTTGAAATGACACTTAACAATGTACAAAAGGTTTCAATAAATTTACTCTGTTCATATAGATGAAAAAAAATCGCAAAAAGTGTTTTTTTTTTCACGCTGAAACCCCTACCCCCATGTAGAGGTTGCCATGAGTTGCCCAATGTTACGATCAGGCCAATATTGGGACCATCGTATAAGCCAACAAAGGAGAAATAATATTGGCCCATTACTGTTTCGCTCTAAACTGAAAACTGGCACAATATCGGCCCATCCCTAAAGCCTGTCCTGGCCCATCTTTAAAAACTAATAAACAGCCGTGATAGTTAAACTAAATTTGCCAATTTAAAAAGTGGGGATACTAAAATACTGACAATTCCATTGGCCCAATATTGTTCCGTTATAAATTGAAAACCGGCACAATATTGGCCCATCGTTTAAAACCAATAAATAGCCGTGATGGTTGAACTATATTTGCCAATTTAAAAACTGGTACTGCTTAAATACAAGCAATTACATTGGCCCATTATTGTCCCGTTATAAATTTAGCACCGGCACACTATCGGCCCATTACTAAAGATTATCCTGGCCCATCTTTCAAAACCAATAAACAGCAGTGATAGTTAAACTAAATTTGCCAATCCTAAAGCGGGCAATCCTAAAATACTGGCTATTGCATTGGCTCATTATTGTCTCGTTCTAAATTGTAAACCGACACAATATCGGCCCATAGTTAAAACCTGTCATGGCCCATCTTTGAAATTCATTAAACAGTCATGATAGATAAACAATATTTGCCAATTTTTAAACTGGTGATGCTGAAGTATTGCCAATCACGTTGGCCCATTATTGTTCCGTTATAAATTGAGAACTGGCACAATATCAGCCCATTACTAAAACCTATCCGGGCCCATCTTCTAAAACCAATAAAGAGCAGTGATAGTTCAACGAAATTTGCCAATTTTAAAACTGGCAATGCTAAAATACTGGAAATTACATTTAATTGATCCTAAGCCCTTTATTGGCTAAGTGGGTCAGACCGCGCCCGCTTTTATTTTATTTAAGCCTTGGGTTTTTCATTATCTGTATATTGTGCCAGAATAGGCAAATAACTGGCACGTCATATATCAATCGTCTATATTTTGTAGTTCAGTTTTTGTAATCAAGTCTTGGCCTATTATTGGCTATTGTAAATAACCAACATAAGTAAGTGAAAATGCCAGATTTGAAACCTGTCATATACGCAAATCACAATTTATTTCAAGGTTATTCCATGAAATATGTATCCATAAGTACCAATCTCGGGCCAATCTTGGCCCGATATAGGTTGAATATTTATCACGCACCCAAACAAACTCACGGCCCAATATGCTAGATAGACTAACTTCTAGATAGACCAACTGTGAAGGCCCATCATAGAGCCAGTGGTCAATTTCCACCTAGGCCCTTTAAGAGGGCCCACATAGGGCCAAGTGCAATCACCAACATTGGCGCTACAATGAAGTAAATCATTGGCCCAATAATTGTTGGCTCTGTTGGCCGATATCAGGCCGTTCTTATCATTTCTACAAAGGCACCTCATTGGTAAATACTCACGGCCCAATATTCTAGAAAGGCTAACTGTGAAGGTCCGTCCCAGGCCCAACGGTCAATCTCTACATGGGGATAGCAACACACGAGCAAAAATAACACGGGAAAAAGCAACACAGTTTACGTGTGTTCATTGCGAGCTATGGATCCTATTTTAAAAATCACCATGGTTACGGCATCACTTCAAACTCATTAGTTGGTTTGACGTTAATTGATTGACAGGTTAACAAAACTACATTTGGTCTGCAATTAACCGATTAACGCGTTCAATTAACCCGATCAGGTTATCGCTTTTTTCGGCCCCTTGTCAGGTTATCGTGGGTCACTGAAGGACCGAGACATGCTAGAACACGTAATTTGCAATGAAAAATTCTGATAAAATTCTTGAACACCCTTGAAGGGGATATTACGGTATCAGTGGCCCCTAATTCTGACCACGCAGCCATCATATGTGACCCAAAATAAGACTTTTTTGAAGAGTGGTAAAAATCGAAATTCGATCCTTAAGGGGTTGATACAGGGGTTTTAAAGTTTGTATGGGACATCATATTTTTTTTGACAGATTTGCTTGAAACTTGGTGTAAATACTCTACAATACAAATAATTGAACACGTATTTCAGCATTTCCTAAAAGTGGACCCTTAAGAGAGTTAAACGGGAGGGTAAAAGTTTGTATGAGACAACATATTTTTTTGTCAGATTTTCTCGAAACTTGGCATAAATACACTAAAATACAAATGATTAAACACGTATTTCAACAATTTATGAAGTTTAACCTTTAAGGGGGTTAAACGGGAGTGTTAACGTTGATAAGAGAAAACATATTTTTTTACCAGATTTACTTGAAACTTACTAAATTGATTTGATATAGAACACTAGATGTTTTCCTCTGTGTTTGGTGCGTGTAGACAGTCAAGTAGTACTTTTTTAGCCCATTAACTGTGTTTGTTTCAGTTGGCATAAATATACCAAACAAATACATGTGTAATTATTTGTATTGGAGTGTATTTATACCGAGTTTCGAGTAAATCTGACCAAAAAATATGTTGTCTCGTATAAACTTTGAAACTTCCGTTTCACCCCCTTAAGGGTCGAATGTCGATTTTTACCACTCTTGAAAAAAGTCTTATTTTCGGTCAAATATGAAGACTGCGTGGTCAGAATTAGGGGCCACAGATATCGTAATACTGCCCTCTTGAATACTTCTACTTTGAGGGTACACCATGAATATTGCAAAACAATTTAAACAAATATTTTATTTTTCGTCATAAACACACCCACCTCTGAAAAATACGGACATTAACTAAAAATGGCTCGGGTCTCCAGTGACTCACGATAACCGAATCTTAAGATCTTAGTATACACACACACACCCTCTATAATAAATATACTCAATATAAATTTCTGACTGTTGATTATGAATTTATTTACTTACATGGAGGATATACATTTTATTTACATGGAGGATATACACGTTATTTACATGGAGGATATACATTTTCATTGACATGGAGGATACATATATGTAAATAGTATTGTAAAAATGCGATTGACAACTTTTATTTTATCCGGAAAGTTCATCTCGTCCGTGGTTAACTAAACTCACGTACGTTGCGTCTTTCAGCTTGAAACAAAAAACAGGGCGAGGAAAAATCAAATGGCTGTAGACCCTTTTTACACGTTTTAACGTGTGCAAGAAAATAACACACGTCGATGTGTTGTTTGAACACATCTATCCGTGTTATTTTCACACGGTTATTTTTTACACATGTTAAAACGTGTAAAAAGTGTCTAGAGCCATTACACACTTAAAATGTGTAAAAACAACACACTTGTTTTTGCAGTGTGGGTACCGTATACGCAGATTTTTTTCACGACGCTCCAAGGATCATAAAATATCCTTGTATATTTTTGATATTTTTAAACAAAGAAGATTAAGGGGGGATTGTCTTTTTTTTCGCAAAATTTACCGCTTTTTGGGAATTTTTTTGTGAAGAAAGTATACAACGGAAAACTTGTGAAACTTGGCATATAGTTTTATTGATCTGTTTACTACATACAAAAAATTTTTTTCAACAATTTCATCAAAAAATCCGCCTCCCACCCCCCTCGACGCGCGATGGTCCTTTTTTGATGGTGTGCACGATTTCTCAAAAACTATTCAACCGATTGCCTTCAAATTTGGACAGAATGCTCAGCTGACATCCTTTTATCGTTTGATGAAGCAAAAAAGCAATACGTTTAATAGTTTTTTATTTACAACAAAAAATCGATCAATTTTTTTCGAAAAATCGATACTTCAAGTTCAAAACGTCACCAAATCGTCAATGTTTTTTTTCCCCTTCACCGAACGATAGCTATATGTGTCTAAAGTAAAATGCTTTTTGGGTTTTTGTTGCAGGATGAACGTGAAGGCTGTAATCGTGCACACCATCAAAAAAGGACCATCGCGCGTCGCGGGGGGTGGGAGGCGGATTTTTTGATGAAATTGTTTGAAAATTTTTTTGTATGTAGTAAACAGATCAATAAAACTATATGCCAAGTTTCACAAGTTTTCCGTTGTATACTTTCTTCACAAAAAAATTCCCAAAAAGCGGTAAATTTTGCGAAAAAAAAAGACAATCCCCCCTTAAACATATATTTGAATGTATATACTCTTAGATAATTAAAAGCCCAATCCGAAATTTCAAATAGTTTTCCTTGAAAGAATTCACTAAAATGACCTTTTTTTCAGCTCCTAGGTGTATATCTCCCCTTAAGGCTGTGCAACGACGTTCCTGACACCCTGTATGTCTCGCGTAATACCATATAAGAATACTCTCATTTGCGATACGATTATTTTTGTGGAAAAGCATTGTTAATCATTATTTCAATATTGCAATGCAAAAAAGTGTTGGTGTGTGTAAGAAGGTGCTAATCGTGCAACAGCTCGACGTATCTCCAGTGACAAGAAGGTGTTGAACCGCGCTTTATCGAGCATCGTGACAACACACAATGAGACACCTTGGAGACAATAAACGGAAGGCGTATGTACGAAGGAACGAATGGAGGTTGGCAAGTAGCGCGAGCCACATGTATGTGGAATTATCGAAGTGATGGTTGAGTAGGTGGGTCGTCGTCGTATATAGACACAATACGCGGGAGACCGGAAAGTTTCGTACAAAAGATACGAAACGTGCTTGTAACGCGCGAGTATGTGTGTGTATAGGTGGAGAGACACGACGGACGAGGAGAATTGTACGAGTGGGTTAAACACACGACGAGGGAACCTCCGCCTCCTTTTCCACCTTCTTCCTCGCCACCTTCTCTATCACGGGGGACGCGAATTGAAACGTAACGACGTCAACAATCTTGGACATACTCGACACTCTTCGTACACTTTTCTCTCCTTTTTTCGCGACTGTGGCTCGACGATTGTGCTATGATTTCTTTTGTTGCTTATTAGTCAATATATTTTGTGGGCGTTTCTTGTCGGTTTATTTTTAAGAGGGAATGGTACCTCATCGTGGTCGGTATGGCAGATCGCGATAGTAGATACCCACGGATTTCCGAAACGGCTCTTCAGAATCTCATGAAATTTGACCAGACAATGTCAAATTGATAACCGAACGGCTGTCTTTTCATTAGATTTCTTGAATCGCAGAAAAAAAACGTAGATTGTATTACCATGCTGAACTCGTGATGGAAATGATGAAAAATAAAAAGTTTGGCTAAAGCCACGACTTGGAAAGAAGTAGAGCCGTGTAGCCACGTTGAAAACACGTATTTTGGCACCTCAATCATTTCATTCCTCCGCATAATTCAGGAAATCCGTGGAAAGTTGTAAATAGTAGGTGATTGTTGACGATTCCGAGGAAATCTCGCTCGACATTTGGGAACTGAGTTCCCGTGAATTCCGCCATGGCCGAATGGCGTGCACCGAGAATTTGACAGTTCAAATATGGCGATGTGCGAACTCGCTCCAAAATCTAATTGTTGCTTTTCGAAGCAGCAAAGTGTTAGAAACAAGTTTTGTGATGTATTGCGTGCGACAATATTACAAAAAAAAATGTATCGTGCCATTTACCGGGTGAACTGCGAGCGACGTGGAGGTATGTACTGATTTTACTCTTACTGTTTTCCGGAGAATTATTTCGTGCAATGCCTCTACATCTATTTGTTCTTCCCGTCTTTTTATTTATTTTTTTTGTTTACGTTTTTTTAACGGTAGTTCTACTCGCGAGAAAGTATGTGCGAAATCTCATAAATGAATGTGAGGTTAAGATATACTTTCTCCGAAGTACGGCGAGAGAGAAAACTTTAAGCAATAAATTGTAACTTTTTTCAGATTCTGCATGTCATTTTTGTTCATGCCATCGAACCTTATGATGATGATGGACAGGAAAAAAAGTGGATTCCATTGGCGAAGGACTGCGGAGGAACATCGAAGAACCACAGACGCAGTCATTCAGAGCTACGTCGAAGCCCAGCGCAACAAATTTCATAAGGTGAAGAATGTTGCAGTAATCCAAGGTAAGTGAAAACGTGTTCTCGTACAAGAAAAGCCTGCAATGGCCCTGTGCATATGCACATGAGCATAGCTCTTGCAGCAAAGTAAAATTTGCTGCAAGAGACCATGCTTGCTCTCTGCGAAGCACAGTATCATGCACAATACAATGTACTTGTGCTTCGCAGCAGAATCCTCGCAGGCCCATTGCATACGGTTTGGTTTGTACAAAGCAACGGAGGCAATATCATCGCAGCGGTACTTATATCGCTTTGTCTTGCGAAGATTTTCCTTCCGATGCAGTATGCCTGCTACGGTACTTGTGCTTCGCAGCAAGATATTGACAGGAACAGCGCAGAGAACGCTACGGTCCGCGAAAAGACACAATGTCTCTGCAAGCATCTTTGTGCTGGATTGTCGCAGGCATATTGCATCGAAAAGAAAATCTTCGCAGGCACGAAGGGCTGCGAATGAGCTTGCAATGATATTGTCTTCGTTGCCCTTTGCGGACCACAGTTTCCTGTCCAATATGCTTGCGAAGATCTTCCTCGAAGATGCTCCGGAAGATCTTGCTGTAAAGCCCATGTACATGGGCCATGCTCGATTGTCGCAGGCATATTGCACCGAAAAGAAAATCTTCGCAGGCACGAAGGGATAGAAATGAGCTTCAAATGATATTGCATCGATGGCTCCTTCGAACCAAAGTTTTCTGTCTATAGTGCTTGCGAAGATGCATCTACGACCGCTCGCTCTCTCGCAGCTTGCTCTCTGCGAACCACAGTTACATAGGTTATGCAATGTACTTGTGCTTCGCAGCTAGATCTTCGTGGGCACATTGCAGAGCAAGCTGTAGTTTGGAAGGAAAACATAAACAAGATCTTCATCCACACGTGTGTGTAAGATCGTATGGTCGTGAAGTGTGCATCGTACAAATGCAACGAAATTTCGTTTTCTATTGTCCTTCCCTCATTTTCAGGTTTTTCGGGTTTGATTTTGTAGAATTCATTGTTCTAAAATTAGAATATGAGAAAAAATTGTAAAAAAATAAAAAAGAGAAAATAAAAATACGAAAACAAATTTTCGTTGCGTTCCAAAAATGAAAACATCAAGACCATAAGATCATGGCAAGCGTATTGCACCAGAAGAAAGATCTTGGCAGGCACAAATGTGCCTGTAAAGATCGAAAAAGGGTTTTTTAAGGTAGTACGAGCGCGCAATCTTGATTTCTATAGATTTTGTTCAAATTTTAACCAGACATTATTCATATCATTATGCATGTTTGAGTGAAATTTCAGAACAGTCGACTATTTAGATTGGGAGACAATTTTCGTTAATTTCTCCCCTCATCTTTCTGTTTGCCTAGTATTCCTCCATCCCCACTTCTTTCTTTATGTCTTTAAGGGAGATGCGTAACCTTGGAATATCGAAAAATCTATTTTTGGTTTATTTTATTTTCTTATTAGGTAGAGTCTTGATTTTGATATGGTTCAAAGATTTTGCAAAAATTCCAAAAATTGCCCGAGTTATGACGATTTTAGTGAAGCAGGTCAGAACGTCCCGTTGCGTTACGGCTCTAGCGCTGCGCGGTCCATTGTATGGTTTCTAAGGGCATTGATATGACTTTGTCCAATCTGGCTGTTTGATTGTTGTACGGTGCAGGAATTGCAGATTGAAGGTACGAAAAATCATTGTGATTTTATCGCACTCAAGTAGTCCCTACACCAAGGCATTTTCTTACGATTCATTTTTTCAAATAACGATTGGGACGAAAGAGTGCATTTCATAGGTAGACATATTTAATAAAAGGTGTTTAATTTTGTTACTAGCTCTATTAACAAAGGGGATATATGCGAAGAAAATTAATCACATCACCTCTCACTCAACGTTTCGTCCCTTTTACTCATCGTTCCGTCTTTTCCATAAAAACGTTCCTTGCTCATATCTCCATTACCAATCGAGGTTGCGAAAAAAAAATTGATTGACATTTTTTATTGTCAATCCAAAAAGAAACATCTTTTATTTCATACTTTTTTCTACAAAATGCACTTTTCGTCACAATCGTCATTATAACGATTAAATTGTTTATAACGGGAAAAAAACGATTCTAGAACAAAATAAATGTCCTATTCGTATTGCCCGTACCCGAAACCATAACGGACCACCGAAGATATTGAGCAGACCTAAACATTTATACGCTAATGGTATACGGAAAAAGTGGATTTAGGACGTTTTCTTCGCTTACGTTTATCTTGAAAGTATACTTTGCAATATGGCGCACGTCATATCTCAGAATCTAATCGTTCGAATTACTTTAAATTTGGATTAGACATATTTTATAACATATTCAATCGACTGACGGGATGATTTTTTTATATGTTCGTCCGTTTGTTTATAATAATCGTTTAAAGCCGTTATTTTTGGTCGAAAATCGACCTTTTCTTCAAAAACAGTATTTATGCAATTTTTTAAATTGCATAAATTCTCTAAAAGTTTGTTCATGTTCGTTTATGCCCTAAAGTAAAAAAAATAAACGAGATAATGCAACAGCAGCTTTTTTTTCAGGTTTAATTCGAAAAATATCGATGGTAGAGAAAAAAGTGTAATGACCAAAGTTGTAAAGCGCTCGATTTCCTACAAGTTTAGTCATTACCATTTTTACTTAAAAATTGTAAATCGCCGAGTTCTTCAACAATAATAATTTTCCATTAAATTTGAGTCGATATTAACTGAACGTGAGCCCAGCCCAGAATGAAACTTACACATATTGTTTTACACTAATAAAAGGAAATTCAGTGTACATTTCAGCAAGATCAACCTAGTGATTGGGGTAAAAAAATTAAAAAATGAAGGATTTTTCTTTTTTTTTGAGTTGTAGTACTTGATAAATTTAGAATTTTTTTAAAAATAGTTTTAACAAACGCAACTTTTTTTGTAGAGGACATTTTTTGGTACAACGAGAAAATCACTACGATACGACTATTTAAAATTGTATCACGTGTAAAATCTTACTTCCGAGTGAGCCGAGTTAGCGAGCCGATAAAAATCTGAAAAAATGCCACGTACTCAAAATAAATGATACAAAAATATCACCAACTTCGAAAAAGATTTAAGAAGGTCAGGCTTTTAGGCCGTTCGAAACCCTTGGAATTCCTTATATATTTTGCAATTTAAAAAAATGGTGGGATGTCAAAACTGTGTACTATTTGTGTGTGAAAGATCAACCTTATCATGCCAATACCTGAGACGAAAAAAAAAAATTTGAGAATCGGTCGAATTTTTAAACGTCAACGTTATGCATATCCATTAAACTCTGAATAATATCACGAACTTATGATTTACCGCAATTTTTCTGGGGTTCTCGGTCTGCCATAATTTCCAACGCCTTTGTGGTTCTCAATTCTGATTTCTTTTTGTTCCCACGACTTAATATATTCCCTATCTGAACCTTACCGACCTGCGTCATTGCCTCTTCTACTTCTTTTCTTGCTTCGTCACCTTCGCATTTTGTCCTTTTCTTTTATCTTTTTCTGCATTCCTAAACAGGGTGTCTCAAAAACTCATTCAAACCCATTCAAAATGATCTGTTTTTGCAATTAAATAACGATATGTCTTTCTTAATCAAGAACAAATGACGCCATTTTTTAAAATATACGAACTTTGAATTTCAACCCGCATGCTACACGGCGTATTATCATTTGATGAAGCCGTGTAATGCAGGGAATAAGGATGTGCAAATCATTGGCGGCAATACATCAAGACATTGGTGTTGCATTTATTATGATGGACTAAACATCATGATATATGATAGCCTCAATCCTAGCAAGCAGTTCGCCTTGCATAGCGACGAAAAGAGATATATAAAGCAAGAGAAGCTCTTCGCACCTACCGATCACAAGCGTGGTCGAGAAAAGAGTCCATTATTCAAATGATTGATTGCAAATTTCGTCACTGCATTTTTGTACCAGCCGCCGGCGAACACTCGCGGTGTCTCATGATTTACGTCAATATTTGGCGACGGGCTATACTCGAGAAGAAAATGCAATCAATTATTTAGATAATTGAATGTGTAATGTAAAAGTAGATCGAATGGAAGCGCTAATATCTTGATATGAGCGCTGTCGTTCGCAGCGCGTCACCAGCAAAGACTTGCTGAGCGGTGCGAAGCTCTTCGCACCTACCGATCACAAGCGTGGTCGAGAAAAGAGTCCATTGTTTAAATGATTGATTGAAAATTTCGTCACTGCATTTTTCTGCCAGCTGCCGGCGAACACTCACGGTGTGTCATGATTTACGTCAATATTTGGCGACGGGCTATACTCGAGAAGAAAATGCAATCAATTATTTAGATGATTAAATGTGTAATGTAAAACTAGATCGAACGGAAGCGCTAATATCTTGATATGAGCGCTGTCGTTAGCAGCGCGTCACCAGCAAAGACTTGCTGAGCGGTGCGAAGTTCTTCGCACCTACCGATCACAAGCGTGGTCGAGAAAAGAGTCCATTGTTTAAATGATTGATTGAAAATTTCGTCACTGCATTTTTCTGCCAGCCGCCGGCGAATACTCACGGTGTGTCATGATTTACGTCAATATTTGGCGACGGGCTATACTCGAGAAGAAAATGCAATCAATTATTTAGATAATTAAATGTGTAATGTAAAACTAGATCGAACGGAAGCGCTAATATCTTGATATGAGCGCTGTCGTTAGCAGCGCGTCACCAGCAAAGACTTGCTGAGCGGTGCGAAGCTCTTCGCACCTACCGATCACAAGCGTGGTTGAGAAAAGAGTCCATTGTTTAGATGATTGATTGCAAATTTCGTCACTGCATTTTTCTATGAGCCGCCGGCGAACACTCACGATGTGTGTCATGATGAACGTCAATATCTGGCGACGCGGTATACTCGAGAAGAAAATGCAATTAATTATTTAGATAATTGAATGTGTAATATAAAACTAGATCGAACGGAAGCGCTAATATCTTGATATGACTGCTGTCGTTCGCTGCGCGTCACCAGCAACGACTTGCTGAGCGGTGCGAAGCTCTTCGTACCTACCGATCACAAGCGTGGTCGAGAAAAGAGTCCATTGTTTAAATGATTGATTGAAAATTTCGTCACTGCATTTTTCTGCCAGCCGCCGGTGAACACTCACGGTGTGTCATGATTTACGTCAATATTTGGCGACGGGCTATACTCGAGAAGAAAATGCAATCAATTATTTAGATAATTAAATGTGTAATGTAAAACTAGATCGAACGGAAGCGCTAATATCTTGATATGAGCGCTGTCGTTAGCAGCGCGTCACCAGCAAAGACTTGCTGAGCGGTGCGAAGCTCTTCGCACCTACCGATCACAAGCGTGGTTGAGAAAAGAGTCCATTGTTTAGATGATTGATTGCAAATTTCGTCACTGCATTTTTCTATGAGCCGCCGGCGAACACTCACGATGTGTGTCATGATGAACGTCAATATCTGGCGACGCGGTATACTCGAGAAGAAAATGCAATTAATTATTTAGATAATTGAATGTGTAATATAAAACTAGATCGAACGGAAGCGCTAATATCTTGATATGACTGCTGTCGTTCGCTGCGCGTCACCAGCAACGACTTGCTGAGCGGTGCGAAGCTCTTCGTACCTACCGATCACAAGCGTGGTCGAGAAAAGAGTCCATTGTTTAAATGATTGATTGAAAATTTCGTCACTGCATTTTTCTGCCAGCCGCCGGTGAACACTCACGGTGTGTCATGATTTACGTCAATATTTGGCGACGGGCTATACTCGAGAAGAAAATGCAATCAATTATTTAGATAATTAAATGTGTAATGTAAAACTAGATCGAACGGAAGCGCTAATATCTTGATATGAGCGCTGTCGTTAGCAGCTCGTCACCAGCAAAGACTTGCTGAGCGGTGCGAAGCTCTTCGCACCTACCTATCACAAGCGTGGTCGAGAAAAGAGTCCATTGTTTAAATGATTGATTGCAAATTTCGTCACTGCATTTTTCTGTGAGCCGCCGGCGAACACTCACGGTGTGTCACGATTTACGTCAATATTTAGCAACGGGCTATACTCGAGAAGAAAATGCAATTAATTATTTAGATAATTGAATATGTAATATAAAACTAGATCGAACGAAAGCGCTAATATCTTGATTTGACCGCTGTCGTTCGCTGCGCGTCACCAGCAACGACTTGCTGAGCGGTGCGAAGCTCTTCGCACCTACCGATCACAAGCGTGGTCGAGAAAAGAGTCCATTGTTTAAATGATTGATTGCAAATTTCGTCACTGCATTTTTCTGCCAGCCGCCGGCGAACACTCACGGTGAGTCATGATTTATGTCAATATTTGGCGACGGGCTATACTCGAGAAGAAAATGCAATCAATTATTTAGATAATTAAATGTGTAATTTAAAACTAGATCGAACGAAAGCGCTAATATCTTGATATGAGCGCTGTCGTTCGCAGCCCGTCACCAGCAAATACTTGCTGAGCGGTGCGAAGCTCTTCGCACCTACCGATCACGAGCGTGGTCGAGAAAAGAGTCCATTGTTTAAATGATTGATTGCAAATTTCGTCACTGCATTTTTCTGTGAGCCGCCGGCGAACACTCACGGTGTGTCATGATGAACGTCAATATCTGGCGACGCGGTATACTCGAGAAGAAAATGCAATCAATTATTTAGATAATTGAATGTGTAATGTAAAAATAGATCGAACGGAAGCGCTAATATCTTCATATGAGCACCGTCGTTCGCAGTCCATCACCAGCAGACTTGCTGAGCGGTGCGAAACTCTTCGCACCTACCGATCACAAGCGTGGTCGAGAAAAGAGTCCATTGTTTAAATGATTGATTGCAAATTTCGTGACTGCATTTTTCTGCCAGCCGCCGGCGAACACTCACGGTGTGTCATGATTTACGACAATATTTGGCGACGGGCTATACTCGAGAAGAAAATGCAATCAATTATTTAGATAATTGAATGTGTAATGTAAAACTAGATCGAACGGAAGCGCTAATATCTTCATATGAGCGCTGTCGTTCGCAGCGGGTTACCAGCAAAGACTTGCTGAGCGGTGCGAAACTCTTCGCACCTACCGATCACAAGCGTGATCGAGAACAACTGCAAAAACAATTGTTTAAATAATTATTTTTGCGAAATGTTTACTACACCATTGTTTTTTGTAGCTCGTAAGCAGCAATCTTTATTTACTGAGAGGTACAGAATGTACCGTATCTACCGATAATACCCGTGATCGAGAATAAATGCAAAAATAATTGTTTAAACAATCATTTTTATGTATTTTTTTCCGTTGTTTTTTGTAGCGCGTAAGCAGCAATCATATTTGCTGAGAGGTACAGAAAGTACCGTATTCACCTATCATATCTGTGTTCGAGAATAAATGCAAAAATAATTGTTTGAATAATTATTTTTGCGAAATTTTTGCACCGTTGTTTTCGCAGCGCGTAAGCAGCAATGTATATTTGCTGAGAGGTACAGAAAGTACCGTATCTACCGATCATACCTATGATCGAAAATAAATGCAAAAATAATTGTTTAAATGATTATTTTTGCGAAATGTTTACACCGTTGTTTTTTGCAGCGCGTAAGCAGCAATTGATATTTGCTGAGAGGTACAGAAAGTACCGTATCTACCGATCATACCTGAGATCGAGAATAAATGCAAAAAATACTTTTTTCAAGAATTATTTTTACGTAATTTTTACCGTGGTTTTTCGCAGTTCGTAAGCAGCAATCATGTTTGCTGAGAGGTATAGAAAGTACCGTATACCTACCGATCATACCCGTGATCGAGAATAAATGTAAAAATAATTGTTTAAATTATTATTTTTGCGATATTTTTACACAGTCGTTTTTTACAGCGCGTAAGCAGCAATCTATATTTGTTGAGAGGTACAGAAAGTACCGTAACTACCGATCATACCCGAGATCGAGAATAAATGCAAAAATAATTATTCGAATAATTATTTTTGCGTAATTTTTACACCGTTGTTTTTCGCAGCGCGTAAGCAGCAATCATATTTGCTGAGAGGTTTAGAAAGTACCGTATCTACCGATCATACCCGTGATTGAGAGTAAATGCTAAAATAATTGTTTAAATAATTATTTTTCCGAAATTTTTGCACCGTTGTTTTCGCAGCGCGTAAGCAGCAATCTATATTTGCTGAGAGGTACAGAAAGTACCGTATCTACCGATCGTACCCGAGATCGAGAATAAATGCAAAAATATTTTTTGTAACAATTATTTTTCCGTAATTTTTACCGATTTTTTTTGCAACGCGTAAGCAGCAATCATATTTTCTGAGAGGTATAGAAAGTACCGTATCTACTGATCATTCCCGTGATTGAGAATAGATGCAAAAATAATTGGTTAAATGTTTATTTTTGCGAAATTTTTACCCCGTTGTTTTTTGCAGCGCGTAAGCAGCAATCTATATTTGCTGAGAGGTACAGAAAGTACCGTATCTACCGATCATACCCGAGATCGAGAATAAATGCATAAATATATTTTTTTTAAATTACTTTTGCGTAATTTTTACCGTTGTTTTCGCAGCGCGTAAGCAGCAATGTATATTTGCTGAGAGGTACAGAAAGTACCGTATCTACCGATCATACCCATGATCGAGAATAAATGCAAAAATAATTGTTTAAATGATTATTTTTGCGAAATGTTTACACCGTTGTGTTTTGCAGCGCGTAAGCAGCAATCTATATTTGCTAAGAGGCACAGAAAGTACCGTATCTACCGACCATATCTGTGAGCGAGAATAAATGCAAAAATAATTATTTAAATAATTATTTTTGGGTAATTTTTACACCGTCGTTTTTCGCAGCGCGTTAGCAGCAATGTAGATTTGCTGAGAGGTACAGAAAGAAAGGTACAAAAATAATTGTTTGAACAATCATTTGTTGTTTTTTGCAGCGTTGTTTTTGCAGCGCGTAAGCAGCAATCATATCTGCTGAGAGGTACAGAAAGTCCCGCACATTTGTTAATGTGTCAATTGTTAAAAATAATTAACTCTTAACAATTATCTCACTGCAGAACAGCGCGAGCCGCCAGCAAGAACTCTTGCTGCGAAATTGAGATTCTCGATGATCTCGAATTTCGTGCGTAGTCGGCGTTGACGAAGAAAACAAAATTCTTTGTCCACACCGACCGTGGGTCAGCGTGTGGGTATATACGTGTATATTCCCACACGAAGTGTGTACGCCCTGCGAAGGGACAGCATGCGGGAAGGCAACAATCTTCAACCGCGTGCGCCCGACGTGACGAACGCACACAGACACTCGCGCACACACACGTTGCGTCGAAGCATACATTGTTATGCCTCGACGCGAGGAGGCCCGAGGCCCCGTCGCAGCGTGCGTTCGGAACGAACACGCGTTCGGGGTGAACGCGCGCTGTGACATCTAGCGGTAGGAAGCAGCAGTAGCTCGTGCCACCGCTGCCCTACCGACTCGAGCCGGGGCTGCGTCGAACGTTTGCTTGGGTATCATTCCCTCTTTAGGCGAAGAGGGAATGGTACCTCATCGTGGTCGGTATGGCAGATCGCGATAGTAGATACCCACGGATTTCCGAAACGGCTCTTCAGAATCTCATGAAATTTGACCAGACAATGTCAAATTGATAACCGAACGGCTGTCTTTTCATTAGATTTCTTGAATCGCAGAAAAAAAACGTAGATTGTATTACCATGCTGAACTCGTGATGGAAATGATGAAAAATAAAAAGTTTGGCTAAAGCCACGACTTGGAAAGAAGTAGAGCCGTGTAGCCACGTTGAAAACACGTATTTTGGCACCTCAATCATTTCATTCCTCCGCATAATTCAGGAAATCCGTGGAAAGTTGTAAATAGTAGGTGATTGTTGACGATTCCGAGGAAATCTCGCTCGACATTTGGGAACTGAGTTCCCGTGAATTCCGCCATGGCCGAATGGCGTGCACCGAGAATTTGACAGTTCAAATATGGCGATGTGCGAACTCGCTCCAAAATCTAATTGTTGCTTTTCGAAGCAGCAAAGTGTTAGAAACAAGTTTTGTGATGTATTGCGTGCGACAATATTACAAAAAAAAATGTATCGTGCCATTTACCGGGTGAACTGCGAGCGACGTGGAGGTATGTACTGATTTTACTCTTACTGTTTTCCGGAGAATTATTTCGTGCAATGCCTCTACATCTATTTGTTCTTCCCGTCTTTTTATTTATTTTTTTTGTTTACGTTTTTTTAACGGTAGTTCTACTCGCGAGAAAGTATGTGCGAAATCTCATAAATGAATGTGAGGTTAAGATATACTTTCTCCGAAGTACGGCGAGAGAGAAAACTTTAAGCAATAAATTGTAACTTTTTTCAGATTCTGCATGTCATTTTTGTTCATGCCATCGAACCTTATGATGATGATGGACAGGAAAAAAAGTGGATTCCATTGGCGAAGGACTGCGGAGGAACATCGAAGAACCACAGACGCAGTCATTCAGAGCTACGTCGAAGCCCAGCGCAACAAATTTCATAAGGTGAAGAATGTTGCAGTAATCCAAGGTAAGTGAAAACGTGTTCTCGTACAAGAAAAGCCTGCAATGGCCCTGTGCATATGCACATGAGCATAGCTCTTGCAGCAAAGTAAAATTTGCTGCAAGAGACCATGCTTGCTCTCTGCGAAGCACAGTATCATGCACAATACAATGTACTTGTGCTTCGCAGCAGAATCCTCGCAGGTCCATTGCATACGGTTTGGTTTGTACAAAGCAACGGAGGCAATATCATCGCAGCGGTACTTATATCGCTTTGTCTTGCGAAGATTTTCCTTCCGATGCAGTATGCCTGCTACGGTACTTGTGCTTCGCAGCAAGATATTGACAGGAACAGCGCAGAGAACGCTACGGTCCGCGAAAAGACACAATGTCTCTGCAAGCATCTTTGTGCTGGATTGTCGCAGGCATATTGCATCGAAAAGAAAATCTTCGCAGGCACGAAGGGCTGCGAATGAGCTTGCAATGATATTGTCTTCGTTGCCCTTTGCGGACCACAGTTTCCTGTCCAATATGCTTGCGAAGATCTTCCTCGAAGATGCTCCGGAAGATCTTGCTGTAAAGCCCATGTACATGGGCCATGCTCGATTGTCGCAGGCATATTGCACCGAAAAGAAAATCTTCGCAGGCACGAAGGGATAGAAATGAGCTTCAAATGATATTGCATCGATGGCTCCTTCGAACCAAAGTTTTCTGTCTATAGTGCTTGCGAAGATGCATCTACGACCGCTCGCTCTCTCGCAGCTTGCTCTCTGCGAACCACAGTTACATAGGTTATGCAATGTACTTGTGCTTCGCAGCTAGATCTTCGTGGGCACATTGCAGAGCAAGCTGTAGTTTGGAAGGAAAACATAAACAAGATCTTCATCCACACGTGTGTGTAAGATCGTATGGTCGTGAAGTGTGCATCGTACAAATGCAACGAAATTTCGTTTTCTATTGTCCTTCCCTCATTTTCAGGTTTTTCGGGTTTGATTTTGTAGAATTCATTGTTCTAAAATTAGAATATGAGAAAAAATTGTAAAAAAATAAAAAAGAGAAAATAAAAATACGAAAACAAATTTTCGTTGCGTTCCAAAAATGAAAACATCAAGACCATAAGATCATGGCAAGCGTATTGCACCAGAAGAAAGATCTTGGCAGGCACAAATGTGCCTGTAAAGATCGAAAAAGGGTTTTTTAAGGTAGTACGAGCGCGCAATCTTGATTTCTATAGATTTTGTTCAAATTTTAACCAGACATTATTCATATCATTATGCATGTTTGAGTGAAATTTCAGAACAGTCGACTATTTAGATTGGGAGACAATTTTCGTTAATTTCTCCCCTCATCTTTCTGTTTGCCTAGTATTCCTCCATCCCCACTTCTTTCTTTATGTCTTTAAGGGAGATGCGTAACCTTGGAATATCGAAAAATCTATTTTTGGTTTATTTTATTTTCTTATTAGGTAGAGTCTTGATTTTGATATGGTTCAAAGATTTTGCAAAAATTCCAAAAATTGCCCGAGTTATGACGATTTTAGTGAAGCAGGTCAGAACGTCCCGTTGCGTTACGGCTCTAGCGCTGCGCGGTCCATTGTATGGTTTCTAAGGGCATTGATATGACTTTGTCCAATCTGGCTGTTTGATTGTTGTACGGTGCAGGAATTGCAGATTGAAGGTACGAAAAATCATTGTGATTTTATCGCACTCAAGTAGTCCCTACACCAAGGCATTTTCTTACGATTCATTTTTTCAAATAACGATTGGGACGAAAGAGTGCATTTCATAGGTAGACATATTTAATAAAAGGTGTTTAATTTTGTTACTAGCTCTATTAACAAAGGGGATATATGCGAAGAAAATTAATCACATCACCTCTCACTCAACGTTTCGTCCCTTTTACTCATCGTTCCGTCTTTTCCATAAAAACGTTCCTTGCTCATATCTCCATTACCAATCGAGGTTGCGAAAAAAAAATTGATTGACATTTTTTATTGTCAATCCAAAAAGAAACATCTTTTATTTCATACTTTTTTCTACAAAATGCACTTTTCGTCACAATCGTCATTATAACGATTAAATTGTTTATAACGGGAAAAAAACGATTCTAGAACAAAATAAATGTCCTATTCGTATTGCCCGTACCCGAAACCATAACGGACCACCGAAGATATTGAGCAGACCTAAACATTTATACGCTAATGGTATACGGAAAAAGTGGATTTAGGACGTTTTCTTCGCTTACGTTTATCTTGAAAGTATACTTTGCAATATGGCGCACGTCATATCTCAGAATCTAATCGTTCGAATTACTTTAAATTTGGATTAGACATATTTTATAACATATTCAATCGACTGACGGGATGATTTTTTTATATGTTCGTCCGTTTGTTTATAATAATCGTTTAAAGCCGTTATTTTTGGTCGAAAATCGACCTTTTCTTCAAAAACAGTATTTATGCAATTTTTTAAATTGCATAAATTCTCTAAAAGTTTGTTCATGTTCGTTTATGCCCTAAAGTAAAAAAAATAAACGAGATAATGCAACAGCAGCTTTTTTTTCAGGTTTAATTCGAAAAATATCGATGGTAGAGAAAAAAGTGTAATGACCAAAGTTGTAAAGCGCTCGATTTCCTACAAGTTTAGTCATTACCATTTTTACTTAAAAATTGTAAATCGCCGAGTTCTTCAACAATAATAATTTTCCATTAAATTTGAGTCGATATTAACTGAACGTGAGCCCAGCCCAGAATGAAACTTACACATATTGTTTTACACTAATAAAAGGAAATTCAGTGTACATTTCAGCAAGATCAACCTAGTGATTGGGGTAAAAAAATTAAAAAATGAAGGATTTTTCTTTTTTTTTGAGTTGTAGTACTTGATAAATTTAGAATTTTTTTAAAAATAGTTTTAACAAACGCAACTTTTTTTGTAGAGGACATTTTTTGGTACAACGAGAAAATCACTACGATACGACTATTTAAAATTGTATCACGTGTAAAATCTTACTTCCGAGTGAGCCGAGTTAGCGAGCCGATAAAAATCTGAAAAAATGCCACGTACTCAAAATAAATGATACAAAAATATCACCAACTTCGAAAAAGATTTAAGAAGGTCAGGCTTTTAGGCCGTTCGAAACCCTTGGAATTCCTTATATATTTTGCAATTTAAAAAAATGGTGGGATGTCAAAACTGTGTACTATTTGTGTGTGAAAGATCAACCTTATCATGCCAATACCTGAGACGAAAAAAAAAAATTTGAGAATCGGTCGAATTTTTAAACGTCAACGTTATGCATATCCATTAAACTCTGAATAATATCACGAACTTATGATTTACCGCAATTTTTCTGGGGTTCTCGGTCTGCCATAATTTCCAACGCCTTTGTGGTTCTCAATTCTGATTTCTTTTTGTTCCCACGACTTAATATATTCCCTATCTGAACCTTACCGACCTGCGTCATTGCCTCTTCTACTTCTTTTCTTGCTTCGTCACCTTCGCATTTTGTCCTTTTCTTTTATCTTTTTCTGCATTCCTAAACAGGGTGTCTCAAAAACTCATTCAAACCCATTCAAAATGATCTGTTTTTGCAATTAAATAACGATATGTCTTTCTTAATCAAGAACAAATGACGCCATTTTTTAAAATATACGAACTTTGAATTTCAACCCGCATGCTACACGGCGTATTATCATTTGATGAAGCCGTGTAATGCAGGGAATAAGGATGTGCAAATCATTGGCGGCAATACATCAAGACATTGGTGTTGCATTTATTATGATGGACTAAACATCATGATATATGATAGCCTCAATCCTAGCAAGCAGTTCGCCTTGCATAGCGACGAAAAGAGATATATAAAGCAAGAGAAGCTCTTCGCACCTACCGATCACAAGCGTGGTCGAGAAAAGAGTCCATTATTCAAATGATTGATTGCAAATTTCGTCACTGCATTTTTGTACCAGCCGCCGGCGAACACTCGCGGTGTCTCATGATTTACGTCAATATTTGGCGACGGGCTATACTCGAGAAGAAAATGCAATCAATTATTTAGATAATTGAATGTGTAATGTAAAAGTAGATCGAATGGAAGCGCTAATATCTTGATATGAGCGCTGTCGTTCGCAGCGCGTCACCAGCAAAGACTTGCTGAGCGGTGCGAAGCTCTTCGCACCTACCGATCACAAGCGTGGTCGAGAAAAGAGTCCATTGTTTAAATGATTGATTGAAAATTTCGTCACTGCATTTTTCTGCCAGCTGCCGGCGAACACTCACGGTGTGTCATGATTTACGTCAATATTTGGCGACGGGCTATACTCGAGAAGAAAATGCAATCAATTATTTAGATGATTAAATGTGTAATGTAAAACTAGATCGAACGGAAGCGCTAATATCTTGATATGAGCGCTGTCGTTAGCAGCGCGTCACCAGCAAAGACTTGCTGAGCGGTGCGAAGTTCTTCGCACCTACCGATCACAAGCGTGGTCGAGAAAAGAGTCCATTGTTTAAATGATTGATTGAAAATTTCGTCACTGCATTTTTCTGCCAGCCGCCGGCGAATACTCACGGTGTGTCATGATTTACGTCAATATTTGGCGACGGGCTATACTCGAGAAGAAAATGCAATCAATTATTTAGATAATTAAATGTGTAATGTAAAACTAGATCGAACGGAAGCGCTAATATCTTGATATGAGCGCTGTCGTTAGCAGCGCGTCACCAGCAAAGACTTGCTGAGCGGTGCGAAGCTCTTCGCACCTACCGATCACAAGCGTGGTTGAGAAAAGAGTCCATTGTTTAGATGATTGATTGCAAATTTCGTCACTGCATTTTTCTATGAGCCGCCGGCGAACACTCACGATGTGTGTCATGATGAACGTCAATATCTGGCGACGCGGTATACTCGAGAAGAAAATGCAATTAATTATTTAGATAATTGAATGTGTAATATAAAACTAGATCGAACGGAAGCGCTAATATCTTGATATGACTGCTGTCGTTCGCTGCGCGTCACCAGCAACGACTTGCTGAGCGGTGCGAAGCTCTTCGTACCTACCGATCACAAGCGTGGTCGAGAAAAGAGTCCATTGTTTAAATGATTGATTGAAAATTTCGTCACTGCATTTTTCTGCCAGCCGCCGGTGAACACTCACGGTGTGTCATGATTTACGTCAATATTTGGCGACGGGCTATACTCGAGAAGAAAATGCAATCAATTATTTAGATAATTAAATGTGTAATGTAAAACTAGATCGAACGGAAGCGCTAATATCTTGATATGAGCGCTGTCGTTAGCAGCGCGTCACCAGCAAAGACTTGCTGAGCGGTGCGAAGCTCTTCGCACCTACCGATCACAAGCGTGGTTGAGAAAAGAGTCCATTGTTTAGATGATTGATTGCAAATTTCGTCACTGCATTTTTCTATGAGCCGCCGGCGAACACTCACGATGTGTGTCATGATGAACGTCAATATCTGGCGACGCGGTATACTCGAGAAGAAAATGCAATTAATTATTTAGATAATTGAATGTGTAATATAAAACTAGATCGAACGGAAGCGCTAATATCTTGATATGACTGCTGTCGTTCGCTGCGCGTCACCAGCAACGACTTGCTGAGCGGTGCGAAGCTCTTCGTACCTACCGATCACAAGCGTGGTCGAGAAAAGAGTCCATTGTTTAAATGATTGATTGAAAATTTCGTCACTGCATTTTTCTGCCAGCCGCCGGTGAACACTCACGGTGTGTCATGATTTACGTCAATATTTGGCGACGGGCTATACTCGAGAAGAAAATGCAATCAATTATTTAGATAATTAAATGTGTAATGTAAAACTAGATCGAACGGAAGCGCTAATATCTTGATATGAGCGCTGTCGTTAGCAGCTCGTCACCAGCAAAGACTTGCTGAGCGGTGCGAAGCTCTTCGCACCTACCTATCACAAGCGTGGTCGAGAAAAGAGTCCATTGTTTAAATGATTGATTGCAAATTTCGTCACTGCATTTTTCTGTGAGCCGCCGGCGAACACTCACGGTGTGTCACGATTTACGTCAATATTTAGCAACGGGCTATACTCGAGAAGAAAATGCAATTAATTATTTAGATAATTGAATATGTAATATAAAACTAGATCGAACGAAAGCGCTAATATCTTGATTTGACCGCTGTCGTTCGCTGCGCGTCACCAGCAACGACTTGCTGAGCGGTGCGAAGCTCTTCGCACCTACCGATCACAAGCGTGGTCGAGAAAAGAGTCCATTGTTTAAATGATTGATTGCAAATTTCGTCACTGCATTTTTCTGCCAGCCGCCGGCGAACACTCACGGTGAGTCATGATTTATGTCAATATTTGGCGACGGGCTATACTCGAGAAGAAAATGCAATCAATTATTTAGATAATTAAATGTGTAATTTAAAACTAGATCGAACGAAAGCGCTAATATCTTGATATGAGCGCTGTCGTTCGCAGCCCGTCACCAGCAAATACTTGCTGAGCGGTGCGAAGCTCTTCGCACCTACCGATCACGAGCGTGGTCGAGAAAAGAGTCCATTGTTTAAATGATTGATTGCAAATTTCGTCACTGCATTTTTCTGTGAGCCGCCGGCGAACACTCACGGTGTGTCATGATGAACGTCAATATCTGGCGACGCGGTATACTCGAGAAGAAAATGCAATCAATTATTTAGATAATTGAATGTGTAATGTAAAAATAGATCGAACGGAAGCGCTAATATCTTCATATGAGCACCGTCGTTCGCAGTCCATCACCAGCAGACTTGCTGAGCGGTGCGAAACTCTTCGCACCTACCGATCACAAGCGTGGTCGAGAAAAGAGTCCATTGTTTAAATGATTGATTGCAAATTTCGTGACTGCATTTTTCTGCCAGCCGCCGGCGAACACTCACGGTGTGTCATGATTTACGACAATATTTGGCGACGGGCTATACTCGAGAAGAAAATGCAATCAATTATTTAGATAATTGAATGTGTAATGTAAAACTAGATCGAACGGAAGCGCTAATATCTTCATATGAGCGCTGTCGTTCGCAGCGGGTTACCAGCAAAGACTTGCTGAGCGGTGCGAAACTCTTCGCACCTACCGATCACAAGCGTGATCGAGAACAACTGCAAAAACAATTGTTTAAATAATTATTTTTGCGAAATGTTTACTACACCATTGTTTTTTGTAGCTCGTAAGCAGCAATCTTTATTTACTGAGAGGTACAGAATGTACCGTATCTACCGATAATACCCGTGATCGAGAATAAATGCAAAAATAATTGTTTAAACAATCATTTTTATGTATTTTTTTCCGTTGTTTTTTGTAGCGCGTAAGCAGCAATCATATTTGCTGAGAGGTACAGAAAGTACCGTATTCACCTATCATATCTGTGTTCGAGAATAAATGCAAAAATAATTGTTTGAATAATTATTTTTGCGAAATTTTTGCACCGTTGTTTTCGCAGCGCGTAAGCAGCAATGTATATTTGCTGAGAGGTACAGAAAGTACCGTATCTACCGATCATACCTATGATCGAAAATAAATGCAAAAATAATTGTTTAAATGATTATTTTTGCGAAATGTTTACACCGTTGTTTTTTGCAGCGCGTAAGCAGCAATTGATATTTGCTGAGAGGTACAGAAAGTACCGTATCTACCGATCATACCTGAGATCGAGAATAAATGCAAAAAATACTTTTTTCAAGAATTATTTTTACGTAATTTTTACCGTGGTTTTTCGCAGTTCGTAAGCAGCAATCATGTTTGCTGAGAGGTATAGAAAGTACCGTATACCTACCGATCATACCCGTGATCGAGAATAAATGTAAAAATAATTGTTTAAATTATTATTTTTGCGATATTTTTACACAGTCGTTTTTTACAGCGCGTAAGCAGCAATCTATATTTGTTGAGAGGTACAGAAAGTACCGTAACTACCGATCATACCCGAGATCGAGAATAAATGCAAAAATAATTATTCGAATAATTATTTTTGCGTAATTTTTACACCGTTGTTTTTCGCAGCGCGTAAGCAGCAATCATATTTGCTGAGAGGTTTAGAAAGTACCGTATCTACCGATCATACCCGTGATTGAGAGTAAATGCTAAAATAATTGTTTAAATAATTATTTTTCCGAAATTTTTGCACCGTTGTTTTCGCAGCGCGTAAGCAGCAATCTATATTTGCTGAGAGGTACAGAAAGTACCGTATCTACCGATCGTACCCGAGATCGAGAATAAATGCAAAAATATTTTTTGTAACAATTATTTTTCCGTAATTTTTACCGATTTTTTTTGCAACGCGTAAGCAGCAATCATATTTTCTGAGAGGTATAGAAAGTACCGTATCTACTGATCATTCCCGTGATTGAGAATAGATGCAAAAATAATTGGTTAAATGTTTATTTTTGCGAAATTTTTACCCCGTTGTTTTTTGCAGCGCGTAAGCAGCAATCTATATTTGCTGAGAGGTACAGAAAGTACCGTATCTACCGATCATACCCGAGATCGAGAATAAATGCATAAATATATTTTTTTTAAATTACTTTTGCGTAATTTTTACCGTTGTTTTCGCAGCGCGTAAGCAGCAATGTATATTTGCTGAGAGGTACAGAAAGTACCGTATCTACCGATCATACCCATGATCGAGAATAAATGCAAAAATAATTGTTTAAATGATTATTTTTGCGAAATGTTTACACCGTTGTGTTTTGCAGCGCGTAAGCAGCAATCTATATTTGCTAAGAGGCACAGAAAGTACCGTATCTACCGACCATATCTGTGAGCGAGAATAAATGCAAAAATAATTATTTAAATAATTATTTTTGGGTAATTTTTACACCGTCGTTTTTCGCAGCGCGTTAGCAGCAATGTAGATTTGCTGAGAGGTACAGAAAGAAAGGTACAAAAATAATTGTTTGAACAATCATTTGTTGTTTTTTGCAGCGTTGTTTTTGCAGCGCGTAAGCAGCAATCATATCTGCTGAGAGGTACAGAAAGTCCCGCACATTTGTTAATGTGTCAATTGTTAAAAATAATTAACTCTTAACAATTATCTCACTGCAGAACAGCGCGAGCCGCCAGCAAGAACTCTTGCTGCGAAATTGAGATTCTCGATGATCTCGAATTTCGTGCGTAGTCGGCGTTGACGAAGAAAACAAAATTCTTTGTCCACACCGACCGTGGGTCAGCGTGTGGGTATATACGTGTATATTCCCACACGAAGTGTGTACGCCCTGCGAAGGGACAGCATGCGGGAAGGCAACAATCTTCAACCGCGTGCGCCCGACGTGACGAACGCACACAGACACTCGCGCACACACACGTTGCGTCGAAGCATACATTGTTATGCCTCGACGCGAGGAGGCCCGAGGCCCCGTCGCAGCGTGCGTTCGGAACGAACACGCGTTCGGGGTGAACGCGCGCTGTGACATCTAGCGGTAGGAAGCAGCAGTAGCTCGTGCCACCGCTGCCCTACCGACTCGAGCCGGGGCTGCGTCGAACGTTTGCTTGGGTATCATTCCCTCTTAAGGCGAATTTCCGGTAACTCGGGACGTTTGGGGATTTTTCCTTGCTTCTAAAGCTCAGTTCTGATTATTTTGAAAATTATGGCACTATTTGTCGAGAATTTTTTTCAATTTTTGTGCGGTGTTTTTTTTTTTGAACGAACTTAGGTTTTTGTTAGGCTTATTTTGATTTTTCGTTGGTTTTATTTTTGAATGAAATATCCAATTGTTCAGAATCCTTTTGGGCTATTTCAGTTGGTTTATTATTACCGCGATTTTTCTCTTTACTTGGAAAATAATTTCATGGCTGTTGTTGTTTATTTTTAACGCGATGTTCATTTTTTTTGACACGTTATTGCTCGGCTATTTTGTCTCTTTATTTTTCACACGAATTTCTAATCATTCATACATTATTTCCTCGCTACTTTTATTTTCTCTTCCTTTTAAAAATCGAATCTTGCCTTTTGAAAATAATTTTTGCACTTTTTTGGCTTCCACTGTTTTTTTTATCTGACACCTTTAAATCGATATCCGCAGAATCCCAATGTATATTTTTTTTCAACGCACCAAACTTTCTCCAATATATTTACACTCGGATCAGAAGCCTGTCCCTTATTTGTTATTATTCTCATTATTATTCTCTCTCTCTCTCTCTCTCTCTCTCTCTCTCTCTCTCTCTCTCTCTCTCTCTCTCCCCCTCTCTTTCAGACCACGTGAGTTGACGAAAAAAATTGAAAATAGGTCGCGACTATAGTACAATGCACGATCGCGTAATGCGTACGCGAAGTCATACGCAGCTTTTAATAGATCGACGGCGAATGAGAGACAAAGAGAGAGAGAGAGAGAGAGAGAGAGAGAGAGAGGCGGAAAGGATATTATGTAATGTTGCATTATCGGGAGAGGAAACGAGGGTACACGAGGTAACGTAACGCGAAAGCCCATGTGTATGTGTGTGTGGAATCGAGGTGGAGTAATACACAATGGCAATCAGAGCGAGGAAGAAATACATGACACGAGAAGAGGCCATTGTCGTCTCTCTTCTCTAGTTTATGACCTGGAGCATATGTGCACTCATCTTTATGCCAATATGCACTCTTCCTATATATATATATATATGTATGTATGTATAGGAGTATTAGAGCGTACGAAAATATTTAAACTACGCGAATGCCACAGTTATCACTTATTAATACGTAGTTATGGCTAATAATAATAATGATTACTATTATTATTTTTTTAGTTTCTTCGAACAATTAAAAAAAAACGCTTTACCGTACACCTGTATGGTATAGCGTTTCATTTATTTATATTTATTAATTCTTAACTTTTGCATTTTTATAATTAATTATCCTTTAAGGGGTTACCCCCACTTGCGATATTGAAAAAATCGATTTTTTTTTATTGCATTTTTTCGAAGTATAAGTATCTGAGAATATATCCTGAAAATTTCAAGTCGATCCGAACAAAATTGACTGAGATATGAGCGTTGAAAGAGAAACTTTAAACGCGTTTTTCCCAAAATGGCATTTCTGAAGTCGGTGACCAAGATTACTCGAACACTAATGAACCGATCTTCTTGAAATTTTGCAGGCTTATTTAATACATAAAAATGTAGTCTTTAATCGTTCGATTTTTTTTTCGAAAAAAATGGCCGTTTTATAGCCAAAAAACGGCCGTTTTTTTCGTTAAAATCGAACCATTGACTTTGACTGTCCGCCATTTTGTGAAAAATGAATATTTTTTAAAATCCTTCGATTAAAGACTAGTTTATACTTATATTTGACTAAATCCATCCGCATTTTTTTTTCAGATGATCCACTTCGCCGCAATGTTGGTCACCGCAAACCGTGTATATAAAAACATTATTTCATTGACGGCCATTTGCCACTAAACAATGTAATATTTTTCAATAAAAAAATTACTGAAAGTTCTTCAAGATGTGTTCTTCAAGATGGTATATTGATCGATTAAAAAAGTTTTGTAGTTTTCTTGAAAAAAATTCATGAAAAAGGCCTTTTTTTGCGCTACAAGTGGGGGTAACGCCTTAACCGAAAGGAAATTGGGTTGCAAGATAATTTTATCGGCAAACAATGTAATTTTCGACAATTATTATTCGACAACAAACGAATATTATCGACAACGAATGATCAATTATCTCCAATAATATTTATCGTTCGTTATCGATAAACTGATTGCAGTATCCTGCTACTCGATTTTTACCCGTTAAAAGGGACAAGAAAGATAAAATCTGCAATTATTTCGTGCGGATAATAATAATAATGATAATCATAATTACTATTATTTTTCGGATTTTTCCAGGCTCTTCGAACAATTTAAAAAACGCTTCACCATACATCTGTATGGTATAGCGTTTAATTTATTTATATTTGTTAATTCTTAACTTTCCTATTTTTCTAATAAATTATTCTTTAAACGAAAGGATATTGGGTTGCAGGATAATTTTATCGACAAAGAATGTAATTTTCGACAATTAATTATTCCACAACGAACGAATAATTTTATCGACAACGAATGATCAATTATCTCCAATAATATTTATCGTTCGTTAGCGATAAAATGATTGCGGTATCCTGCAACTCGATTTTTCCCCGTTAAAAGAGACAAGAAAGATAAATTCTGCAATTATTTCGTGCGCAATAAATCATCGGTGTTGTCCCGCGGTGAATAATTCGATGAGGGCGCAAATGAAGAAACAAAAAAACGGAAAAATGAACATTGAGAACCAAGGGTAACGAGGTTGAACGAGGATCGTTATTTTATGTTTTTCACACACGTGTGTGTGTGTGTGTTTCGCGCATTTGATATGGTACATGAAGCGGTGTCCGGGACTTTCATCGACGAAAATAAATCCGCGTATTCGTCCTTACGATCGCGACTTGCACGTACCCAACGCTTTCCCGGAGGCACCGAAGCAACCTACTGCAAATACGTAGGACAACCACCTACCTCTGAAACACGCCAACCCTCCTTACAAGTCACGAGAGGCCTGCACGTACGTGCGTATATTTCAGCACGCACTGTTACCTTTTTTTTCAAACTAGTAAATCTTGAAAAAAAAAATTATTTGATAAAAAAATTCACTCGCTGTTTATAAAAAAAGAATATCAATAATTTAAAGTCCTCAGTATCTCGCGTATATCGAGGATTTTTTTAAATAAAAATTCTTTTTGTAAACTATTTAAACCTGAAAAGATGAAAAAGTTGCTAATTTAAGGGGGGATTGTCTTTTTTTTCGCAAAATTTACCGCTTTTTGGGAATTTTTTTGTGAAGAAAGTATACAACGGAAAACTTGTGAAACTTGGCATATAGTTTTATTGATCTGTTTACTACATACAAACATTTTTTTAAATAATTTCATCAAAAAATCCGCCTCCCACCCCCCTCGACGCGCGATGGTCCTTTTTTGATGGTGTGCACGATTTCTCAAAAACTATTCAACCGATTGCCTTCGAATTTGGACAGAATGCTCAGCTGACGTCCTTTCATCGTTTGATGAAGCAAAAAAGCAATACGTTTAATAGTTTTTTATTTATAACAAAAAATCGATCAATTTTTTTCGAAAAATCGATACTTCAAGTTCAAAACGTCACCAAATCGTCAATTTTTTTTTCCCCTTCATCGAACGATAGCTATATGTGTCTAAAGTAAAATGCTTTTTGGGTTTTTGTTGCAGGATGAACGTGAAGGCTGTAATCGTGCACACCATCAAAAAAGGACCATCGCGCGTCGAGGGAGGTGGGAGGCGGATTTTTTGATGAAATTGTTTAAAAAATTTTTTGTATGTAGTAAACAGATCAATAAAACTATATGCCAAGTTTCACAAGTTTTCCGTTGTATACTTTCTTCACAAAAAAATTCCCAAAAAGCGGTAAATTTTGCGAAAAAAAAGACAATCCCCCCTTAAGGGGAGATATGCACGTAGATGGTCGAGGTCGAGGACTTAGAAGCTATGAACAATCCGGCGACCGTAGAAGACCTACACTATGTACGTTGGCAAATTTCATGATTTATTCATTCCCAAATTTTCAAACGCGTTTTTCTCAAAACCACGTTTTTCAAATCGGTACCCAACATTTCTCGAAAACCAATGAACCGATTGCCTTGTGGTTTTTTGTGGTTATTCTATACACCATCATCTAGTACTTGTCATAGGATTTTTTTCCCCCGTTATTTAGTTTTTGTTTTATAGGCAAAATAATAACTCATTTTTGGCCCAAAAATCACTATTTATGTTCAAACGTCCGCCATTTTGTCATAAATCGATATTTCCAAAATCGGCTATGACAAGTACTAGATTATAGTATCTAATTTAATAATCTTTTTGGTTTTTTTTTTCAGATGATTTTTGCAGAAACGCCAGTGGGTACCGTATACGCAGATTTTTTATACGACGCTCCAAGGATCATACAATATCCTTGTATATTTTTGATATTTTTAAACAAAAAAAATTAAACATATTTTTAAATGTATATACTTTTAGATAATTAAAACCCCAATCGGAAATTTTAAATAGTTTTCCTTGAAAAAATTCACAAAAATTACGTTTTTTCCAGCTCCTAGGTCTATATCTCCCCTTAAAATGATATTTTTATCATGATAAAAATTCTGCTTTTTGGTGAAATAGATTAATCTAAAAAGTAACGATTTACTGAAAATTTCACCCATGACATACAAAAAAGAATATTAACAATTTAAAACTCTGAATATTTTGTATATATTAAGGGGTTACCCCCACTTGCGATTTTGAAAAAATCGATTTTTTTTATTGCATTTTTTTGAAGTATAAGTATCTGAGAATATGTCCTGAAAATTTCAAGTCGATCCGAACAAAATTGACTGAAATATGAGCGTTGAAAGAGAAGAATCCGCGTTGAAAGAGCGTTGAAAGAGAAACTTTAAACGCGTTTTTCTGAAAATGTCATTTCTGAAGTCGGTGACCAAGATTACTCGAACACTAATGAACCGATCTTCTTGAAATTTTTCAGGCTTATTTAATACATAAAAATGTAGTCTTTAATCGTTCGATTTTTTTTTTCGAAAAAAAAAATGGCCGTTTTATAGCCAAAAAACGGCCGTTTTTTTTCGTTAAAATCGAACCATCAACTTTGACTGTCCGCCATTTTGTGAAAAATGAATATTTTTGAAAATCCTTGGATTAAAGACTAGTTTATACTTATATTTGACTAAATCCATCCGCATTTTTTTTTCAGATGATCCACTTCGCCGCAATGTTGGTCACCGCAAACCGTGTATATAAAAACATTATTTCATTGACGGCCATTTGCCACTAAACAATGTAATATTTTTCAATAAAAAAATTACTGAAAGTTCTTCAAGATGTGTTCTTCAAGATGGTATATTCATCGATTAAAAAAGTTTTGTAGTTTTCTTTATAAAAATTCATGAAAAAGGCCTTTTTTTGCGCTACAAGTGGTGGTAACGCCTTAAGGATTTTTAATTGTATACTTTTTTGTGAACTAATTAAACCTAAAAAATGAAAGAATATTAATACATAAAAATTCTCAATATTTCCGGTATGTGTATGAATATGCACACATTACATACAAAGATCGAGGACTTTTTTATTATAAAAATTCTTCTTTGTAAAATAGACTTGAAAGGTATTAAAAATGATGAATCTCAAAAATTCACTTACTGTTTACAAAAAAAGGCTATAAATAATGAAAAATCGTCAATATTCGATGTATAACGACGATATTTGATTGTAAATACTCATTTTGTGAGCTCAAACCTAATAAAATGAAGAAACATTAATCATTGAGAATGCTCAATATATATCGTGTATTCATACATACGCACGCGTTTGGACGAAAAAAATTGAGCATTTAAAATTATTAATGTTCTTTCTTTTCAACCCATGAAAGAACGAGAAAGGTCCAAGATTTCTTTATTTTTATTTTGGATATATTAATCCTGGACGGCGTGCTAAAAAAAACGATCCTGATTTTGTTGGACCGTCATACGTACATACGTACATTAGGGTGGCGCAAACTTGAGCTCTATTTTTTTTTCCTTTTTCTCACCAACCAATTACCTTCTTTACAGAAAAAAAAAATTGTCGCGAAAGTTGCGAGCGGTCGAAAAATATTTAGAGGCCGCTCGAGTCTCTCAAAATTATTTTTTGGCGGAAATTGTAAATTTCGAAATCTTTGAGCTTTCACATCATTGGCCGGCGAGAGCTTTCGCGAAGTTAATTTTACAATTATGAAGCGTAACATTCCTGGGTGAGAAGTGGACGAAAAAAAAAAAACGATTTTTTAATGAAAATATGAATTTTTCGGAGGCTTGAGCGACATCTAAATATTTTTCTACCGCTCGCAGCTTCGGCGTCATTTTTTTTTTTTTCTTTGAAGACTTCTTATCAATTTAATACATTAAATTAAATATTAAATACATTAAACACATGTGTACGCGTATCTGTGTGTGTGTACATATGTGCTGTGCTATTCTTCTATTTTTCGCGTTCTCTAGGGCGCCCAATAAATTTACCGAACCTGAACGATCTGATTCTCTCCTCTCCCGGAAATGGTATTGGCTATATATATATATATATATATATATATATATATATATATATATAGATGTGTATACGTGCAGGAGCCACTCTTCATCCCTTGCGATAATTCAACCACCCTACATTTTCCCCTTTACAATTTCGCTCGGCGTGAGTCCCGGCTGCGAGCGTCAAAAATCCTCGAGTGCGCACTCGAATGCGAACACAGAGACACACATTTGAAGCGAGGAAAAAAAAATTCACTGTCAATAAAAGGTCCATGTAGGAAGAATTACGGTAGAGAGAATTTTCGAGATGACACGAATAGCGAGCAGGGATTTTATTTGCTTGTGTGATTTTTTTATCGAAGGATTCACGAAGACTTCCAACGACTCGGAGGAACGTGGTAGATGGGATTTTTATGGGAAAGTTGAGTGGATGAGGTCGGGGAGTAAAATAAAAAATTGGGCACAATAAAATTAGTAAATGAATAAAGGATGGAAATAACTGAAATATATGAATAAAATAATAAAATATACAACTATTACGGGATTGATTTGTTAGCAAAGACCAGCAATTGACGCATACTTTGAGAATGATGAATCATAGTAGAGAAGGTGAATTACGATAGGATTGATTTATTAATGAGGAGAAGGCATTTTTTTGATTGATTGATAAAAAGAAGTACTAACCCAACGAAACCAAAACGATGGAGAATTATATTTCAATGTATAAGTATCTTGAGCTCTATTGATTCATTTTTGAAAAAATAAGCCTGTTCGTCATTAGCCTTGTTAATATTTTTTAATATAAATATCACGAGCTTTATTAATATTAAGGGAGACTTTGTCCTTGAAATCGGCGGGAGATGTTAGCGGCTCAACATGAGCAGCTAGAAGAAGAGGAGGGATGCCTCTATGGACCAGGCATTGCCGATTAGCGATAATTATAAACACATTTGTGTAAACACATTACAAAACTTTAAACGCGTTTTTCCTCGAAAACACGTTTTTAAAAATGGCTGACATTCTCCTGACCGCTGTAACTAACATATCGACCTGAAATTTGGAGAGCATACTCAGAAAATATGTCTTCACGGAATGACGGATCGTTTTTTCGATAGATACATTTTTGCATTTATCATTTATCTTTTTATGCGAAAAAAAACGTGAAAATTCGATTTTTTTTTAAATTGCCGCCATTTTCCGAAATTTGTACTAAAAGAAAAACCCATCCGTCATTCCATGACCAAAGGGTCACAGATTGATAAAATGCTTTGAATTTGTGTTTCAGATCAACAAAGAGGGGGCAGTGATGTCAGCCGTTTACCTCCCGCGATTTGAGGCCCTGTTTTCGCGGAGCTGCAACGGCCGCCATTTTGGTTTTTTTTTCAAATTTTTTTTTTAACGCTCTGTATATCATGAATAAAAGCAAGAAAAAAACTGCACTCAAAAAGCTTTACTCGTTTCCTTTGAAAAAAATAAAATGTAAACACCTGAAATATGGCACTCCAAGGACAAAGTCTCCGTTAATTAGTAATGTAGGATTGAATGATCTACGAAAAATATCAGTTAACGAGTTTCATCGAAGACTAACTCAAACGAACCTAGAAAATGGAGGACGATTTTCAAAATCTATTTAAAATGATTTTTTGCAAATCGTCTCCAAAATTTAAAATCTTTTCAAAATTAATTCTTTAAAAGCAAATTCGAAATTCAGAATCTTTTAAACATTTTTCTTCAAGTCAAATGCAATATTCAACTTCAGATTCAACATTCAACAGCAAGTTCAATATCCAAAGAAAAGTCGAAATACGGAATATTAAAAAAAAAAATTCTTTTAATCAAATTTTAAAAAATTCAGATTCTTTCCGAAAAAAAAATCTTCAAAATCAAATTCAAGTTTCGAAATCAAATTCAATATTCAAAAGCATATTCAATATTCAACATCAAATTCAACATTCAAAAGCAAATTCAATATCCAACATCAAATTCAACATTCAAAAGCAAATTCAATATCCAACATCGAATTCAACAATCAAAATCGAATTCAACATTCAAAATAAAATTCGAATGCAACATTCAACATTGAAAATCAAATTCAAAATCAAATTCAACATTCAAAATAAAATTCGAATTCAACATTCAACATTCAAAATCGAATTCAAATTCAACATTCAAAATCTTTTCAAAATGTCAATATCAATAAACTAACGATAATTCCGCAGACCGGTAGATTTTCTACTGGAATATTTTCTCCGCAATCGAGTTGCTCGAGGAAAAGCGATTTGCCAGCCTTAATTTGGAAATAAAATCCCCTCGAGTCGCGGGAGATTGCGGTGGCCGATTTTCCTCGTCGACGAGTACGCGAGGACAATTTCGTCGGAGAATAATGCGCCGGGTAAAACTGCGCGCGCGCTCGAGAGAGAGAGAGAGAGAGAGAGAGAGAGAGAGAGAGAGAGAGAGAGAGAGAGAGAGAGAGAGAGGAGGTAGAGAGAGTGAATAAGGGTGGAAAATGTGCAGCGGTCAAGTCCCGCCAGTTCGTGTGCTTTCGAGTGAAAGGAAATTCGGCCGTAATTTAGTTCGTGTCAGGAGGAAAGAGCGAAATTTGAGATTGTTCGTTCGGTGTCAAATTAGAGTCATTGTGGTGGGCTCGGGGGGATTTGCTCTCCCCGTCTCAATCGCCCGTCGGTCAACGATTACCGAGACCATAAAATCGACCGTCCAGTTGTCCACTTCGAGTCGTCCATTTGACGATTCAATCGTCTGCGAAGCCTGTTTTCCCAAAACGCTCCACAAACTGGCCACCACATTCTTCTCATACCTCAATTCCCTATTTTCGTTAAATCGTCCATCGCGTTTTTTCGATACGATTTTCACCCTTATTTCGCGCAGCTTGAGGCACGCCCTCCCTCCCCTCGCGCGCGACTCAAAGTAAAAAAAAACGAAAAGAGAGAGGATGAGGAAAAAAAACGACAACATCGAGTGGATTTTCTAGTAAATTTTGGGCAATTTTTATGGACTGCACGAGCCATATGGGACTGCGTTATTTTGTCGTGATTCCTCCCCATCTCGAAATTTTTTATATTTTTTTTTTGGGCTCGGTAAACCCACGAGAGAGGGAGAGAGAGAACAATGGTGTGGAGCAGAGAGGGTGAAAAAGGGGTTGAGAGAAAGAGCAACGAGAGCATGTACACCAACCTAATTCTTGCTCGTAGCGGAAGAGACAAAAAAACTGAAAAAAAACCCGAGAGAACCGTAAACTTTCATCCCCCTTCGTGTATTTTTCATACCCTCTCGTTCCGCCCTCGGGGCTCGCTGTCTCTGGTCGCGTCACTCTCTCGGTGCTTCCCCCGAGTGCGGAAAAACGCGTGCCACTTTTTCGCTGTCTCTCCGTCTATTGTGCTCTCAGCCGGGCGACAGCGAAAGAAAGAAGGAACGAGAAAAAAAAACAACGGGAAAAAGGTAAAAAAGGCGCGCGCGTATTGCCTTATTGTGGAATCGGAACGCGCAGCGATATATTTACCCACCTATCCATCCCATCTGTATCTGTCAAGCGGGGTCTCCCCGTGATGAACTTTGTAAGTTGTATGCTTGCTATAAACTCGAGAACGGATGCAGCCCCATCAATGGAATTTCCGCTGAAACAATCCTTGCGATCTCCGGATTGCTTTGGTCCCCTTGGCATCGTTACGAAACGATTCTAAGGGCCTTGAAAATAGCGCGGAAAAATCGCAAACGAAGTTGGCGTGATTTTGTCATACGAGGATTTGACGGGCGACGCGCGGTGCGGTCGCGCGGGTGGGGAGCGTACGAAGAGTCGCACGAAGAGGAGACGCCGAGAACCGGGCAATACGCGTAGCACGGGAGGACCACTCGGTAGGTGCCTTCCTTTTGTATATCGTTGCCCCTCGTGTGGCTAAAGAACGAAACTTTTTACGCTCGAGTGTCACGACTAGAGTCAACATTTTGACGATGGGTAAATGGTCCCTGGCACATGTACGATAGAAATTCCCAACGACTAACGATCATTCGAAATTGACGATGGATTACGGCGATTTAATGTAGAGCCTCCGCGTCATCAACCGTGTCCCGAAACGTCACGAACGACACCTTTAGAGTCCCGGTGGCCCGCGGAGGAACGGTGATTTATCGACTGTTACCATCGGCCACGATAATTCACCTCCGGGGAACGTGTCCTTGCAACGAAATGCGAAAAAAAAGGAGAGTCGGCCGACCAACCGGGCGGTAAGGAGCGGGGGAAATGAACGCCGCAGTCGACAATGAACCTAATTGGGAACACGGAGCTCCCCGTTAATCCACTTTTCGCACAGATGCACTTCGCTGCCACGTGCAGTATTCGTGAAAAATGAAAAATCGCTCCTGCGTATTTTCGTTCGAGGTTTTTTATCTCTCGTTCGATTATTTTCGATCTTTTTTATTTGAGCCTGAGCCACCTACGGATTAATTTTTTTTTGTTCTATTCAACGAATATAGTATAGTATATTACATTATATTACGATATGATATAGTATATTGATATATAGTATAGCGAATAAGAAAAATCGCTTGTACATATTTTCGTACGAGGTTTTTTTTTATTTCTCGTTCGATTATTTTCGCTCGAGATTCGATATAATATACTGTGGCATAATATATCGTAATATATCATAATATATTATGCCATAGTAATACATTGGGTTCAGATCATCATATATCATAGTATATTACATTATATTACGATATAACGAATACGAGAAAAGAAAAATCGCTTGTACGTATTTTCGTTCGAGGTTTTATTTTTATTTCTCGTTCGATTATTTTCGATCGTTTATATTTGGGTCACCTACGGAATAATTTTGTTTTGACTCTGTTCAACGAATCTAGTACTCTATAAAACGTAATATAATGAATATGACATTATATTACGACGTAATATAGCATATTAATATATAGTATTAAATCATGAGATATAACAAAATATATCATAATAATACAATATACTATGGGATAATATATTGTGATATATTAAAACAATTAATATATAATACATATAATATATATTCTAACAAACAATATTAATATACTGTAATATAGGATAGTGTATTGTAATGTATTACAATATATCATTATAGTATAATATATTATATCGTGATATAATGTAATATACTATGATATATGATATATTATTATCTGAACCCAATGTATTACTATGGTAGAATATATTGTTATATGTTACACTGCATTTTGCTATATTTTTATATATTACGTGAGAGTACAATATATAATGCGATAATACGATATATTAAACCACAGTATATTGTATTATATTACAATACAATGATATATTGTAATGTATTACAATATATCATTATAGTATAATATATTATATCGTGATATAATGTAATATACTATGATATATGATATATTATTATCTGAACCCAATGTATTACTATGGTATAATATATTGTTATATATTACACTGCATTTTGCTATATTTTTATATATTACGTGAGAGTACAATATATAATGCGATAATACGATATATTAAACCACAGTATATTGTATTATATTACATTATTGCCACTCAACAAAAATAATATCAATCACAATAAAAGCGAGAAATATAGCAAAAGAACAAAGACGTTTCGCAAAGAAATATATTTCGTATAATATAATTTTCATACGATACAATATATTTATTATATTATATCAAAATTATATTATATGAAAATATTAATTTTTTTCCTTGCGACTAGTCTATTAAAACGACTTTCATAGCACCGCAATAATTGTAATTGAATGTTACCAATTAAAAGCAAGGGTGACCGAGAACATTTTTTTTTTCGTGTCTTTCGCCCCAAGGGCCCGAGTTCTCCCAAGGGCGACGGGCGAAGGGGGGGGGGGGGCGATTTCCGTTTTCTCGTCCTTAAATCAAGATTCCCCTCTTCACCTCGGGGGGTTTTTATGAAATGAAAGCAATTCTTGTCTGCGCGTGTGTGTCTGTGTGTACCGAAGCAAAGGTGCGCGCCCTGCTTCGGAGCCCTTGGCCCTTTCCGTGATAGCGACGATTGTGCAGGAAACGGAAGCGGACCTCCCCGGTGGGTGATCGAAGGACAAGGAAAGTGGAGATTGAAGAGAGAAAGGAGAATAAAGTGAGAAAGTGAAAGAGCCTCACGACCTGTGACGACATTCTGGAGGCGGTGATCACAACAAAAATTAACACAGACCCAAACGAAGAAAAAATATAACAGAGGGAATAAAAAAGAAACAGTTAGAGAAATATTTGAACTTTTTTAAAATTAAGACCAAGAGAAAAAAAATCATCAAAAAATAATAAAACTCAAAGTTGTGCTCTGGTGGCTCGCAATTTTTTCGCGCTCGCAAATTGGTTTCCTATGGACGACGACCCCGCTCTCGAAACCGCGAAACTGTAAGCTCCTCAAGCGTTAAATAATAATTATTATTATTATACATCATGCTAGTTACAATATACACTGGCGGCGAAAAGTTTCCGGGCAAAAATTCAAAAAAATTCCGGAACAATTTTTTATGCGTTGAAAATAGAAAAATACAATTTTCTCTCTCTTGAAATTTTACCACAAACCCCTTAGTCCTCGAGTTACGGTAATTAAATCATCTGATTATTTACCGAGAATAGGTGAACAAAAAATTCGATAAAAATTTTGAAAAAATTCCCGCGAACTCAACGAACACCGATTCAACTTTTTACTATCTTGAGGTTTTCCTTGAACCCTTTTCGTTTCCACGTTACACGTTATTTTTCAAATTGACTCTTTTTGTTATAAAAATCCAAAATATCTGTAGAAAAAAAATTGCACGAAGCTTCAAAAAAACAAAATTGAAGCTTGAGCTTCCCCCTTTATGATTCCGTCAAAGAAATGCATTTAAAAAAATTGCAAACGGGTTTCGCCAGAAAAGGAACAATAGGCGAAAAATTGTCGTTTTCGAAAAAGGATATTAGGCGTAAAAAAAAACGTGGAATTGAAGAAAAAAAACGGGATGAAGGTGAATTCCTCCCCGTCAAAATGCCGTTGATTAAGAGGTTACCCCCACTTGCGATTTTGAAAAAAATCGATTTTTTTTATTGCATTTTTTTGAAGTATAAGTATCTGAGAATATGTCCTGAAAATTTCAAGTCGATCCGAACAAAATTGACTGAGATATGAGCGTTGAAAGAGAAGAATCCGCGTTGAAAGAGCGTTGAAAGAGAAACTTTAAACGCGTTTTTCTCAAAATGGCATTTCTGAAGTCGGTGACCAAGATTACTCGAATACTAATGAACCGATCTTCTTGAAATTTTGCAGGCTTATTTAATAAATAAAAATGTGATCTTTAATCGTTCGATTTTTTCTTCGAAAAAAAATGGCCGTTTTATAGCCAAAAAACGGCCGTTTTTTTCGTTAAAATCGAACCATTAACTTTGACTGTCCGCCATTTTGTGAAAAATGAATATTTTTGAAAATCCTTCGATTAAAGACTAGTTTATACTTATATTTGACTAAATCCATCCGCATTTTTTTTTTCAGATCATCCACTTCGCCGCAATGTTGGTCACCGCAAACCGTGTATATAAAAACATTATTTCATTGACGGCCATTTGCCACTAAACAATGTAATATTTTTCAATAAAAAAATTACTGAAAGTTCTTCAAGATGTGTTCTTTAAGATGGTATATTGATCGATTAAAAAAGTTTTGTAGTTTTCTTAAAAAAAAATCATGAAAAAGGCCTTTCTTTTTGGGCTACAAGTGCCTTGAATTCATTGGGCTACAACGCCTTGAATTCGTTTATGCCAAGTATCGCCGAAGTGGCATGAAAAAGCGGTCCGGAACTTTTTTGAATTTTTGACCAGAAACTCTGCGCTGGCAGTGTATAATTAGAATTATAATACATAATAAGCGTTATTATTCTTTTAGTGCAATAATAACAGGGCGATCATTGAATGGCGACATTTCACACGATCAGCGCGCGGAAAAGAACCAGCTTGCGCATACCAGCGGTCTCGAGGATGTGAAGATGGGACGTAGTGGAGAGAGGACTGCGAAAAGAGCACGACCTCGCCCTTAGGAAACTGAAGGGGTAGCTATTCTCAACCTCGAGACACTTGCAGATTTCTCTCTCTCTCTCTCTCTCTCTCTCTCTCTCTCTCTCTCTCTCTCTCTCTCTCTCTCTCTTTCTCTCTCGAAAAAAGATACCTCACAAGATATAAGTGCGTATGTATGCGGAATCATCTCAAAGGGAGCGACAAACCGGGACGGGGACAAGAACGAGAACGGTAACGCTTGAGGAAGACGTAACGCCAGGGGTACCACTTTCCGCCGGAAATATGGGAGTCGAACGCCTTCTTCCTCCTCAAAATACTTACCGAGTGGCATAAAGCCGGCTCTGTGTGTATGTATGTCCTTCAATACAACCGTACAGATATGTAGACGATGTATGTTATATTATATCATATATACAGGGTGGGCCGGAAAGTGATGTCAAAAAAGAAAATCTCCCCCATGGAAATTTATGTATGTAAAATATATGCAGAAAATATATGCTACATATATATATATATATATATATATATATATATATATATATATATATATATATATATATATATATATATATATATATATATATATATATATATATATATATATATATATATATCGGTCGTATATATAGTGACGAAAAATAGAATAATACGTATATATTCAGTATATATGCACCAAATATATGACGCATATGTGACCCATATATTTTCGATATATTTTTCGGACCAAAACATATGTGCTACGTATAAACACTATAAATGATGCATATATGAGGCATATACGACGCATATATTTTCCATATATTTTCAATCTATTTTTTTGTCAGAAAAATATATCAAAAATGTATGCGTCATATATGACTCATATATGTGTCATTTATGCGTCATATATGACGCATACATTTTTTATACATATTCCTGACAAAAAATATATGCTGTGTATAAACACTATTACAGTTAAACTTAATAAAACTTAAAACTTAAACTTAAAAAAACTTAACTTACAGTTAAAGTACGCTATTGCATATAAACACTATATACAGATATGCTACGCATATTTGTATATATGTGGCATATATGTACCATCAATGCAGTGTATATGTGGCATGTACGCAGTGTGTATGCAATATATATGCTAAATATATGTGGTATATATGCAGGGTAAATGCTACATATATCATTGATATATGATATATTGATACACAGTAATACCACGCATATACATCTCATATATAAAAACGTTACGGAAATTAGAATTTGGCACATATATGCAACATATATTTTCAATATATGGAATACATTTCACATATATTAAAATTATTAATAAAATATATTTGCCGTATATTCTTGCGTATATATATTTCCATGGGGGCTAGATGCCTCGTATCAAATGATGTTGAAGTTTGCATCGTTGGAATGCAACGCAATTTTTTAATTTAATTTCCCACATTTCCTTCGACCGACTTAACCTATGAAAACCCCGCGATCATTATTTAGGCTCCCTATTTAGCGATCTACAACGCAAATCTACAAAATATGATTTTCGATACTAATAAAAATGAGGAAGTCAAAAAAAATGTTGCATTCTAACGATGCAAAGTTCAAGACCATCGTATCAATATATATCTGAATCACACCCATCAACGATCTTTTTTACTTTTCCAAAAAAAAAAACCTTTTTTCATTTTTTCTTCGAGTTTCTATGTAGCATAGGTTTTTATGTTATTTTATTTTCGCTTTTGTACATGTACTTTCCTCTTAGAAGTTTTTAAGGGCTTATACCTAGTTGATATTTTGGAAAATATTGGTTTTTGGTTTTTGATGGATACTCAAAATATAACATTTTTTACATGTCCGAAAGTTTCAAGTCGATCCGTTCAGCATTGAGGAAATTATGGACGTTTATAGGTAGGTTCTACGAACTGGCGAACTTTGAACGGATTTTTTTCAAAATAACCTTTTTTTAAATCCCTGAACACTATATCTCAAAAATCCACCGATCAACTTAAAATTTGAGAAGCTTCTGTGACATCAAAAAGCAGTGCTTAAATTTAAAAAAAATGTCTCCGATGCCTAGATGTAACGAAAAGGGAGAGGGTTTTTTCACCGGAAATCGATACTCTCACATTGAAATGCGACAATTTTTTTTTTTTTCAAAAATTAATATTTTATTAAATCCTTCGTCCGAGCACTTGATAATTTAATGCGAAAACTGAATGCGTTTAATGTTTTTGTATTTCGGGTGATTTGTTTCCGAGCAGTAGTGGTCATCGCGAAGGATGTTTTTTTGGGACGATTTCGTCCCAAACAAAATTGCACTTTGAAATTACTGACAATTGTTAGCAGTTTTAGGAAAAATATAATAACTTCTGTACTAACAAGGAACATCACTCAAGTGTCCACCTTCGATTTTGTTGAAACTCATATGTGTGATAAAGCATTGAAAACTATTAGACACGTATTTTTTGATCGGCGGAAAAACGGTTTTAACGGAAGAAACCACCCCTTTCCGTTTCACTCTCAAGCCGTCCACCGATCTGAATGAAACGAAAACCAACATTCTTCTAATGTAAAGCGATGAAAAAGTGACTAGAAGAATTGAAAAAAAATTAACCTTCTGACACGCCTTTCTTTGAGGGGTGGTTTCCCCTAGAACCGTTTTTCCGCCGATAAAAAAATACGTGTCTAATAATTTTCAATGCTTTATCACATATTTGAGTTTCAACAAAATCGAAGGCAGACACTTAAGTGATGTTCCTTGTTAGACAAACGTGGATTCACATTCTAGAAGGATTCAAGAGTATTTGTGATTTTTTTGAGATTTCATCAAGCGATTTAACACTTTGAAAACTGTACGTGCACGTATTCGTCTTAGTGCGGCCGGGGCAGCAGCGAAATTACAGTGCGACCGCGCAGGGTTGAAACCATCTCTTTACGGCAGGACACCACTGTGACGGGTCTGAAAAATCAATTTTTTTTTGCATTTTCACAATACACATTCAAAAATATGTGATATATTATATTGTGATGTGATATATGTGTATTGTGATGTGATTGTATATTGTGATGTTATATATGTGTATTGTGATGTGATATATGTGTATTGTGATGTGATTGCATATGGTGATGTGATATATGTGTATTGTGATGTGATTGTATATGGTGATGTGATATATGTGTATTGTGATGTGATTGTATATGGTGATGTGATTGTATATGGTGATGTGATATATGCGATTTGCATTTTCACAATACACATTAAAAAATATGTGATTTTTTTTTATTGTGATGTGATATATGTGATTTGCATTTTCACAATTTTTTGCATTTTCACAATACATATTCAAAAATATGTGATAAGATATTCAAGTCAAAATTTTGAAAATTTACCAAGCAATAGACGATTCAGTAAAAGTAGGTAGCGCAACGATTTACGTATGTTAAAAATTTCAATCGCTTTTTTTTCGAAACGATTTTTTTCGACCTGGCCGGAATCATAACTCTAGCTATAATAAACCGGTTTTCAATGTAGAAAACTAAATTTTCCGTAATTGCAGTAGCTATCGTCGTACTTAGCCGTGTTTATTTATTAAGTTTTTTAAGCCCCCCAACATAAGTCAAAATTTCGTCAAAATTATACTTTTTTGAACACTCGCAATATTGTGAAATTTTTTCTTCTTAAAAAAACGACTACGTTCAACGAGAACTACATGTATGTATGTGTTTTATTTGATCCCCGTAGGGTTACAAAGAACCCTACATTAGGAGGAGAACTACATTAATATAGATTATTAAACTTTTTTATTATCATTTTTCGGACCAACCATCGTAAAGTTATCGATCCGGCCAGTAGACCACATTTTTTATACAGAGACTCTATTATACTTCCATAACGTTGTTAATTTTGAATTTTTATAAGCAACAATTTACACGAATTAAGTTTAATATATGCTTAACAGCATACCGTTTTTACGAATCCCAGATAAATAATCTGCCAGACAACAAAAAAATCGGAAAAATGACCTTTTTCGGCCCATCACAGTGGCACCCTCCCTTCATGTACAAAAATTCAACTGGGAGTCATTTACTAGTTCAAGTATTTTGTTTTTATTATCTGAACCTTAGTGACCGATCCTCTCAAAACTTTTTTACTTAACTTTTCATAAAAATCCAAATCACCAACGTTGGTCTTCAGCTGGTCATTTATTTATTGCTCAACAGTGCACTTCATGACGAAAAAACGAGTGGAAAAAATTACGAACAGACTACACACGCGAAAAAGAAAAGTTTTGAAAAAAATGTTTCGAAAACATTTTGACATTTTGAAGAAAGTTTTGAAAATTCGAAAAGTAAACAATATCGTAGAACACCGCTTGGTGCAAATAGAATAGGTATCGATACGAAGCATCAAGATTTTCATTTTGGACGTCACTTCTCGACCCACCCTGTGTACTCGCAATCATTTAATCGAACCCGAAAAATCTATTATTTATACAATACAGGAACATTTGTAAGTGCGATCCGACGACAATGCACATGCACGAGAGAGCGACAGAGGGCAATAGAGAAAAGGTTGCATAATTGCTATGCGCCGCGAACCGGTATAACGGATTGCACGTGCCTGCTACTCGACCAGGATTCGAGAAATACGAGAAGACGCAAACTCGAGATCGTGTACACGAGAAGAGCACAATAAACACATGCGCCTTATATATATATATATATATAATTCTATGCAAAGTAAGTGGGCGTGGATGGAAATATCACTGGTAACTCGTGTTAAATCTTCCGTACGATGTTATACATATCTATCTGTACATCTATGGTAATAATTATCATGAGAAAGGAACAGCAATACTGTTTGTACCCATCTGCATGTAGACACACACACACACACACACACACACACACACACACACACACACACACACATTTTGTGTTATACGATTCTTTATTTCTTCCTTCATTTTTCCTCGCTTTTATTTCGAGAAAGAAAAGTGATATTGGAGATCAAATTGCTTAGTTCATATATAGAAGTAATTACAGAATTTAGCGGATGAATCTTGCCCGTTATTATTATTTTCTATGTGAAATCCATTCCACACACCATAATAGTAATTCTATATGAAATCCATTATATATGAATAGTATATATACATAATAATGATAGTAATTCTAATAATAATATACAAGATTCACCCTCTAAATTCTGTATTTTTTTAATTTCCTGAGTTACAACGTTTCCAATTGAACCCTTTTTTATCACTCCCTCCACCCCCCATGGAAATTTATATACGCAAAAATATACTGCCAATTTGTTTTATTAATAATTGTAATATATGTGAAATGTATGACATATATTGAAAATATATGTTGCACATATGTGCCAAATTCTAATTTTCGTAACGTTTTTATATATGAGATGTATATGCGTGGTATTACTGTATATCAATGTATCATATATCAATGATATATGTAGCATTTACCCTGCATATATACCACATATATTTAGCATATATGTTGCATATACATTGCGTACATACCACATATATACTGCATAAATGGTACATATATGCCACATGTATACAGATATGCGTAGCATATCTGTATATAGTGCTTATATGCAATAGCGTACTTTAACTGTAAGTTAAGTTTTTTTAAGTTTAAGTTTTAAGTTTTATTAAGTTTAACTGTAATAGTATTGATACACAGCATATATTTCTTGTCAGGAATATGTATCAAAAATGTATGCGTCATATATGACGCATAAATGACACATATATGAGTCATATATGACGCATACATTTTTGATATATTTTTCTGACAAAAAAATAGATTGAAAATATATCGAAAATATTTGCGTCGTATTATGCCTCATATATGCATCATATATAGTGTTTATCCGTAGCATATATTTGTTTGGTCAGAAAAATATATCGAAAATATATGGGTCATATATGCGTCATATATTTGGTGCATATATACTGAATATATACGTATTATTCTATTTTTCGTCACTATATATGCGACCGATATATATATATATATATATATATGTAGCATATATTTTCTGCATATATTTTACATACATAAATTTCTATGGGGGCGGATGCGGAGCGGGCGTGAACTTCAAACGCGTTTTTCTCAAAACTGCATTATCGCAATTGGCGTGCAGGATAACTCAAAAACTATTAAGCCGATTGAGTTGAAACTTGGTAGAAATATTGATAATATTGGCACCTTCTACTTGACGAAAATTGTTTTTGAAAAATTGGAAAAAAACTACTTTCTTAAGGGGTTCCCCCCACTTGCGATTTTGAAAAAATCGATATTTTTTAATTGCATTTTTTTGAAGTATAAGTATCTGAGAATATGTCCCGAAAATTTCAAGTCGATCCGAACAAAATTGACTGAGATATGAGCGTTGAAAGAGAAGAATCCGCGTTGAAAGAGCGTTGAAAGAGAAACTTTAAACGCGTTTTTCTCAAAATGGCATTTCTGAAGTCGGTGACCAAGATTACTCGAACACTAATGAACCGATCTTCTTGAAATTTTGCAGGCTTATTTAATACATAAAAATGTAGTCTTTAATCGTTCGATTTTTTTTTCGAAAAAAAAAAATGGCCGTTTTATAGCCAAAAAACGGCCGTTTTTTTTTCGTTAAAATCGAACCATTAACTTTGACTGTCCGCCATTTTGTGAAAAATGAATATTTTTTAAAATCCTTCGATTAAAGACTAGTTTATACTTATATTTGACTAAATCCATCCGCATTTTTTTTTCAGATGATCCACTTCGCCGCAATGTTGGTCACCGCAAACCGTGTATATAAAAACATTATTTCATTGACGGCCATTTGCCACTAAACAATGTAATATTTTTCAATAAAAAAATTACTGAAAGTTCTTCAAGATATGTTCTTTAAGATGGTATATTGATCGTTAAAAAAAGTTTCGTAGTTTTCTTTAAAAAAATTCATGAAAAAGGCCTTTTTTTGCGCTACAAGTGGGGGTAACGCCTTAAAAGTTATTCCAACCCAAAAATGACGTCAAAAATCTCGCTCTAGACCAGACTACTGCCTTGATCCACATTTTACAGAAATGTTGCGTGAAATGTTAAATTTTTTTTTGTAAATGCGTGCCGTTTTTTCAAATTTGCATTTTCTTCATTTTAATTACCGTCACATAGAAACTATACATGTTCGCAATTCCCGCGGCGACCTTGCTGCAACACTCTGCTACAGCTCGGCCATTGAGATGATGAATTAATTTTTAAAAATTGTTTCGTATACTTAAATATACTATTAAGGCAGGATTCTATTTTGAAACCATGAAAAAAACGCTATTTTCGTGAATTTTTTCTGAGAAAACTATTAAAGATATCAATATGGGGTTTAATCTGTTTAAACGCAAAAAAATGCGTTTTTTTCGTATTTTAGCCGCCATTTTGTTAATTTTGCACGTATATAAAATATTCTAGTTAGGTCGGTTCCTGAAGACATACTGAACATGGAACTATTTGATTTTTTTGTTTCAGACCATCCGTCGGGAAGATTTCACGACCACGGCAACGGTACCTGCTTTTCGAGGCGTTGGCTTTAAACATATTTTACGTGTACAAAAAATGAATAAAATACATTCAAATTTTTTTTTTTTATGTTCTTAAAGAGTGTATTTATTGAACAGTTTAAACCCCATATCGATATCTTTAATAGTATTCTCAGAAAAAATTCACGAAAATAGCGTTTTTTTCATGGTTTCAAAGTAGAATCCTGCCTCAAAGTATACCTAAAGTTTGATAATTGTAGAATAAGTATTTCTTAGTTGAAAAAATCCCACAATATTGCTTATTTTTTTCCTGACTAAATGTATATCCCGCCTTGAGTGCTCAACATTGTGAATAAAATAATTTATATATTTTATTTTTCTAAGATAGAGAAAATATCCTTTTTTCATGAAGTAGATGAATCTTTTTCCTTTCGAAACAAATTTGTGTTGAGAAAAATTGCGAGAATTGAGAAAAACTGAAAGGAGAAATAAAAATGAAAAAGAATCGTACGCTCAATTCGTACTTTTAGATAGATGAACATTTATTTCGCGATCGTACCGGTTTACCAGCTGGGCTCGTACGAGAAACCGATTACGGGAGACGAATGCTCGCGGACTATGAGAGAGAGCGAGAGAGAGAGAAAGAGAAAGAGAGAGAGAGAGAGAGAGACGGAGGTGCTCTTTAACATTTTGGCCGGACGAGCTCGCTCGTTCCCGATAGCCGTGGAGACCTCGTTGTCCGAATTTGGCTGTGAAAATCCACGCGTATACGTACACGAGAATTTGCGCCACTTCGAGCTCCGAATTTGGCCACGGATGAGAAAAAGAGCAAAAGAAGAAGTGAAAGATAAAAAAAGAATCGCGCCATTCGAAGATGCAATGCCGTACGTGAAAAATAGAAGAAAGGAAAACGCGTCGCATGTTTTCCTCTGGAACTGCCGGTGAGAAAAACTTTTCAGCGAAATTTTCCTAATTCGTTTGAATTTTATTGTTATTATTTATTTTTTTGCATCTTTGCAGCTATTATAATAATAATAATCGAGTTTTATTTGCACAACTTGCTTTACAAGTTTTTTTTTACAAAAATCTGAAGCAAAAAAAAACATATTTTTATTTTGCACAATATTGTGTATAAGTTGACCTAGAATCAAGGAGGAAAATTCAAAAATAAAAAAATTGTGAGCGATTGGAAGGAAGTTTGTTGTTTTTCCCAAAAATGTTCGGAGTTTTTTGCTCATGATTTTTTTATTTTCGAATTTTTCTTTTCGATTCTAGGTCAACTTATACACAATATTGGACAAAGTAAAAATATGTTTGATTTTTTTGCTTCAGATCACCTGTCCGGGACTTAGGACTTCCGCAAGCGAAGAATCTCATCGACCGCGCACCGACATACGTGGCTCCTCCGACACCCACCACCATGTTTTGTCAAACTTTAAAAAAGATTTTGATGTTCAATAAAGACCGCTCAGTCAACATACCAAATATCGACATTCTATATTTAATACTTTCCGCATAAAAAATTGGTGAAAAATCGAACATTTTTTGGGCCAACAAGACAGAACCTTCCCTTAATTCTATGTTCTACCCCGCTAACCTTTACTCTCTTTTTCTCAATTTACTCCTCATCTCCGTCGCTTTCAACTCCCTCTTCCGCCTTGCGCATTTTTTTACATACTTCCCCAATTTCTCTGAAATACTGGCATATCCCTATTAGGCCAGGAATTTCAGCACCAAAAATGGGTTCGCTCCGCAAAAAATCCTGATAATTGATTTTTCGACTGGATTATGTCAGAGGGTGTCCCCTAAGTATAAAACCAAGTTTGTGTCGTCCGAAACCGCGAGCGTTAGCCGCCATCTTGAAAAACGCCTTTTTGCAAATATCTCGGAAACGGTGAGTTTTACGTTAAAAATCGTATGGACCTTTTTTGTAGATGATAAAATTTCCCATCTTTTTTATTTGAAACTTTTTTTCTCTATTGCTAGTATTTGTCGAGATATAGTCGATTAAAGCACTAAATTTTTGTTTTTGGAAAATATCTCCATAATTTTTGGAAATACGAAAAAAAATGTGATGATCAAAGTTGTAGAGCATGAAATTTTCTACAATTTTTGTATAAAACTTTTTCTTGTAAAATCAATAGTTGCTGAGTTCTAGCGCAATGAAAGTTGCCGTCAGATAAAGAAAAACAGCGATTCGTCAAGCATGCAAACAAAAAGTGTAAGGAGACGCGACGGCTCGGCGGCGAGTATTGCAGGAGGTAATTAGTGCACGTCGGTGCGTTCTTTAACAGTAAGGGTACATGGATATTCATATATATATATATATATATATATATATATATATATATATATATTCATCGATTTATAACAATGTCGCGCCGAATCCAGCGACGTGGACGAGTCTAAACCGGCATGATTATCACCAATTAGAACGAAAAAAGCTCCCGCGCCGCAAAGTTTGCTGCAAATAATATCTTGCAAATACAGGACAAATTGCGGAGCTGCCTGCGGATGCCGAAAGAATGGCTTGAAATGTTCCATAATTTGTTCAAATTGCAGTGGGCACTGTAGGGATTGCGATAACGCAATCCCTACAGTGAACGATAGCGACGACGAGGATGATCAAAATGAATCTTTCATACATTCTTTTGCTGTTCATGACTTGAACATGGAAGAAGAAAATTCGCAAACCATCAAAAATCGCCCTTCCTGTTCGAAACAAAGAAAATTGTTTTAAATCTATCATCGACGTTTAAAATTTGACAAGAACAATTTTTTTATTATTATGGTGATTATGCAATCCTAATTTGTAAATCACGACTCAAATCGTGCAAATGATAATGAATATGAATAAATGAATAAATTGCATGTCTTTTTCAAACAATTCGTCAAAATGTTTTTATTGCGCAAACTTTCCTCCTATCGCCCATATCCCTCCTTTTTATGATAAATATTATTGTTACCGTCTCTATTATAAAATTCTTCGACTACACTTTTTTTGGCATGCTAGAGTAACGTAATATCACTAATCGTTGTTTTTCTTTACCTGACGGCAACTTTCATTGCGCTAGAACTCAGCAACTATTGATTTTACAAAAAAACGTTTTATACAAAAATTTAATACTCTACAACTTTGATTGTTACATTTTTTTCGTATTTTCAAAAATTATCGAGATATTTTCCAAAAACAAAGATTTAGTTTTTTTAATCGACTATATCTCGGCAAATATTAACAATAGAGAAAATAAGTTTCAAATAAAAAAGATGGGAAATTTTATCCTCTACAAAAAAGGTACGATTTTTAACGTAAAACTCACCTTTTCCGAGATATTTGTAAAAACACGTTTTTTAAGATGGCGGCTAACGCTCGCGGTTTCGGACCACACAAACTTGGTTTTATACTTAGGGGACACTCTCTGACATAATCCAATCGAAAAATAAATTATCAGGATTTTTTGCAGAGCGAAATGTCTTAAAGTCCTGGAATATATATTTATCTTTCCAATCAACATGTTTATCAATTCCCCCTTTAGCGCCACCTTATCCATTCCTTGCACCCACTCCTCAGCTTCCTTTCTCGCTTTCGTCGTTACCAGTTTCCATCCTTTTTCACATATTAGCAGGTGCTCCATTGTTTCATTTTCTTGCAAATTCTAAATCTACAGTCCTTTTCCCCCTTCTTTCCCGCCCTCCATATATTTCCGCATCTTAGTCTTGTCCACATTTCTTTATTCCTACCCTTCACTCCCTCTTCCGTCCAATACTTCCATGGCCTTTCCTCCGTTTCCATAATATATTTGTAGTTGCCATTATATGACGATTTTTTTATACCTTCCTCCTCCTCGTTCAAAATTTTCTTTTTTAGGCATTCCAAACCTTTTTTCATTTATTCTATCCTCTTTCCTTCTTTCTCTTATCATTGTTACTACGTCCTCTATCTACGTCCTCTATTGGCCCAAAAATCACTATTGATGTTCAAACGTACGCCATTTTGTCATAAAACGATATTTTCAAAATCGGCTATGACAAGTACTAGATTATAGTATCTAATTTGATAATCTTTTTGGTTTTTTTTTCAGATGATTTTTGAAGAAACGCCAGTGGGTACCGTATACGCAGATTTTTTTACAACGCTCCAAGGATCATACAACATCCTTGTATATTTTTTACATTTAAAAAAAAGAAAATTAAACATATTCTTGAATGTATATACTTTTAGATAATTAAAACCCCAATCCGAAATTTCAAAAGGTTTTCCTTGAATAAATTCACAAAAATGACCTTTTTTCTTGCGATTTTGAAAAAATCGATTTTTTGTTATTGCATTTTTTTGAAGTATAAGTATCTGAGAATATGTCCTGAAAACTTCAAGTCGATCCGAACAAAATTGACTGAGATATGAGCGTTGAAAGAGAAGAATCCGCGTTGAAAGAGCGTTGAAAGAGAAACTATAAACGCGTTTTTCTCAAAATGGCATTTCTGAGGTCGGTGACCAAGATTACTCGAACACTAATGAACCGATCTTCTTGAAATTTTGCGGGCTTATTTAATACATAAAAATGTAGTCTTTAATCGTTCGATTTTTTTTTTCGAAAGAAAATGTCCGTTTTATAGCCAAAAAACGGCCGTTTTTTTTCGTTAAAATCGAACCATTAACTTTGACTGTCCGCCATTTTGTGAAAAATGAATATTTTTTAAAATCCTTCGACTAAAGACTAGTTTATACTTATATTTGACTAAATCCATCCGCATTTTTTTCTTCAGATGATCCACTTCGCCGCAATGTTGGTCACCGCAAACCGTGTATATAAAAACATTATTTCATTGACGGCCATTTGCCACTAAACAATGTAATATTTTTCAATAAAAAAATTACTGAAAGTTCTTCAAGATGTGTTCTTTAAGATGGTATATTGATCGTTAAAAAAAGTTTTGTAGTTTTCTTTAAAAAAAATTCATGAAAAAGGCCTTTTTTTGCGCTACAAGTGGGGGTAACGCCTTAACACTTTCTCCAAGTTCTTTCCCCACTTTGACGGCATTTCATTATCAATTGCCCTTACCTCTCTTTCCAGTTATTATTTATCTTGGTTTTCATTTTTGTCTTACTTCTACGCACTTACGCCATTTTTTGGTCCGTTTTGATCCATCAAGGGTTATTGCGGATTTTTATTATATACGCCCATGTACGTATTGCAAACTGGCTTGGTATTGGCACTGTACTGGTGCCAGAGCTGCCAATACTGGCAGGCATCTGGTACTTGGACGAGAGCCAAGCCTTGCCCAAGTCGGAATGAGTATTGAGACAACGTTGGTTTGTTAACACCGGTCCAAGTTATGGCGGCGTGAGTCGGCCCGACACTGTTTACGGGTATTGGCTCAGAATAAGTGCCCAGTTTTGGGCCAGATATCATTGCCAGTCTTGAGACAAACCCTAAATCAGTACTTTGCCGGTACATGCCCGTGTATAGACTGAGGACTTGGCTTAGTCTTGGCTCAGTACTGATGCCAGGGCTGCTAATACGGGCAGGCTCCCAAGGGCCAAGCCTTGCCCAAGTCGGAATCACTATTGAGACAAAATTGGTTTGTTAACACCGGTCCAAGTTATGGCGGCGTGAATCGGCCCGACACTGTTTACGGGTATTGGCTCAGAATAAGTGCCCAGTTTTGGGCCAGATATTGTAGCCAGTCTTGAGACAAACAGTAAATCAGTACTTTGCTGGTATATGCCCATGTATAGACTGGAAACTTGGCTCAGTACTGACGCCAGTACTGGCCGGATACTGAATGCTAATATTGGGTCAGATCGTGTAAACAATACTGGCCCAATTCCGAAATGATAACACCGGTCCTCCGCTTGGCAAGCGTTGGCATAGTATTGGTGACTAGTACCGGCTGCCAATATTGGGCCAGAGTTGCGGCGTGTTCCCGGTCACCGGCATCAGATAAACATCGGCTGGTTGTCGAAAATATTTCCACCGCAGTAGTTTTTTTTTTCCCGATCGTATCTAAAAAATATCTGAAATAAAAAAATTATTTCATTGCACCCAGTTCTAAAAATTATATTAGTAAAAATTTGAAAAATATTTACCATTCATACGTTTGTACGTTATTGTCGCACTGAAGGATTTTTTCGTTATACCGTTCGCGCCTGGTTTCCCCGTAGCCGAGTATTTTTCCTGCACCGCCTTTGATATCAGGCCAGCGATCACATTGCGGATAACACCTTTTCCGTCGGTCGGTGAACCCACCAAGGATCTCATCACCTCCATCTAAACAGAATTGAAAAATATAGCCACTTCCAGAGTATTTAGTATGAATTAAGATGCTCTTCTGTAATTTTACATCAGCATACATAATTTCGGTCAAAGTAAATAACATTGTATTTACCAAAGCGTTTTCTTTCCCCTTGTCCTCCGAGACTCCCTGATCAAATTGAACAAATTCTTTAAAATAAATGATAGAATAAGTAAAGAAAATATAAGAGACAGAGAGAGAGAGAGAGAGAGAGAGAGAGAGAGAGAGAGAGAGAGAGAGAGAGAGAGAGAGAGAGAGACAGAAAGATAGCGCAGTCCCACAGCAAGTAAGGAACGGAGAGAAAATAAATGAATTGTTTATTATGCCTTAACATGCAGTAGACAAAAAATACAAAATAAAATGAAAAAACAAGTAAAAGAAAAATTCTTTGTATATCTTACCTGGTTCACCTTATAGAACGTTCGAATTTTTATAGCACACTTAGAGCACTCGAATTCGTGTTAAGACGAGAAAAATTAATTTATAATAATAGAAAAAGTGTACTGTATAAAAACGAATGGGAATAGATGAAAAGCACTTGGGGATTGAAACAAGTTCACACGTAGACGGCACGAGAAAGACTGATGCCCAACGCTGCCAAAGAAATCTTAATTCTTTGTTGACGCTGAGCGTGGATCAGCGTGTGGGTATATAGGTGCATATACTCACACGAAGTGTATACTTGCCGCGGAGGGACAGTATGCGGGAAGAAAACAATCTTCAACCGTGTGCGCCCGACATAGCGAATGACCACTGACACACACGCATTGTGTCGAGGCATAACAATGTCTGCCTCGACGCAAGAAGGCGCGAGAGCCGCCAGAGTCGCGGCGTACGTTCAGAACGAACACGCGAAATAGTGAAATAAAATTACATCGTCTACTTAGCCAATTTATGGATATCCGTAAGGAGACAGAAGAGTCCAGAGGAGTCTGTAATGGTTCGGGATTCTCTCCAAATGTTATAGCAACTTTACTTTTACAATACTTTGTGTAAAAAAATCACCACAGTATCTTGATATATGCAAAAATTAGAGCAGTTTGACATATTTCGAAAGTGTCCAAAATTCATTCCCTAAATTCCCTAAATTCAATACCAGCCGTCATTTCATGATACTCTATTTGTAAAAAAAAAAATTTACAAAATTCTGAAATTTTTTGCAAATTAACGTGGTCACAGACATTTCTTTTAAATTAAAAAATGCTGTTAAATTTGTAATTTTTTAGTTCTCTCGACAAAATTTGCAGGGAATAAAGAGATTGTACAGATTAACATCTGAGCGACACAGGAGCCCTTCAACCCAAACCGTTCTCGAGTTACAGACGTTTTAATTTTACAGTGCCAGAACGTACATGCGTGCGCATACGCACACAGGCGCACATGCATGCAGACATTGTTTGTGAATTTGATTTTTCGAGGTTTTGGGACATTTTGAGCACGTTGATATTGAAAACTGAAAAAAAATGTTTTCATCGTCACAAAGTTTCTCTATGAGGAAGCAAAACTTACATTTTTCATTCAATCCATATTTTTTGGACTGGCACCGTACTGATAAAATTGTCTGCCAATACCGAGGCAGTACTAAACCGAAGACTCGTTAACCAAGACTGGAATGGTAATGTTGCCACTGCTGGGGCAGTACTTCCAGCCAAGACCCACCCAACCTTCGTTACCATGACTGGCACTGTACTAATAACATTGTTTACTAATACTGGGGCAGTGCTTAACCGAAGACTCGGTAACTAAGACTGGCATGGTACTGTTGCCAATGCCGGGGGACTACTTCCAGCCGAGACGCAACCAACCTTGCTTACTAAGACTGGCACTGTACTAATAAAATTGTTTATCAATACTAGGACAGTATTTAACCCAAGACTCGGTGACCATCACTAGCATGGTACTATTGCCAATGCTGGGGCAGTACTTCCAGCCGAGACTGAACCAACCTTGGTTACTAAGACTGGCACTGAACTAATAAAATTGTTTACCAATACTGGGGAAGTACTTAACCCAAGACTCGGTAACCAAGACTGGCATGGTACTGTTGCCAATGCTAGCGCAGTACCTCCAGCCGAGACTCAACCAACCTTGGTTACCAAGACTGGCACCGAACTAATAAAATTGTTTACCAATACTGGGGCAGTACTTAACCCAAGACTCGGTAACCAAGACTGGCGTGGTACTGTTGCCAATGCTAGCGCAGTACCTCCAGCCGAGACTGAATCAACCTTGGTTACCAAGACTGGCACCGAACTAATAAAATTGTTTACCAATACTGGGGCAGTGCTTAACCCAAGACTCGGTAACCAAGACTGGCATGGTACTGTTGCCAATGCTAGCGCAGTACCTCCAGCCGAGACTGAACCAACCTTGGTTACCAAGACTGGCACTGAACTAATAAAATTGTTTACCAATACTGGGGAAGTACTTAACCCAAGACTCGGTAACTAAGACTGGCGTGGTACTGTTGCCAATGCTAGCGCAGTACCTTCAGCCGAGACTGAACCAACCTTGGTTACCAAGACTGGCGCCGCACTGATAAAATTGTTTACCAATACTGGGGCAGTACTACACCCAAGACTGGGTAGCTAAGACGGGCATGGCACTGATACGTTCAGTTGTCAGTACTGGCGTAGTACCTCCAGCCGAGACTCAACCATACGTGGTAACCAGGACTGGCACCCTACTGATAAAATAGTTTACCATTACTGGGCCAGTACTTCACCCAAGACTCAGTAACCCAGACTGGGACGGTGCTGATACGTTCGGTTTCCAATACTGGGGCAGTACCGCCAACTGAGAGTCGGTCGCCAGAACTTGCACAACTCTGGGCCGTATTGGCAACTCTGGCGGAATACCGACATTCGCACATGGGCGGGTGCCCCAGAACTGCACGCGTTCCCTTAAATGGGGGATTGGGGGTGAAATTCTGAGTCGATTGATATAAGCATGTGTGGGTCTCAGATCAACCCCTGAATTATTATTCATTTTTAAAGGCGGGCCAATCAGGTCGCCCCAATGAGCCTGCGTACGTCGGTGAGCGATACGCTCGTATAGTGACGCCTGGCGGGAGCAACGCACCTACAGGCACCACTACACGCGCGTATAGTCGGCAAAGCCTATCAACTTTCTTTGCTACAATATATCTTTTATTTCTTCTCAATTTCTCCACCACTTTATTTTCTATCAAGTGACATTCGACAATTAGGCTCCGAAAATGTCCTCGTAGCCTGACGCTAATGTAAAAACGAGGCAGGGCCCGAAAAGGAACTCGGGTAAGACCATTTCGGCTCTCTTTCTTTCTCTATCTCTTTCTATCTGTCTCGAACATCTGTAGCGACAGAAAAAGGAAAATCCAAAGAAGAATATCACCTCGGTATCTTATCCTTATCACATCCGGCCCAATTAAAAGCCCTCGAGGTGTATAAATAACCGTATCCGTATAGTATTCACACGCGGTACATTCACAAAGGGGGGATTCTTCGTTTTTTTGCTTTCCTCCGTTTCTTCTCCCAAATCTCGCCCTGGCCCTTGAATTATATCTGTTCCGCGAGGGGGCTAAAAAAAGGTCATAATGAGGTAGAGCCTGGGTAGGTGGCAAAATCTCCATATTATCGCACTTTCTGTGACGAAGAGAATTTTACAACATTTACTCATATGGTTCTATATATATCACCTTATTTTGTTTCCTTTATATTTTTTTTCATTAATTATTATTTTTCCGATTGGTGGTCGGGGTTCGGCTCTGCCGGTACTTCGAGTTAAGGGGTTAGCCCCACTTGAGATTTTGAAAAAATCGATTTTTTTTATTGCATTTTTTTGAAGTATAAGTATCTGAGAATATGTCCTGAAAATTTCAAGTCGATCCGAACAAAATTGACTGAGATATGAGCGTTGAAAGAGAAGAATCCGCGTTGAAAGAGCGTTGAAAGAGAAACTTTAAACGCGTTTTTCTCGAAATGGCATTTCTGAAGTCGGTGACCAAGATTACTCGAACACTAATGAACCGATCTTCTTGAAATTTTGCAGGCTTATTTAATACATAAAAATGTAGTCTTTGATCGTACGATTTTTTTTTCGAAAAGAAAAATGGCCTTTTTATAGCCAAAAAACGGCCGTTTTTTTCGTTAAAATCGAACCATTAACTTTCACTGTCCGCCATTTTGTGAAAAATGAATGTTTTTTAAAATCCTTCGATTAAAGACTAGTTTATACTTATATTTGACTAAATCCATCCGCATTTTTTTCTTCAGATGATCCACTTCGCCGCAATGTTGGTCACCGCAAACCGTGTATATAAAAACATTATTTCATTGACGGCCATTTGCCACTAAACAATGCAATATTTTTCAATAAAAAAATTACTGAAAGTTCTTCAAGATGTGTTCTTTAAGATGGTATATTGATCGATTAAAAAAGTTTTGTAGTTTTCTCTAAAAAAATTCATGAAAAAGGCCTTTTTTTGCGCTACAAGTGGGGGTAACGCCTTAAGCAGCATTGGGCGTGGCCACTACTCGGAGCGGCGACCGCCTAGCCGTGCACCGGCTGGCGCATCAACCAGCGAGCGGAATGCCAATACTTCTGATACCTGGCCGTAGATACTTGAGTTAAAGTTTGTGCACCAGAGAATCAGAAAAATATAGGGCCGTCTATACCGGTACGGGTTTTCCACAGTTTCCCCGTACCCTGGGAAAATGGTTATAGTGTAGCTTAAGAGGGCTGTGGACGCAACGGAACGTTAGGTTAGATTAGCGAAGTGCGGGTAGGGAGATTATAATTAAAAAAATATTAATTATAATTTTATGAATCGTAGAATTTTATTTTATATATTTTATTAAAATTGATTATATGTACCTATTTATGTATTTTGTTATATGTATATGTACTTTATATAAAGTACAATACATACATATATATGTATGTATTGTGTTAAAATTGATGATATATATATATATATATATATATATATATATATATATATATATATATATATATATATATATATATATATATATATATATATATATATATATATATATATATATATATATATATATATATATATATATATATATATATATATATATATATATATATATATATATATATATATATATATATATATATATATATATATATATACACATACATACATAAATATAGTTTGCGGGTGTATTCTTTAAATATGAAACGTATTTATTTATTCGTACATATATTAGGACGTTGAATAAGTTCTCACTGTTTTCCAGCAGCCCGTGAAGGAATTTGGGTACTTATGCAGTATGAGGACTTTTCCGAAAAACGACGGGAAATTTTTTTTTCACCGTCAACTTGTTTATTCCATTATATTGAGTGATATTCTGTCGGGGGAGGCTGACATTTCCCATTAATTCCATAAGTTATGGGATTTTGAAATTCGCGGAAACAGGACAGCTGTGGTCACGAAATCAAAACATATACATCGTTACCTTCATAATACACTATCTATAAGGAAACACGTAGCTGTTTAGCGAGGCGTCGATATATTACATGTTTCTGGAAACTTCAAAACCCCATAACGTATGGAATTAATGGGAAATGTCAGCCTCCTCCGACGGAATATCACTTACTATAATGGAAACAACAGCATCATGGCGAAAAAGAATGTTTCTCGTGGTTTTTCGGAAAAGTGCTTATACAGCATAATTACCGAAATTTGAGTCGGAAAAAAGTACTGCCCCTGATCTGCCTTACCTAGATAATATCAGGCTCTGCTTGGGCCTTCCACCCTGGAATAGGTTCGCAATCTAACGGGCCTAAGGCTAGGTCCCGAACCGCCTTCCCCCTTCCTGGGGAACTGATCAGGAACGGGCAGGAGAACAAGCGGTAAATGACCAGGAAAGTTGTAGGGAATAGATCGGAAAATAACCAGGAACAAACGAGGAAACTAAAAATTACGTTTCAGCGTTCTTGGAAGCCTTGAGAAGGTAAAATCGGGAGTGTATTCAATTTAGTATTTCGACAACATATTGTTTGTTGGTTATCTACTTGCTAAGGTAGCATATGGGTGTATCGTACCCTTGCTCGCATTTCCTGATAGGCAAAGAGACAGAAAAACGTACGCGGATCACTAGCCGAGCGAAAGAGGCCTAGAGTGCAAAGAGTTGTTTCGCAAGTATCGCAAAATCATAAGCGTAAATGCACGCTGTAAGCATAGCACCTCTTTACGTGGGTCATTTGACAAGTACCTAGCCTCACCGCTAGATGGTGCCACTATTGCAAGATAAATACACTATAGTGTAGTACCGTCTTGTAGACGGCTACTGACAAAATTTCAGCCGGATCGGACTTGTAGTTCTCTTTTGAGAGCGTGTGAAAGCAAGTGTGTCCGTTGATTTTTGAAAGAATGGAGAAAGAACAATATCGGTCGGTGATTCGATTCTTGTTTTTGGAAGGGAAATCGCGCAGTGAAATTAAAGAACGCTTGGATGCAGTGTATGGGGATGCTTCTCCTTCGATGGCGACCGTTAAATTTTGGTATAACGAGTTTCAACGTGGTCGTACGTCGGTTTTTGATGATCCACGTCCAGGTGCTCCAAAAACAGCCACTACGGAGGAGAACGTGACAAAAATAGACGATATCGTTTTGTCAGACCGCCGATTAAAGGTGCACGAGATAGCTGTGATAGTAGGCATCTCAGAAGAACGCGTGTGGCATATCCTACATGAGACTTTGGGCATGAGGAAGCTGTCGGCAAGGTGGGTGCCGCGTTTGCTGACTGCAGACAACAAGTGCATTCGTGTGACCACTTCAGAGCAGTGTTTGGAGCTGTTTAATCGCAATCCAAAAGAGTTTTTGCGTCGTTACGTGACCGTCGACGAAACATGGATTCACTGGTATACTCCAGAGACCAAGGAGCAGTCAAAACAGTGGACCTTACCCGGTGAACCTGCTCCAAAGAAGGCGAAAACGGTCCCGTCGGCTGGAAAGGTGATGGCCACTGTTTTCTGGGATTCTCAAGGTGTGATTTTTATTGACTACCTGGAGAAGGGCAAGACGGTCACGGGACAGTACTACGCCGAACTATTGAGCCGATTTAACGCCGTGTTAAAAGAAAAACGGCCCCATTTGTCGAGAAAGAAAGTGCTTTTCCACCATGATAATGCACCGGCTCACACCTCCGCGCTCGCCACGGCTAAATTGGTCGAATTACGCTATGAACTGCTGCCCCATCCACCGTATTCTCCAGATTTGGCTCCGTGCGACTTTTTTTTGTTTCCGAATCTAAAAAATTCACTCGCCGGGAAGAAATTCCACTCCAATAACGAAATAATCGCCGCCACGGAGGCCTATTTTGCGGACCAAGACATAACATTTTTTTCAACGGGGTTAAAAAAATTGGAACAGCGCTGGGCCAAGTGTATTCAACTAAAAGGAGACTACATTGAAAAATAAATTTTATTTTTAGCAAAATTTTGGTGTTTTCATTAGTAGGCTAGGTACTTATCAAATGACCCACGTACGTGGTACAACTCACAGGACGAACTTTTATCCTCGTACGATGGTACCTCGCTTACGCGAAGAGCTTCGCTTGTAGCCACCTGGCGGATTGTTGGTGAACTACATTCAGGTAATGTCTTCCCAGCCAGAACATTGATATTTCCCAACATGGCGACAAGGCGTTCAAAGACCACGAATTACCTGTTTCACTTGTTTGCCTCATAAAATAATTTGCCTATTGTTTATGCTCAAATTATTAGTTATCGTTAACCCGGAATTTATTATAAGCATTGTCATTCTCGTCGATTATCATTGATGAAATGAATGCTTCTAATGGTGAACAGAATTACAAAAGATGTATTAGTTTTATCCCAATCAATTATAAATATCTTTGATGAGGTGAAAAGCAAAGTAGCTTTTATTTAGTCCCCAAAGACAGGCTCCGGTTTTCAGAACACGTCATTGTTTTGGCCGGGTACAATGGGAAGATGTACTTGCTCGCAATGTATCCCAGCCAGAAGATTGTAATTTCCAAACATAAAGGCTTTAAAAAAACGATTTTGCGATCTTCCCGATGTGTTACATGGGAGGGCCCGGGCAGGTAAAGAAGACAAGGCAAGTCTGGTCAGGACCGGACACAAAGTAGGGAATCCACGGTCACATTCCTGCACATGAGATTTTTACATGATTTTACATGAACACCAAAAATTTAGAAATGGAAAAAAAAATCATCAAAGACCGTTGGGGAGAGGATCTGATGATACTTTGACTAAATTTTAATGGTACTTGATTTCAGATAATTTCTGGCTGAGATTCAGTGAACACCGCAAATCGTGTTTTTCCAAAGGCGTTCTTGGAAAAGCTTTGTCACCGGCTTGTTTGTGGATATTTTCGCGTACAAATTTCACGGAATGTTCTTGAAATGACACTTAACAATGTACAAAAGGTTTTAATAAATTTACTCTATTCGTATAGATGAAAAAAAATCGCAAAAAAGTGTTTTTTTTTTTCACGCTGAAACCCCTACCCTCCCGTTAATATTTTTACATCTGCAGCTGGAGCACACGAAATTCTTGTTGAGACTTACGGCGACCATGCTCTGTAGGAAGCAACATACAAATATTGGTTTAGCCTTTTCAAAAATAATGATTTTGATGCGTTGAATTGTAGGCATTACTTCATGAAGACTCACGTCAGACGCTAGCTGAACTTGCAGGATCATTAGGAGTTGATCACGCAACAGTTTTAAAATGTTCGAAAGCATTAGGTATGCTTTTTTTTTAAATAAAGCATCAATTTTCACGAGAAAAGAGCGAGAACTTATTCAACATCCCAATATACATATCCATATACAGAGTCTGTCATTTTGGATCCCATTTGAAAAATGCACCATCCAAGCTCGCGAAAAATGATTTGAAAAAGTCGTACGTGGATTTGAAGGAGACAACGCGGCTGGAAATGCAATCAGCAAGCTTGAATAAATTGTTACGTGGGAGGCGACTACTAATTGGATTCACAGTCGGTTGGTGTTCTCGTTGCCGCAGCCACTGCTTATATTACTGGCTTTCGTGTCCCCGCTCTCTCTCTCTCTGTCTATCTCTTTCGGTTTCATTCTCAATTTCTCTTATTTAATTCACTTCCAAATTTCAGACGTTTTATTATTGTATTTGGATAGAATAATAATGTGCCAATTGATTATTTATACATTGAGTGAATATATTATTTTAGTAATGTGTGGTTGGTCCGATTAGTTTTTTGTCGCTTTATTGTGTTCGATTTTTGTTGTAGACTTGGGGGTCTCTCTCGCTCTCTTGTAACTTTCTTTTTTCAATTTGAGACTCGATAAAGCCATGACGTTGAGCCAAAAATGGGAAAATACGTGAAAACTGCTCGCCCCATGATTCAAAATTGACCTGCAAGGCTCACTAATGGAAATGTATTTTTTTCTCAACCTTATACGAAATTCATTCACGATTGATGCAAAGATAAGAAGTATCCATTTTTCGTCACTTTTCACATATATTTTTTAAACTATATGAACAAATTATTTATCTATTTTTATCTTGATTTATTTTTATTCTGTTTTATGATTTATTTATATTGTGTAATATCTTATACAGTACTAGTAGCAGTTTTATTTCCCAGGTAAACCCTTTTGGGTTTTTACATAATTCCCCCAACATATTTTTCCCCTATACGATTATCATACACAATGTAATTTCTCTTCCTTGCTTACATTTTTTGGTTCACTCGTTCAGCCTATAATATCTTATATATATATATATATATATATATATATATATATATATATATATATATATATATATATATATATATATATATATATATATATATATATATATATATATATATATATATATATATATATTCTCTCAATATTTTCAAATGAAACAATTTATTTGGTTAATTAGTGAATTTACAATTTACTTGCAATTAATTATGGAATAAATAATTTACAACAAATTATTTAGTTGTTATAGTTTCTCCGAGTTCCAACGTATACCCTTGTGGGCTTTCACGTATTACCCTTGCCAATTGAAGCCTTTTTTATCACTCCCTACCCGCACTTCGTTAAGGGGTTACCCCCACTTGCGATTTTGAAAAAATCGATTTTTTTGTTATTGCATTTTTTTGAAGTATAAGTATCGGAAATTACGTCCTGAAATTTTCAAGACGATCCGAACAAAATTGACTGAGATATGAGCGTTGAAAGAGAAGAATCCGCGTTGAAAGAGAAACTTTAAACGCGTTTTTCTCAAAATGGCATTTCTGAAGTCGGTGACCAAGATTACTCGAACACTAATGAACCGATCTTCTTGAAATTTTGCAGGCTTATTTAATACATAAAAATGTAGTCTTTAATCGTTCGATCTTTTTTTCGAAAAAAATGGTCGTTCCATAGCCAAAAAACGGCCGTTTTTTTCGTTAAAATCGAACCATTAACTTTGACTGTCCGCCATTTTGTGAAAAATGAATATTTTTTAAAATCCTTCGATTAAAGACTAGTTTATACTTATATTTGACTAAATCCATCCGCATTTTTTTTCAGATGATCCACTTCGCCGCATTATTTCATTGACGGCCATTTGCCACTAAACAATGTAATATTTTTCAATAAAAAAATTACTGAAAGTTCTTCAAGATGTGTTCTTTAAGATGGTATATTGATCGATTAAAAAAGTTTTGTAGTTTTCTTTAAAAAAATTCACGAAAAAGGCCTTAATCTAACGCCTTAATCTAACCTAACCTTTGGCCGCGATTTCAAAAGACTGTGTCAATTTAACCCGGACAGTACTTCATCCACCTACCATTCACAACCCTTTGAACGGTTTTTATTGAAAAAAATGGGCCTGCAATTTAAACATTTCTTAATATGTCTGCATAATTGAAATTCGGATAATATTAAATTGAATCGTTGAAAAAAATTATTGAAAATTTTCAATTTTGGGAAAGTGAGCATTTTACTAAAAATTCATCCGGATCAGGATGACCCAGTGAGTCAACATACGGTTAACGCGAAGTACCGCCGGAGCCGAACTCCGACCGCAATTTATTATTTCTTTTTTTCTGGTTTATTTTATTTTTTATCGATTACAAAAAAGAATTATCAACCTTCAAAAAAATGTTTATATAATTTTCTTTTCATAGATTTATTACGGATAAAAATTTCTCACGCACACACATACACACACACACACACACCAAACGCATTCTCCTCGTGCTTGAGATCGACATCTTATCGCGTTACTCCACCGCTCCCTTGCACGCGGCATTGCTCTTAGGCGTAACGGCCACTATACGCATTATTCTCTCCTTGCGACACACTACGACGGTGCTCGCTTTTTGTTCATTCATTCATTCATCATTCTCTATGGGTCAACGCCTCGGAAATTGTCCTCTGTCAATGCGAGCAAGAAAGAGAGAGAGAGAGAGAGGGAGAGAGGGAGGGAGAGAGAGAGAGAGAGAGAGAGAGAGAGAGAGAGACAGAGAGAGAGACTAATTGAAAATTAGTTTCGAACGTGGACACGTAACGAGGCTTGTGAAAATTTCGGATCCTCCAACTAATGAAAACATACAGTGAATACGAAATACTTGAACGAGAGTGGCAAGCACTCCGACGGGCTCGACACTTTACCGCGTGTACGGATTATCGAACAAGTGTCGGGAAGATTTTTTTTTCAACAACCGTGTGAGTACAGCCTCGCGTATAATGAGGATTATTATAGTGCGCCTATCGAGGGTGAAGAGTGAAGCAGAGGAGATTAGAGCATCATGTATTATGCATACACATCCATATATATATATATATATATATTAGGGTGGCCCAAATTTGAGCTCTGTTTTTCCCCCTTTTTCTCACTATTCAATTATCTTCTGTAAAAAAACAAAAAAAATGGTCGCGAAATCTGCGAGCGGTCAAAAAATATTTTGAGGTCGCTCAAGTCTCTCGAAAATTCGAATTTTCATTAAAAAATCGATTTTTTTCGCTTACTTCTCACCCATGAATTTCACGATCTATAATTTTTCTAAGTTACGTCCCACTACTAACCGAAGAATTATAATCTTTGTTGGCATAAATTAATTTTTCGAAGCTCCTGTCCGTAAATCAAATTATAGGTCCCCCGTTTTATCGGGTTAGAAGTGTGAGGTAAATTTGAAAACAACCGTTTTTAATGAAAAAATGCATTGATTGTGTTGAACATTTTACAAAGTGTTAAATTTATGAGTGAGAAGAGAAAAGAAATCGCGACAATTAGAAATTTCGAATCTTTTGAGCGACCCCTAAATATTCATTGACGGGCAAGAGCTTTCGCGAGCTTAATTTAAAAATTATAAAGCGTAAAATTCATGGGTGAGAAGTGAACGGAAAAAACAAATCGATTTTTTAAATGAAAACTTGAATTTTTGGGAGGTTTGAGCGACCTCTAAATATTTTTCGACCGCTCGCAGATTTCGCGATCATTTTTTTCTTTCGTTAAAGAAGATAATGTGATGGTGAGAAAAAGAAAAAAAAATAGAGCTGAAATTTGGGCTACCCTTATATTTATATATAAGGGTAGACCAAATTTCAGTTCTATTTTTTTTCCTTTTTCTCACCATCAAATTATCTTCTTTAACGAAAGAAAAAAATTGTTTGGTTTATATATATATATATATATATATATATATATATATATATATATATATATATATATATATACACACGTGGTTAACCGAAAAGTGACGCGTAAAAGGAAAATCTTGATGATATTGAAGTTTGCATCGTTGGACCCCAACGAAAGCTCTTTTTTCATTTTATTTTCCATGTTTTTATTATTATGATATTTTTATCATAGATTTTTATTGTAGACCACTAAATAAAACTTGAAAAATGGTTGAAGGCTTTTTTTAGGCAAAATCTGCCAAAGAAAATTAGAGGAATTTAAATGTATTCATTTCCGTTGCATTCCAACGATGCAAACTTCAACGTCATAAACCTAGATGCCTCGTATCCTGTTAAAATCACACGAGACTGAAGTTTCCAACGCTGGAATGCAATGAATCGTTCTTTTATACTTCTTTTTTTCTGTTCTTCGCTACGGAAATCTCGCTACGATTTTTTACGATGCTTTTTTGGAAATCCAGAATTGAATTGTTCGAAATTCTTTTGGCACGTGTTCGTTACGGAACCGCTTCAATAATTTTTTTAAGTCGCTTATGCGGAGATCTGGAATCTAAATGTGAAAAAAAGGTAAAATAATAAAAATATAAGAATGGGGTAAAAGAATATGAAAAAGATCATGCCTTGCATTCCAACGATGCAAACTTCAACACCATCTATCTTCTACGATCTTTTTTGTTTTCGAGAAAAAGCTTCCTTGTATTTTCTCTTTCGTCTATGTACTTTCCTTGCGATTTTTTAAACTTGTTTTATCGTTATGAAGTGCACTGTTGGGCATTGAATAAATGACCAACTGGAAAGCAACGTTGATGCTTTAAATTGTGATGAAAAGTTCAAGAAAATGAGAGGATCTCCAGACGATATAAAAAAAAATACTTCAACTAATTCTCAATAACTCCCAATTGCTTTTTGAAGCTTCCAAGAGGAACGCACATAAACAAAAGAGAAAAATAAATTAAAAATATATGCTACAGGAAAGCTCGAAAAATGAAATTGAATGATAATCCTTTCTCGGAAAGTAAAAAAAATCGTATATGGGGGATGATGTTGAAGTTTGCATAGTTGAGATACGACGAAAATTAATTTTTCTGCAGTGTCGAAATATATATATAATAATTTTCATCACTCATTTGGGCTGAAAAAATCATCAAACGTTTTTCAGGCTTCTCATTTTTAATCCACAATATAAGTTCGACAAAAAAAAACAATTTCGATTATAATGAAAATAAAGAAATAAAGGAATAAAGAAGAATACCCTACGTAAACTTCAGCACCGTGATCGGGGGTGATTCGGATTGGTACGCGGCATCTAAATTTCCCTTTCGAACGTCACTTTTCGGTCCACCCGGTATGCATATACATGTGTCCGAACAAGGTGTCCAAGCTCTCCCGACTGCGATAACTTCGACAGTGACTTATGCTCCGAATTTGTTTTTTTAATGAAAAAAAATCGAGTACCCAAAAGTGTCACGAGTCTCAAGTAAGGCGAAGCACTCGTTTTTTTTTGCTACTCTTATGTTTATTTTTTAACCTCGAATGAACGTCCAAAGAAAAAAGTGTTTGCTGCTGTCGAAGTTATCAGAATCACGAAGACGCTCGACACACGGTATGCATAAGTATCAAAAATGTTATTGATAGTGCATATATATATATATATATATATATATATATATATATATATATATATATATATATATATATATATATATATATATATATATACACACACACACAGAGGTGTGCATATAAAAAAGCACTCTTACACACATTAAGCCCTGAGTGGCCGTAAAACCGGTGGACATCCTCGTGACTGAATCGAATCAGTTGCCCCCCCCCCCCCTCTCCCTCAGAGCTTGGCCTCCCGTATTTTTTTTTGCTCACGTCGCCCAACCGTTTTATTCGGTCTTTCTCCTCTATTGCGCCTGATGGATACAAATATACGCACAATTGCCGAGTAGTGCGTGCGCGGGAATGCGATACCGCCATTTGCATATCTCTTTCCAACAGGCCCATGTGTGTGTGCGTGTGTGTGTGTAGTTCATAAAAATTATCCGGTTCCCCTATACGTATAGGGCGTCCCATTCATATTGAGAAATCGTTTTTTGTTCGTAGTCTTCAAATTATTTTAATCGCTCAATGTAAATGGGATACCCTGTAAATGTGGATGTTTTTTTTTCGTTAATTTTTATTCTGATACACCCTAATGAATAAATAAATAAATAAATGGAAAAAAAAAATACACACACACACACACACACACACACACACACACACACACACACACACACACACACACACACACACACACACACACACACACACACACACACACACACACACACACACACACACACACACACACACACATATATATATATATATATATATATATGTGTGTGTGTGTGTGTATATTGATATATTTATTTAATTATTTACTAAATAGCTTTATTAATTGTATTAATTTTGATTATATTATAAGTAATATAAGAGTTATTTTTTCTTCCGACACACTCTAATAAATTAATACATAAAAGAATACGTATATATAATGGAAAAAATGAACAGTCATAAACGCGACGTAGGGGGTCTTTAAGGCGTTATCCCCACTTGTAGCGCAAAAAAAGGCCTTTTTCGTGAATTTTTTTAAAGAAAACTACAAAACTTTTTTAATCGATCAATATACCATCTTAAAGACCACATCTTGAAGAACTTTCAGTAATTTTTTTATTGAAAAATATTACATTGTTTAGTGGCAAATGGCCGTCAATGAAATAATGTTTTTATATACACGGTTTGCGGTGACCAACATTGCGGCGAAGTGGATCATCTGAAAAAAAAATGCGGATGGATTTAGTCAAATATAAGTATAAACTAGTCTTTAATCGAAGGATTTTAAAAAATATTCATTTTTCACAAAATGGCGGACAGTCAAAGTTAATGGTTCGATTTTAACGAAAAAAAACGGCCGTTTTTTGGCTATAAAACGGCAATTTTTTTTTCGAAAAAAAAAATCAAACGATTAAAGACTACATTTTTATGTATTAAATAAGCCTGCAAAATTTCAAGAAGATCGGTTCATTAGTGTTCGAGTAATCTTGGTCACCGACTTCAGAAATGCCATTTTGAGAAAAACGCGTTTAAAGTTTCTCTTTCCAACGCTCTTTCAACGCGGATTCTTCTCTTCCAACGCTCATATCTCAGTCAATTTTGTTCGGATCGACTTTAAATTTTCAGGACATATTTTCAGATACTTATACTTCAAAAAATTGCAATAAAAAAAAATCGATTTTTTCAAAATCGCAAGTGGGGGTAACCCCTTCAAGTGTGCAAAAATGAGTAGTATCATAAGAAATCTGTACCTAATGGAAGTAATAGTAAAAAGTGGAATGCTGCATGGATTCGAAATTTGAGAGTAGAAGAGAAGGAAACAGGTGGATAAATTTCAAGCAAGTTAGGTTGAAACGGCGACATGGGAACTAGTCGAAACACCTCAAACTCTGTTTGGTGGATGGAGGAAGCGTGGTGCAGGGGAATGGAAGTTGAAGTATGCTAAAGGACCGCAAGGTATTTACTTGAAATAATGAGGATGCGGATGGTAGGTGACCAAAAGAATGCCTGAAGTTAGAAGTACGAGCAATTATCAATGGTGACCCATCAAAATGGGGAAAATAAACAAAAGAAACAATGGAAAGCGCTGGCGAGGCGGCAATCTGGCAAGCCGTATAGAACGGAAATGGAAAGGAGCTGGATAGAAAAATAAAAAGAGGCAAAGGAATTAAAGTCGCCCTAAAAATTCATCACGATTGGAGCAAAATTGATGGGTCAACATACATTTGCGAGTGTACGGAAGTTAAGGGAAAACTAAATAAAAAAATTGTCAATAAATTGGAGCAATGGTTGGAAAATAGTGGGTGGCTAGAAATTGACCGGAACATAGAAGCGGAATTGAAAATGCAACCGGTAAAGTAACTATTTGCGATTACAATAGAGAATTTGAGACACTAGCAACTGGGAAAGATATGAGAAAACCAATGTAAAATAGTTTATGTAAATGAGAAGGTGGAGTATTTATGTAAACAGACTTAAAAACGGTATAGAAAGAATACATCACTACTATATATATATATATATATATATATTCACCGCCCTTATTTTTTTATCACCTCGTTTTGTCAAATTGTATTTTCTGCCACAAAGTAAAAAAGGCCCTAGTAATTTTCTCATTTTCTACTTATTGTATATCTACTGGTGACGTTGGAATGCAATGATCTTTTTCATCATTTTTTAATACTTATTTTCATCCAAAACCCTTATTTTGCCGATTGAGGTTGTAAATCTCTAATTAAAAAAAACGTAAAGATGTTGAGTGATTTTCACTTACATATCGGCAAAAAAAAATTTATCAGAGAGAATTAATTTTCGTTGTATTTCAACTATGCAAACTTCACTATCATTTACACTTGTTTTCTTGTTCCTCTTTTTCCCGCCTTTATTTTTCTTCTATTTTGCTTGAAACATTGTACATACGTAAACCCATGAAAAAATGTACAACTGGTTCGACACTGGCACAGTACTGAGCCACCTCTACTCTATGGATGGCCATTTCCTGGCATAAGTGTGGGTTGATTAATGTACCATTGTCGAAATGATATCCTCGGGCCAAGACTGGCTACCGATATCGTACCGACATTGGCATTGAAACGGGCCCGACACTAGTGCCAAGGTCAGCCCGAGTTCCAGCCAATTTCGGGCCAGCGTTGGTCCGGTCTATTATCAACAGTGCTTCGATAATGCCCCGAGTTTCGACCAATATTATATTATGTCAGTATTTTGTTAATATATATGGTGGTACGTAGCAATAAATACAACACTTTGTCGGAATTACGTAAAAGTTATCATTTATTATTATTGAATTCAGTTACAGATTTTATAAATTATTATCCAAGCAAGTAAATGTTGGTGCGCGAGAATATTGAGTATAATCGATAATGATAATAAGATAATACGATCATTAGAATTATTTGACAAATAAAATATTAATGAAAAATGAAAACCTGAAAAACTGATATGTGGATACTCGAGAAATCGGATGTGAATTACGCATTGTTATTTGTATCAATAATGTTTCTTTTGGCGCGTCTTTTTTCGGATCACACTTACGCGAACGCGCGGTAAAGCCGACTGAACGATTAAGTTTTTTTTAAATCCAATTGTATATATATTTTTGAGGTGAGGACGACAAACTCCACATGCCTGTCGCGCATACGGTTTCGAACCCTTTAAGGGGAGGTACCTGAGTAAATGGCGAGAAAAGCAGGTAAACTTCGGAATTTTTATCTCAAAAACTAATGTTTCGATTGGATCCGGGTTTTTTATTGGACAATATGTACATTGAGGTATGTTCAGGCATTTTTTTAGATAAATTCGTTGGCTGGAAGCGATTCAAACGCGGTTATCTCGAAGCAGAGTTTTCAAAGTCGATGCCAGATGTATCTCGAAAACGGCTTGTCCGATTTTGTCCAAATTTGGATACAATATTCCTTGATAGTTTTTCTCGTTCGCCATGTAGGATTTTTTTTTGAAATTCTCATTTTTTACGGAATTGCGACCGTTTTAATTTAACATTCGTTTTCGTTCGCAATTTCCGACGGTTATGGATTGCATACTCATTGCATAAAAAAGCAATGGTTCAATCAAAAGAAAAACCCCATACGTGGCGGACGAGAAAATCTATCGAAGAATATTGTATCCAAATATGGACAAAATCGGACAAGCCGTTTTCGAGATACATCTGGCACCGACTTTGAAAACTATGTTTCGAGATAATCGCATTCGAATCGCTTCCAGTTAACGAATATATTTTAAAAAATTCTTAAACATCCCTCAATGTACATATTTTCCAATAAAAGAAAACCCGGATCCAATCGAAGCATTAGTTTTTGAGATGAAAATTCCCGAAGTTTACCTGTTTTTCTCGCCGTTTACTCAGGTTCCTCCCCTTAATACGATTGGCGGAGAAGCCAGGTTTGAAGATACGCGGGAGTCACAAACCACAAGGTAGAAAAAGTAGTAAAGTATCGCACGAAAAGCCGACAATGGACTAACTGTTCGCTCACGTACACCGATACAACACTGAATGGCGATTCGCGAGCAGTGCATGGCATAATTAACGGGGAATGTTACTGGCCCATGGTCGGTTCGATGTATCCACACCAATGGTCGAGTCTCAATCGTTAGTCGACACTGTCCCGACGTTGGCCTTCTGCTGTATACCAGTCTTAGAAATGAACGTAGAGAAATTAATGGCGGACAGTACTGGCTTATTATCGGCGCCAGTAGTCTAGCCCAATAGTCAGTTCTCCGGAGGTAGCCGATACTGGTCCGACATTGATATAATACTGGCTGCCGTGATTAGATATGACCGTAGTGCAATTAATGGCGAACAGTACTGGCCCATGGTCGGCTCCAGAGTATACTCAATGGCGATTCGCGAGCAGTGCATGGCATAATTAACGGGGAATGTTACTGGCCCATGGTCGGTTCGATGTATCCACACCAATGGTCGAGTCTCCATCGTTAGACGACACTGTCCCGACATTGGCCTTCTGCTGTTATGCCAGTCTTAGAAATGAACGTAGGGATATTAATGGCGGACAGTACTGGCTTATTATCGGCGCCAGTAGTCTAGCCCAATAGTCAGTTCTCCGGCGGTAGCCGATACTGGTCCGACATTGATATAATACTGGCTGCCGTGATTAGATATGACCGTAGTGCAATTAATGGCGAACAGTACTGGCCCATGGCCGGCTCCAGAGTACACTGAATGGCGATTCGCATGCAGTGCATGACATAATTAACGGAGAATGTTACTGGCCCATGGTTGGTTCGAAGTATCCACACCAATGGTCCACTCTCAATCGTTAGTCGACACTGTCCAGACATTGGCCTTCTGCTGTTATGCCAGTCTTAGAAATGAACGTAGGGAAATTAATGGCGGACAGTACTGGCTTATGATCGGCGCTAGTAGTCTAGCCCAATATTCAGTTCTCCGGCGCTAGCCGATACTGGTCCAACATTGGTATAATACTGGCTGTCGTGATTAGATATGACCGTAGTGCAATTAATGGCGAACAGTGCTGGCCCATGGCCGGCTCCAGAGTACACTGAACGGCGATTCGCGAGCAGTGCATGGCATAATTAACGGGGAATGTTACTGGCCCATGGTCGGTTCGATGTATCCACACCAATGGTCGAGTCTCAATCGTTAGTCGACACTGTCCCGACATTGGCCTTCTGCTGTTATGCCAGTCTTAGAAATGAACGTAGGGAAATTAATGGCGGACAGTACTGGCTTATGATCGGCGTCAGTAGTCTAGCCTAATAGTCAGTTCTCCGGCGGTAGCCGATACTGGTCCGACATTGATATAATACTGGCTGCCGTGATTAGATATGACCGTAGTGCAATTAATGGCGAACAGTACTGGCCCATGGCCGGCTCCAGAGTACACTGAATGGCGATTCGCGAGCAGTGCAAGGCATAATTAACAGGGAATGTTACTGGCCCATGGTCGGTTCGATGTATCCACACCAATGGTCGAGTCTCAATCGTTAGTCGACACTGTCCCGACATTGACACATTGCTGTATGCCGGTCTTAGAAATGAACGTAGAGAAATTAATGGCGGACAGTACTGGCGCATGATCGGCGCCAGTAGTCTAGCCCAATAGTCGGCTCTCCGGCGGTAGCCGAAACTGGTCCGACATTGGTATAATACCAAATGTCAGGTTTATATATGAATGTAGGATTATTAGTGCCGGGCAGGTACTGGTTAACCGTCGGCTCCATGAGCCTACCCCAACAGTCGGTTCTCGGTCGTTGACCGAAACTGTCCCAACATTGGCGTTATGCCGGATGCAGGGCTTTGGAAAGAGGATCAGTTGAGGAATGGCAGAACCATTGTTTCAACGTTGTGCCAACACTGGTTACCCACAGTCGGTTAGCCCGTACTGGACCAGACATCGGACGTATCGTTTGTGTTGGCAGTTTTTTCATGGTCATGGGATACAGAATTGTCATTTTCTCGTTGACGGTAGCGGATATCGGCGATAAATCATTCACGAAATACTCACCCGGTGTCGGCGATGTAATCCAGCATCGTGATCTTCAGCATCTCGATCTTCTTTTTACCCCAGGAACTTTTCATTCGTGATCGAGAACGCGCGTGCGCGTAAAGTGCAAATTGACGACAACGATGAAGACGACGAGAGTGCAGCAACGTTGAGAATACCGCAGGTAACGATAACAATGACACAGAGACAAACTTTGTCATTCATTTTTTTCACTTTCACACTCATTTTTGTCTCGGCGCGTTACGCATTTGGCGGGGAGGCGTTTCCACGTTTTTCGCACCCAGTTGCTTCGCGTACTCGTATCTGCATGTGCGAACCTACATATATATCACATTATCATTTAACCTTGTTATACATATATATGTGTGTAACAAAGCTCAATGATAATATCATGCATGTATTTGGGGTAATGACAATGATAACTAATGTGATAATAATAATAATATTGTAATAATGTTATAAATAGCTGCATTATTGTTATAATGTGGAGTATTATTGGACAATTGTTGCATCACACTTAATTTTAGTTATATAAACGTATATATTGATTTTGATTTCATTTAATTTATTTATCGTTGCCATTCTTGCCCTGCCGGGCTTTAGAAGATTTGACATTTTCATTTACAACTTACACGCCTCTAACGGCTCCGATTGAAAATATATTTATGTAAATGTATGTATTGCATTTTTAAATAATGCGTGAAATTGTGTTATAGCAATAACAACGAATTGGACAACAATAATAATAATAAGAATAATAGCAATAATAATATAATAGTTTGTAGCATTATTCATAAATTTATAATTTCGTAAACAATTAAAAATTATAAATGTAAAAAGGCAACCGGCAAAAGAACTATGCAATTATATACGACAATTTGAAAAACTAGGAACTTCGAATAGAGATAAGAAAAGTGATGTAAAAATACCATTGTAAAGGGAAAGGGAAGGGCAGTCGTGTAACCTCAAAACAAACCCAAACAACCTCAAAAGGACATACTCGGAATAAATACCAATACTATTATAAAATTATAAATTCATCATTATATACTGAATATACTGAAGCATTATCTATAAGCGAAAAATTATAATAAAATATACTGAATTATTAAAAATTATAATGAATTATTAAACTGAATTATTAAAAATTATAATAAAATATACTGAATATACTGAAGCATTATCTATAAGCGAAAAATTATTATTATTATTATTATTATTATATTGGGTTTTTTTTATAGTTATCGCTTTACAAAATATTCCAACTATATGTAGGGTGACAATTATAAGGTGGCCATGTAATTTTCAAAAGTTTTTCGCGCGGACACTTTTTGAAAAAAAATATACGTCATTGTCGTAAAGAGTAGTATTAGCCAAAACGAATTGAGCTTTCTAGAAAACAATCGACATTCCATTTTTCGTTCAGCAGAATGAAGATAATCAAAACTCCGAATACGAAACACGCCTGATAAAGATTCTTCCAAAATCGAATTAAGTTCCATTTGTCTACTTAAAATATGCATCTTTGGTGATTTTTTTCTCGATAAAGGGATGCGCAAAAAAATGTTTCCAAGAGTACTTTGTATTCGTAATTGAATTATCTTCCTTCTATGCTCAAAGTGGAATTTTGGTTTTGTCTCCAGAATACATCATTTTTTCCCGCAAATAGCAATCATTACAAAAAATGCTACATATTTCTTCGAAAAGGACTTGAAAAAAGCATTGAACGTTATATTTTTCTCGGTCGCAAAATCTCCGCGTAAGGGCCTTGAAAAAACATATGGCCACCTTGTAATTTTCACCCTGTGTGCAACCTTTTAAAGTGACGCACGTATGTGCATAACCTCAATAATATAATAATAGCAGTAGTGTACTATTCTAAACAAAAATATTAATATTATTATATTGGCTTTTTGAAAAGTTATCAAATTATAACTAATTTCGCTGTACACACATATATATATATATATACATATGTGTGTGTGTGTGTGTAT